>CM060842.1:63572500-63970000 GCA_030762175.1 Metallyticus violacea
TGTCTGCTTATATGCCCTAGGGGACGTAGGGATAGTCACAACAAAAACTGAATTTCAGAAGTTCTACAGGTATATGGGGGCGGTCCTGTGTCGCTGGCATTTAATTAATAATTAATTTAATATTAATAACAACATTCTACATATCGGAAAATGCTGAAAACCTCCAGTAAGATATTGAATGTGCTGGCAGGGCTGAAAATGTGCGAAGATTAACATTGTATTCTCCATTTTAGTGTCCAATTTTAAGGGCATTTTTTGTTTATGTTTTTATTTTGTTCGACGTTTTAAAAAGTAGCAGCAACAAAATTAAATTTATAATGATATTTAAATGGAAAAATAAAGCATATTGTATAAAGTAAACTTTAGCTGTAATTAATACGAATTGTTAATATTTCGTTGAAATAATCGATTTGCAGATAAAAACTTAAGTTTGTTCTTCTATGCTTTTAATTGCGATGGATTATGATTTTTGAAGAAGACACGTGGAACTTTACATTTAGCTGTGCACGAGTGAATATTTTCAATTAGCAATGGGTTGCGATGAAAGATTTTTATGAACTTTTCTAAATTCACAGGGCGTAGTTATTAATTATGTTTTATAATAAAAAAATAAATCAATATAGCAAAATGAATAAATAAGTAACAACACTCTTTACATCTTAAATTGGAACTGTTGCTCTAAGATAAAATATTTCTCTTGAAATTTTGTACACAGATTTTTAAATCAGAAGGCAAAGATATTAGGTAGTCATAAGGGATGTAATTGCTGCATGTTCTTCACCGTTGAAAAATTGGAGATTTCGAATCACAGATGATATTTAGAAGAACAGAATGAGGCAATGGATAAATAATATTTGCGAAATGTTTTCCGGTAGTGTGGTCCCAAGGGAAGGAGTTTAAGCCACGATTTTAATTAGTTATCTGCTATTTTTAATATTAAACCTGTGGATCCTTTCTGAACACAGTTCATTTACTAGAACAGCACTCTGCCTCGTCGGCTGAGGTTAAAAGATACTGGGAAAGTTTGTTCTGGTTTTAATTTAATCATCACATTACAGTTAGAAATCATTAATAATTATAACCTTTTGTTTTCTATGCAACTATGCAGTGAAGCTACAAATGAAATTGCAACATTGGTGATTTATGAATTAATTCACCACATTATTTGCTTTAAAACGTTTAACTATGAAACTCTCATCATGAACTCTCTTCATCTGTGAAGAAAAAGGTAAAGTTTGCAAGGCTTGCTGTAAACGAAAAGATTAAAGTCAGTCAGTTTTACGAACCATACTCTGGGATACTTATCGAGCGAAAACTGTTCATTTAATTACGTCTGAAGTAGTTACGAGCCAAGCTTGATGAGACAGTTCATAAACCTCACCTCTTCTATTAAAAACTGATGCCGCCAGTTTGGTCACGTCAACTCCGCTACATTATGCAAATGCATATTCTTCAATATACGAAATGAGCTAGCTATGAAGTTGGTATAGATACTTCCAATAATGTTAAATGTTTAGTTTTAATTTTTGATGTTGAGAGAATACAATAAATATAAAAAGGTGCCTGTAGGGTTTTACTTAAAATTATTTGGGAGATTTTACGCACAGCAACCATTTAAATTGTTTTGTAGAAGAGGCTTTATGGAATTAACTGATGATTAGATTGCAATACTTCAAAAGTACGATGCCTTGGAATGCACACTCTGGAACCAAAAAAGTCAATAATAATAATAATGACAATAATAATAATAATAATAATAATAATAATAATAATAATAATAATAACAACAACAACAACAACAACGAGCAGGCTTACAATCGCTAATTTAAGTTCTGTTTCGATTTATGGCATGTTTCTACACGCACCTTTAGCCTCATCCTTTCATCACCAGTCACATTTTTTTTAATGGTGTTTACCGCCCGTTTTTACTACTGAGCCACCACAGGCGGTGGACACTGATGATACAGGAGATGAAATGATATATTGGAAAAGGATATTTTTTAAGGAAGGAAATGTTCCAGGGCTAAGTTTAGGATACCTCCCCAGCATTTGATATTTATGAGGTCTGAGGAAAACCTGGTTAAGTCCCTAGTTAGGGAAGACTCCTGGTGGGAATGGGATTCCGGACCTCCCACCCACGAGTCCGCGCCTTTACAACCTCGGCCACCAGTGGTGGTATGTTCATCATGTCAGGCTATACTGATAGTAGAGCTGTTAAAAGCAGATGTGTAGCAATGGAGCTACCGAAGTTCGAATTCTTCGTGAATTATTTCATTTGTTATTTTTTGCAAGTAAAACTAATATTTAGAATACACATGATAATATAGCTTCCAAATGCAAAGCCTTGTTTAGATTTTAAGGTATTTTGCTCGTGCACTCAAGGAGAAGGAAAAGTAATATTTGTTTTCAAAATAAATAGTATATATATATACTTTTTTGTTTGAGCATAAATGCCCTAAAATTCAAATAAACCTTATTCATTATATATAGTTGCTCTTTATAAGTAATTTGGCACTGTGAACCGAGCGGCAGCGAATGCTTCCGATGTTTTCCGAATCGAACATCGCCTGTTGCTAATTTTTTTTGTCTATGTTTGCACATATGTATCATTATGGGCTTAGAGACAAAGAAACAACACTTACTAATTGATGTTAAAGAGTAATAAGAGCAAATGATAAATATAAATATTAATCATCAATATTTCCAGTGATAGAAACAAAATTCAAATAACGCTTAGGTAAAGGAATAACCGCTATATCAACTCTAAAAGATGTATTACAAACTATATTTAAAAAAGATAAAATTATAAACTTTGTTCTAGAATTAATAATGTTAGAATCTTGGAGATTGAAGTATGCATAAACAAAAAGACAACAGAAATGTACAGGGTGTTTGCTAGATGATACAAACGTTCAGAGAGATGGAGAAAGGTAAATGAATAAATTCGAGACAGGAAACCCTGGTCCGGAAAGTTCTTCTTTTTTTCCCCATGATTTGCAGAAGGTATAATAATACTATAAGGATAGGCGACCTGATCAATATATAAGCGTACATCATTAGGGGTTGGGAAAGAAACTGCACTAATGCAACGCATATGGCGGCGTGCGTTTTAAACTTTAGTAATGCAATGAAGATAGCGTGACGTGTATTTGATGAGGTTAGTTCTGGTGTAAGAGTATTCAGTAAACTGCAGCCTGTATATACAAGTTGAAGCGTATACTCGATCAATCGGAGCGAAATGCCCTAAAGTAACGCAGTTCAACACGGCTGTTGAGCCATATACGGCCTTAGAGCTCTTTTCTCTGGCCCTCGAAGAGCGTAGTTTGTTACTTAAAACATAAAAGATAAGTTTATAATCAAATCTAGTGCCTACGTACTAGGTTGAAGTGAGCGATAAACGGAATGCCTGAACTTCAGGTCGAATCATTTCCTTCGTCCCTTCTGGCAGCGTTGCTTCCGATTCCAAAAAAACTGCGGAACTTTGCAATCTCAGTGCAAGGTCGCTTCAGCACCAAATGAACGCTACAACTATTTCCAACTTTCTATATAACGCGAATTCGCAAAGCATGTGTGAACATGAACGTGTTACAATTAGCTTGTTCTGCATTAATCATGAATTCAAGTACTTAGACAACACGTATATATTATAATAGTTCAATGATTGTGTTTTGAAGATTGTAGTAACCGTTTTAGTATAATAATAATAATAATAATAATAATAATAATGATAATAATCTAATCAAATTTAAGAGTTATCCCAGATGCATTGTTGAGAAAAATCTTGCTCGTTACTGAAAAACAAATGGGCATCATTGCCGTATACTTGAAGACGACAGAACTAATTGCAACGTTGTCATGCCAGATTCGGAACTTGGGGAAGCCATTTTTACCATGTAAATGTTTTCGTAACTTGTGAAAGTAGTGCAGATATAATAAAATTATTTAACGTACAGTCAAAGATTCGTAAATTTTCATATTTCCTTTCCATAAGTATCCAAAACAATTTTTGCTTATAACCTGCGACCAGAGTTCCCTATCTAAATCGATAGATTTGTCCTTCTTCATCATTCCTGAGAATTTGTATTATCACAGAAACATCCTATACATTGGACGGGTGTTAGAGTGTCTCAAAAATAGGCTAATATTGTAACATTCTGCATAATATTTGAACAATAAAACTAGTATGATACTGTAATTTTTATAGGAATAGGTAAATGGGTAGAAACTGCCGATGAATGAATTCTAGCAAGGAGAAGAGAAGAAAAACCTAAATAGTTTAGAAGTACATAAGCAATGTATGAAGGAAGAGCAAGACAGATATTGGAGATAAAGAATAAATTCAATGGCATTCATTTGTCAGAAAAAGTTGAGCATCGATATATTGCATTAATAGTAATAATTATGCAACCCATCTTTCAGTTCTTTATGTGTTAAGTAATTATACTCTCTTATTTGTCGGTCCTGGTGTGTAATGGTAACCATACTTGCCTCTTAAACCCAAGATCGCGGGTTCAATCCCGGTCAGGGTTAATGGAATTTTTTCGGGCATAAAGTCCTAAGTATGGCTTTCTTCGGAAGGGAAGTAAAGTCATGGGTCCCGTGTCTTACGTTTATGGCTTGTAAAAGAACCTCAAGTCTGAAAGAAGAGGCCTCTGAGCAAAATTTATCGGCCGTTTCACGCCCTGAATTGAATGGGACGCTGATGACCTTAGATGTTAAAGAGCGTTTGTAAATAAAACAAATCAACAATTATATGTCTAAGTAAATATGTTACCTTATTGTGTAAAAATCAATTACCTTAGTTCTATTTTTGCACCTCTTTTATAGTATAAAACTTAAGTTTCGTTCCTCATGGCTCTTAACTTCTTTTTCATGTTAATTATAAAGCTTCTAGACTTCTAACAACACTCTTTGTAAGTTTAAGCTGCAATTTCATTATTTCAGTGTTTTACTGGACAGTTAAGGTTTAATATTTAAGCTTTCAAAGCAGAGGATAGTGTTAATATCCTCGTCTAATGAATTTTCTTTTAATCTTTGATAATTGTAGTTATTTGATAAAAAGGCTAGTTTTCTGCGAGAGACCTCATCTAATTCATATTATTGCCTAAACTTTATCCTGTGGTTGCGACTGGTTCTCATTCGTCTTTATTGCATCTTCTGCATGCTGGATGCATTGCTTTGTCAGTTGAGGTACCCTGTTATCTGTCCGTCTGTCCAACTTTAGCAGTTTGGCTTTCCTCCGCTGCTAATAGTTTATAAGTTCTGCCTTTGACAACTGCGTTGATGATGGTCTTTTGAGTACATGTGCCCTTTAGTGGATTCCACTTCTCTTTGTGTTTCTCATTAATCCACTATTCTATGGAACAATCCGAATACAGGAAATATAAATAGGCCAGCAGAACCATCCTTCGCACAGTAATCTGCTCTTTCATTACTGAACAGTTTGCGCTGCGGTGCCGTAATCTTTCTTCTTTTTCTTTCCAAAGCTGGTTTCAGACTAGTGTTTCAAGTCTTGGATTCGTATGGAAATCTAATGATGCAAAACATTTTCCAAACTATAATTCAATAAAATATAATAGCTAATATTAACAATATTAAAATATGTAATATTTCAAGTGTTGATACATTAAAAATGTTTATTCTATAGTTTTCATTTCGCTAAGCAATCAGAAATTGAATTTGGCGATGGATGGCTACTGCGTAATACCCTCGCTACCTACCGAGTGAAATCATGCCGCGCGATCGTAACTCATACCGCGCATTTTTTTTTTTTAACTTTACTATTAGTAAATAGCAATTAATATTGTACTTGTATTCTAATACGTTCTCAAAGTGCCTGCTCTCTTCTTGAGGGAGGTCCGAATACTTTTGAAACTTTTCAGATTTTCGCTGCAATTTATTCTGCCGAAATTTTTGTTTCAACTTCTCCATTGGTTTTATTTCAGGATGTAGGTATAGTCGCTGAGTTATTTAATACGCACTCCAACAGATGCACCAACTTTATGGAGTAGTCATGCGTAAGATCGATAGTCTATTCCATTCAGCTTGTCCTTGCTACCCCCCCCCCTTTTTGTTTTTGTGGTCTCGTCTCCTTGACGATGAAAACGCCTTGAGTTCGAACTTGGTGCATCAATCTGAAAATTGCTCTTCCTAATGAAGATACAGCACAAAATTCTCTTCTGCAGTACTTCTACGATTTCTTTTGCACATAAATGCCATAAATAAGCATCCTTTGTTCTAGTGCTTATTTTGCTCTCGGCATATTCCACAATACACAAATTTACAGTACATATATCTCTTACATACATAAATACTACTGACACTTTGGCCCTACAAACACGACTGAGCAATTTCAATTGTTTGCGTCAGTGGAGCATCTCAAATCCAGTATTGGCCAGAAATGCGCATTGACAGAAGGTCATCCGCTTTCCACTATTGTATAAATTGCGAATGGAATGAAGGCAGTGTATAAAGAGGTTTTCTTAGTAACCCTAAAAATTTCACTTCGTATAAATCAATTTATATCCATAAACAACATTACAAGTATTACTATTAAGTTTACATAAACACAACATCTTAAAAGCTACAATACCAATACTAAGGTTCTCCCATTACCTTAACCACCTGGTTATATGTATGGTTAATGAACCTCTACAATGAATCGTTTACACAACTGTATATATCCACAGACTTCTTCCATATACGTCTCCATTTATTCCTTACCTTTCCTAAGAATTCCCCGATTTTGTTTTCTCTCCCACCCTCTCTGTCTGCCATCATATCTGACATTTTAATGGCTATTATATCATGTTGTAGTTTACCCCATTTTTCTTCCCAGATACCATCACTCCACCTTTTTATCACATCACATTCTATTAGACAATGAAACGCACTATCCACTTGCCCACACATAAACATCCTTCTTTAAAACTTTTTCTTAATCCTTTTAGAGATAATACCCCTGTACAAATCCATGCAAGACCTGTTCTTCCGAATTGATTACAATTATCTGTATATTTCTCCCGTCACTAATGTTAACTATTGTATATAAATCTAAAGAACTTTTATCCTCTAAACTAGCCCATATCTCTTCTTCCTACATCTTCTACCCTCTGTCTCGCCCCTTTTCAAAATCCACAAATGTTACTTTCACCCAGTCGCCACACATCCCCCATTCCAATTTCTTTTAAGAGTTACCCCACTTCCCCAAACCAACTCTCCCTTCCCAGTATATCTCTTTGCTATATAAGACATTCTTTTAGTAAATGGTTATTATCTAATTTTATACACCTGTGCCAATATTTTCCTTCCTGCTCTCCCTAGTTCTGTCAAACTTACCCCTCAGCGAACTTTTTGGTACCCCCAGAACTTCTCTACAAAACATTCTATGTACCACATCAACCTTTCTCCACCCCTTTGACACTTCCCAAATTTCTACTACATGCGACATCATATTTGACTTGACCACAGCCTCATATAGTCTTTCTAGTCATCACTGTGTAAGATATTGAAATCTGTGATATCACACTGTGGTAATTGTGGGCTTATAAATGTTTACAGCCTTTGTTTTTGGATAATTGGATAAACATTCATATTTCTATCTACTGTTAGTAGTATTCTGCGAATTTTCCAGGTTTTCAGAAATATTTACTAAGCTACAAGATTGCTTCATGTTTATCGCAGGCCTCGCATAGCCTCTAAGTACTTGAACATGTTGGCTTAGTGTCCCTATGCAAATATACTGACGGTTTATTAATACTGAGTACTGTGGTATGCCTTATCCTTCCCTCATAACTTTTGAAAACGATGTTGATTTAGTGCTTCCATCCATACAGTGCAGCTCTACATGGTGCATGGTGTGTTCAACATTAACCATTTCAGAGCGAATCTGTCAGACTTTGTTTAAATTTATTACACTAGTTTTTTGTCACTTAAGCTTAATTAAAACTTTACATGGGGTACTAATACGTTGTTTTGTTAATGTATTCACATCAACATCACGTTGACGTCCACAGCTTTTAAGGGAACTGCGCACAGCCAACGTATATGTCGAGCGAAACTTTTCTATTTTTCACTTAAAATCACTCGCGTGCACAGTTTATCTACAAGCTTTGTGTAGTTAGCATTTTAAAATAATTCATTTTATTTTTATTTATGAGTTATGACTGTGTTGGAAAATGTAAATAATAGATAATTCTAAATGTGGAAATTGGAATCAGGTCGCAAGGTCTATTATACTTATTTTTAGAAATAGTATTCATTATGCATTGGAACATGTTTTAATTAAAATAATGAGCAGTAAATACAGTGAGAACATCAAGTTCTGATACAGAGTGCAGTGGGTCTGCAGTTAGAACTCGTTTCTGCCAGTATTTTCTTGCGTAGACTCATAACAGTTTTTAAACTTAGGTACAATATATTAAATGTCAGAATTTTCTCCTTACAGTAAGGTGCTGCCATCATTGCCCATTTTTCCTGACACACAAATCATATCATCTTAGGAAAGTATCAACGACACACATAATTAACCTAACTTCGTTTCCAATGTTTTTTGAGAGGGGGGGGGGGAGTTAAGTTCCTCCAGTGTGTGAGGTTAGTGAATATATCTTTAATGTCCTCCAAAGACAAAACAAACTATAAGATCTAGAAAACAAACAGGGCTTTAATGGAAGTTCTTATTTCATCAAAATTTTCTTCTGCGAGAACGTGACATCTTCGATTTTTTTATCAGTCATAGAACGTATTTTAAAAAACTTGTGTGCTAACTGTTTAATGTTTTCCATGTTGGAACCAGGATGTCAGGAAGGTTTACGCTTAAATGCCTATCTGGTTCTGGTATATGGCTTTTTGTATCTGATGTGTGTTTTGAAGATAATACACGACATGGTGAACATCGCACCATTGCACAACACTACTGCACTGTTTAATGAAATCTCATTTTCGACTGCACAACACAACTACCCGAAGCTGTCGAAATTCCGCTCGCAACTGACTGGAAGAGAGAATGGTGCCACGTAGGGAATCTCAGCAATATAACTTGTGCGACTTTTAAACTTTCTTACGGTATATGTGCGCTAATTAATCAATTGGCAACTGTTTTAATAGATTTTAATTTGCCTTGACTTAAAAATTGCTGTTAATACTTGGGAAGCGAATACAAAAGACAATTAATAATGTTCAACAGCTATAAAATTTATATTTCTTGAACATTGTATGTGTGTATTTGTTTTTCGATTATGTTTATTTCATGATTGCAAATTTCCGATATTTTAATCCTCGAAGCAGCCGGAAAAAGCAGCTTCTGTCTGTTTTAAATCTGTATATTATCAGGACTCATGTCTTCTCCTTAGTAAAGTAAAACATCTTGGTGTAATGGTTAAATAAACCAATAATTAGTCATTACCCAATGAACGAGGAATCGTTCCTATTTGCCACATTACTGGTTATATTTTTCTTTTGACGTTCTGCAGAATGAGCAAGAAGTAAAAGCAAGCTTGGAGAGGTGGGGGAAAAAAGCGAAAGCGAAAGCGTGGATAACGCAACAAAATGAAAACAAGAAATCCCTTAGGGACTACGATGTTCGATAGAAACGGCAGCGAGGAAACTAGCAGGGGTTTCATCTAGAAAAAGGCACGATATGGAGTCGTTGCTTTCTCACTCGGAAAATGTCTCAGTAAGGTGTCCAGGTTGAATAAATAAAGTTTTCATTTTATCTTATAATAAGCGTAATGGTTAAAGCACCGATTAATTACATGATTTCAGAACATGACAGAAGCAAAGTGTAGCTTAAAGCTAATTAATATAAGGTTCTTTGTTCTATGTATTATTCTTTGGTACTGGGGGAATTTTATATAAGGCCGTACACAGTCGAAATGTTTTTGTGAACATTTTAATAGAATGCATTTGTAATTAAATAGTTATCCCCTAATCTAAGAGCTTTATTTTTTTAAGCTTTTGTCAGCTCTTAAATGATTACATTCTTTTATCAATCTCTATTCTTCCTTAGTCCTCCCGTTCCTTCTTTTTCTCTTTACATTTCATTGCAATAGTAGCTTTGTTAATGTCCTTTTCTACTGCAAAGGCATATCTGATAATGATAAACCCCATACTTTTTCTTCTATTCCTTCCATTATTTCTGTAACTAATAATTTGTTTGTATATGCTATAGCTAATGATAATGTAATAATACTTTTGTCTGCCAATTATTATCCTTTATTTAATCTATCATGTGTATTTTTCATTTTTTAAACATTTACACGCATTAAGTTCATTGTTATAAACATACCTCGGAATCCATTAGGTACCGATTGACGCAAGTCTATCTTAATTTAGACTTTGCGTTTCATGGTTAAAGTGAGAGTAATACTGAGAGATATTTAGGTTTGTATACACTTTACTGGGTACAGGTATAGTCAGGCGCAGAAAGAAGTAGCAACTTATTTCGTTCCTAATTATGGGCATCTTTACTATACATACATATATGGTCTAACAAACATGCCTGTGTGCAGTAATGTGTTCTGAAAAAAGTTGAGATAGTATACTAATAATTACCCATATATTGCGGGCTTAGTAAACTATAGACTATTTCAGAGCCTGTTGAGGGGTTTTAAGCAAGTTATTTGATATAGTGAATCTGTTGTTCACGAAGAAGAATACAGAAGTTGAAATTACATGGAGATAATTTCGGTGTTAAGCGAAATGAGTTAACTTTTGCGTTAAAATGTCTACAAATATGCTTCGCGAACAAGGAAATTCGATTTTCAGTAGCAGTTTATCAGGTTTTCAAGATCTGAACATCTCTGTAAGCTGGAACTCATCGGTCCTGGTGGTGTAGGTAACTATACTTGCCTTCTAAACCCAAGATCGCGGGTTCAAACCCGGCCAGGATCGATGGATGTTTTCGGGCGTAAAGTATGCCTACCTTCGGAAGGGAAGTAAAGGCTTGGGTTCCATGTCGTACATTTACGGCACGATAAAGAACTTCAAGCCTGAAAAAAGAGGCCTCTGAGCAAAATTTGTCTGCCTTTTCACGCTCTGACTTGAATGGGACGCTGATGACCTGAGATGTTAAAGATCGTCCGTAAATAAATAAATAAAAAATCTGGAACTGATCATTAATACACGTCACTGAAAAACGATTAACTGATTTATTGGTTACGTACTTAGTACAGAGAACGCTGTTCACCTGATTGCATCCTATTGGATATGGAGACAGGCTGTGTTCCGAAGATTGCAGGCATAGCGTCTGTAGATCAGTTAATTACTTTTGAATTGTTTTTATTTTAATATGAACATTAAAAAGTAATTAAATAAGACTCGCTCACTTCATATTAACGGGCATGTTCCATAACTAGATGATCAAATCAGAGCATGAAACGGCCAATAAATTTTGTTTAGAGGTCTCTTCTTTCGGACTTGAGGTTTTATACGTGCTGTAAATCTACGACACGGGACCCATGGCTTTACTTCCCTTTCGGGGGAAGCCATACGTACGATTTTACGTCCGAAAAAGTCCATCGACCCTGGCCGGAATTAAACTTGCGATCTTGGGTATTCCAGACAAATAGGGTTACCACTGCTTCACAATTTACGTCCATTATTGTCTGGTACTATTTCTAATGGAGGCTTCATTAATTAGTGACGTGCTATCCTTTATAAACTTAATGCGATAATTTTTAAATTGTAATAAGCATACTATAGCTTCCCTATCGCAAACCGATTGCCTATAACTTTCCACAATGTCTGAAGCTTGTAATTCATTAGTATTCTGTATAAAGGGTTCTCATTTCGTTCTTTATTCATATATTGATATATTGATAATGTCGTTAGTAAATAACTTGAAAAGAACCTAGCCACTTGCAGAGGAAAAAGATGCATCTCTAATACGTTTAATTATAAATATATAATAATAAGATGTTCAAAGGATTTAATATAAAAGTCAGCATTTGATTGATCAGCGAAATTAAGAGCATGTATATCCTTGTTTTTAGAATAATCTATTTACTAGCTTTGCAGTCTTTCAAAAGGGAATCAAGATAGTTAACCATATAGTCTGGATTTATAATGCAGAAATAAAGTATAATATAATAACTATCTTGAAGCCTTCTAAAGCTTGTTCATGCCGCATAAACATACCAATAAAATCACCCAAGTTCCTGAGCTTCTCTCACATAGGTATGTAGAATATTTCCTTTTTATTTTCATTCTACGAAGTACCAAATACCTAACAACTTTTAAAACATAACATATTATTTATTTTATTTGTGATATATCATTTACAGAATCGGCAGATTAACACCAATTCACTATTTAATACAAAAATTAAATGTTATTAACTACTAATTCATTGGAGCTGCCATATAAATACTAAGTAATCCTGCAATTTAAAAATTTCCACCCATTAACTCTATCAATTAAGAGTTTAACGTTCCAGAATGTAAAACCCAACTAGAGAATTTACTTTGGATTAAAACTGGGGTGTTTTTTAAACTTCAAGTCGACACTTAAATGGATTTACGTGTTAATTGGAAATGTTGCATCTCTAGGAAACCTGCAACTGTGTATCCAAAACTTAACCCGTCATTGGTGTATATGAGAACGGGGTGGGAACGCAATGTTTTTTATATGTACAAGAAATTCTACAAATCTACCATGCAGTGTAAGAATGGAAACAAACTAGAAACCCAGTTCTGTCGCCCTCTCCTCATTTGATGTGGCCCTCAATTATTAATTATGAGATCCTTCAGTCTGGCTCTCCATCCCACTCTAGAGCACATACTCGCCGATTTTGCTCGGAAAGTCCGGTCCGTTATTCCTGTAGACTTCTTAAATTTGCCTCTGTTTCTAATTTCTCTTCTATACGAGTTGTGTGTGAGAATGCATGTTCACTGCGCACGGCTTGAGGAATAAAATTAATTAACAATGTGAAAAGTATCAAGGAAACAGGTTCAAAAGGCATCTTGCCTATTACTTCTGCAAGCACCTATAAAAATCCAATCATAGAGTTGGGTCAAAGTATTTGATTCTGAGCAGATAATTTGTATTGCCTGCATATACTGCAACTGTCTTTCGTTTATAGTCTTCATTTTATCCGGTTATACTTAGCGGCATAACTCAAGAGTTCCAGGTTCATATTCCTAGAGGCTGGTCAACTTCACCTTTCTTTATTCGGTTTCCTCTGGTCACTCATACGAATGCTGGGATGCAAATTTTCTTTCCAAAATCTTCCGCTCTCCTATTTCTAAGTGTAAGCGAAGTGGGCTGATGGTGCGTGGCGTGGCGGTGAATTTGCGTCTTAGAGTCTGGCGGGTTCTGTCTGGGAGACCATCGTGGCTTTTGAAGACCTATCAATGCCTTGGAGCCTAAAGACATGGAAAACGTAGGGATCCCGCCTACATTTGTGTTTATTGCCCGGCGTCTCTTTCCTTTCAACCTTTCCCCACGAAGTCCCATCGAAGTGGGTTCCTCAATTTCAACCTATCCTAATTCAACATTTACTGTACATATTCTGATTATAAAAAATTTAGAAAAAATATTGCAGTAATAGAGCGCTCTATTTTTTTAGAAATATGAATGAAACATTATATAAAACAGTCTTTTGTTCAATACATGTTCATTACAAATGGAATTAATAAGTAAAAGATATCAATTCATTTTGTAAGGGTTTCGTCTATTCAGCCTTTTTACTTTTCGGTCCTGAAAAGTTAAATTTTCTCAAACATTGCTTTCCGTTATGCAACCTGATTTACTTGCTTCGTAATTTCCATTTTTATTTTTATTTCTATTTTATTTTCGAATAAGGTAATTAATCTCAATGTGCTGACGAAAATATATCAAAATATGCTGTAAGATGTTTGTAGCTTTGTATTTTCTGTTTACAATTCGTGCTGTTAAACAATACTATGCTTGTTAGCAAATTATATGAGAGAAAGAGAACACCTGTGTGTAAATAAATATTGACAAATCTTTCATGGTTTCATTGACGAAGCTGGATATCTGCTTGAACAAAATTTGATACCCTGTATTGTTAGGAAGAGAATAGTAACGTCGGAGTGAGATTCTTGTATGTCCACTCTGGAATCTTCTTCAAAATGCTTGCAGCATAAGGGTGTGTGAAAACTCTTGCCCATGAATAACAGAATGACAAAGGATAGCCCAAATAATAAAATATAGCGCAGGAAAAGCTACACTGTTATCAGGCTATCCATTGCCGAATATTAAATGTATCGCCTCTATTAATGTTCTTCTAATTAATACATTAATATCAAATAATAGACTCATTTCTTACTTCTTGCTCATGCTCTTTACTGTTTATTTGTTAATTACTAGATTTTACTGATTTCATAATTTAGCACTGTTTTGAATACAAGAATGTCACAATGAACCATCAAGTACAGCCAACAATACAATAAAACAACGAAAGCTATTCAGAAAAGTTTTTAGAAATAGATGAATGAATCAAATACTTTTACTTGGAGGGAAAAAAAAATGTTGAAAAGATAAAGTGGGGTTAAGAGCAACACTCCTACCTTTAAATTGTATTTATCATTATATTTTCAATCAGAATAGCTAAATGAGGATCTCGGATTCTTCCTGTCTGCCAGTACTGACTATGTGGGCATGTTTCCGCTCACTTCTCTAGCAACTGACCAATCCGCGCTGTCATGCTGTTCATAGGAACAATAGTAGGTTGGGGTAGCTATCTGTGGCAAACAAAATGGTTGATGGCCTTGAGACGCCTATTCTTTGTATGTGTACATAAGTCTATTTTTGCATTCATGATATGGTCAAATTAAAAATATGTATAAATAATATTAAAACTTGATATAAATATTGCAATAGGATAGACCGGTTATTCTGAGTTCATTTCTCGTATAAGAATATTTAATACGAGTACTTCCTTTTATAAAATATTAGTCTAATAAACATGTTTAGTAATGATATGGGTTATAACAAGCTCTGCAGGGATCTCTTTGTTCTACTCATTTTATTATATTTTTCTGACAAATTATAATTTATACTAAGAAATGTTGCCTCGAACTTATTATACGTTCATGAACAAAAAGTATTATATTGGAGGGGTAGTACAGAATTCCATTTAATGATTCCACTATCGAGATATTAATTATCGTGATCCCTGCTAAATCTATTTTATATGGCTATATCTATATCACTAATTAAATACCTGCTTCACGTCGTATTTCAAAACAGCAGCATAATTTGCAAACAGCATTTTTCTGTCGATGTTTTGATTCACATATTATCTGGTTGTTATGTAGAAAATAGATAAACAAAATGTTTTAATTCTTGATTGAATCAACACGAATACCCATATAGATAGCTTAACGGGTCATATAACTAAACGTGACATGCGGCCACAGACCTCCATCCGAGCGATTTATCTCTGCTATCAACAAGCAAGCAAGTGAAACAGATAATCTAGGGGTGTTTCATTATTCACTAACTACCTGTGGACAGTGTAAATTGTAAATTACATAACAATTGCGCGAACTACTTTGCACATAAAACATGTCAAGATTTTATTACATAGTAGAAATTGTTAAAAATTATACTTGCACAATAGATAAGATTAAATGCGTAATATTCATTCCACTATGCAGTCAAAAATTGGTTTGTCGGCGGGATGCATAACGGCCGAGAGAATTCGTGTCAAGCGGCCGGTACTCGTAGCCCGCATTTTTTTCTTTCGTATTTACTAGTAGTAAATAATAATTAATATTGTACTCAGTTCATAATAGATGCTCGAAGTACTTGCCGTCTACTGTGAGACATGCCTGAATTTTTTTGAAAATATTTTAAGACAATCGCCGCATTTCATCGTCCCGAATATTGTATGTAAATTATCTCCCGGATATTTTGTTTCAGCGCCTCCATGGTACAACCGCTGAATGATTTTATACGCACTGCCGACAGATACACAAATTTGCTGGGCTAATCGTATTAAAATCTTTCGAGGAGAATTCTTTAATCGACAGCCTATTTCATCAAGCTTGTTCTCCATTAATACCCGATTTTTTTGATCTCGATGCCTTAGGTTCGAACTTTGTCACAAATCTGAAAATTGCACTTCCCAATGTAAATGTTGTTTCTGGAAATTTAGCATGAAATTTTCTCCTACGTTTTCTTGTGCTCATAGCAATAATAAATAAATATTCTTTATACTGGCGCATATCTCACTCTCAGCATACTCAATGCACAATTATACAGCACAAAGTCAAACATGCGCTTACTGAAAAAAGCAACCGAAACAGTTGGCATGACACACGCTACTGAGATAGCTACGTCAACGGAACTTTTTTTTTTTTTGATTGATTTATTTATGGACGCTCTTTAACATCTCAGGTCATCAGCGTCCCATTCAACTCAGGACGTGAAACGGCCGACAAATTTTGCTCAGAGGCCTGTTTTATCAGACTTGAGGTTCTTTATCTTGCCGTAAATGTACGATATGGGACCCACGGCTTTACTTCCCTTCCGAAGGAAGCCATACTTTGGATTTTTACGCCCGAAAAAATCCATCGGTCCTGGCCGGGTTCGAACCCGCGATCTTGGGTTTAGAAGGCAAGTATGGTAACCACTACACCACCAGGACCGACTTCAACGGAACTGGGCACGGAATGAGGGCACGTTATACCTATGTTATAAAGGAAATGTAGAACATTGAATATTTTTCATATCTTAATGTAAGAAATGCCGTATAAGGTACTTTTTCACACGCAAATTCTAGTAATATATCCATTAAAATATTTATTATATGAGTACCTCGTCATAGTTATGAACTAAATTTTGCAAAATATGGTTGATATGATATTAAAATTAAACATTCATTTTTCACATTTTGCAGATTAATAGGCATTGCTACATAGGTACTGTGTAAGAGCACCTCTGCATGTATTATTATTATTATTATTATTATTATTATTATTATTATTATTATTATTATAAGAAATTGTTTAGAAGAACATGAAATATTTTTATGCATTATCAATGAACTTCTTTTAATAGAAAGGTAAATTAGCAATGGGTGTGTGAATATTTATTTGCTATTGTTATTATGTATTTGCATATTTTTCTTTAATCATTCTTGATTTTTAATAATAAAAAGCAAATATTCACAAGCAAATGTCAAAGTATTCATTTTTTGAATATGTTCTTACATGATGTTGTTGGTATCATAAATTATTTGAGTTGATCTCTTTTGAAGTATAAAAATCTCATGTTTTCAAAGGAATTACCGCAAAATCTAAATTTTATAATTGAATAGAAGTTAGCATAATAAACTGTCTTTAATGTAGTTCTACTGCTGGATTTTTCCTTCGCGGGATCGCCCCACGTCCAATGGGGCGAGATGACCGAGCAACTCTCATCTTGTTCACACGCTTGAAAGCCGGTCGGGAAGCCGGAGGGAGGTCAGTACAAGTTTAACTTTAGAAGCATATGCAAGCGTTCTTGTATGTTTGTAACAGCGTGTTAAATATTCACTATGCGGCGTAATACAGTGCATTAATTACGTTAATGCTGTACAATTCAGGTATTCTATTCCCCGAAGATATATATTTACGATTCGTACGTGCGTACAGAATCGATTCGTGATGAATCAAGAATCAGATTCCTGATATTCAACTTCCAAGTTGAAGTTCAATTCATAGATTGGTAAATAAATCATTTGAAACGGGAAATATTCTTGATAAAAGCTTACACAGCCACGTAAAATACTCACAGAAGAAACGGTGGATAACTTGGACATGCTCTGGAACGTTCACCTTGACATCTTTCTCAGCAAACGTGAATTTCCTATTCCTCTGTTCGAAAGACTATAAAGCTGCTGAGAAACGGAAGGAATTTCTTCATGAATGTTTTTTTTTTTCCAGCTCATCTAATGTGTGTGTATTTGTCCTATACACCTTGATGCCCCCTAATCCAAAGGTAAAAATTGCAGGACGCTAAATCTGTTAGCCGAGGTTGTTAGTGATGATTGTCGAATATTTTGTGAATTGCCTGAAAGCATACATGGGCCGTATGTGCCGTGTGACAGAGTCCTGTTGGAAAGTCGCATGCATATGTTCCCTCAGTCATTTCGCAGATAAAGAGTTGCAAAATATTCTGCATACACTTAACAATATTATTTTTTTCTTTAAAAAATGCTTATTATTCTCTCGCCGCTTAAGTCGTGCCATACTCGTATCTTTGATCTTGCAGAGATTTCTCGTGAAGCAGGTTGGGTTTTTCTGAACTCCATTATTTATATAAACTTGTTATTCTCTCGCCACTTAATGGCGCGCCACACTCCTATCTTTGATCTTGCAGGCATTTCTCGTTAGGTTAGGTTTTTCTGAACTCCAGTATAGGTTGTTTTTGTGAGAAAAAAAATACCCACTTAGGTGGAACCAAAATTCTTACGTAAAAAAATTGACCTTAATCTAAAGAAAATTAGATTAAGGTCAATTTCTCCTTCATGCACATTATTCAAAATCCATGCGCAAAATCTACTCCTGGATGCAGGATCGCCGGGTTTAAGTTATAGCATTGCATTAATTTTAAAGGAAACTGCAGAAAGTAACGGTTAATTTCATAAGCCAATGCCAGATGTATAGAAAATGAAGCGAGGCAGTTAATTGTCTTCTTGCTTAATAATGGTGAGTTAATGTACATTATAAATGTTAATAATAACTAGAGATAAAACAATTCTTTCGTAAACAAGATATCAGCGTATGGTTGACGCGAGCAATGCACATGACGGCAGAGGGAGGGAAGTTTGAACCGGATTCCGTACAGTCCGGTGACAGCAATAGTGCAAAAAGTGAGAAGTGAACGAGTCGATTGGTAACCTGTGGTATAGTGTTTACCTTGTAATATTCAGAGCCGCTACACTATGGTTGAAGCTCCGGCAAACTCGCATCCGTGGAAGGAGATGTTTCATGCTTAGTAATAACTTATGCGACAATCATAGCTGTGGGACTTTTTGATTCTCGTTCACTGCGGTACCAGCTTGGAACAACCTATCGGCCACTAGGCACGGAACGGTCATACCAATAAATCTCTCATTAGAACTTTGACATGGTGATCTGAGAGCATAGATAGCAGATCTTAGTTTAGGGATATTGTACCTAATCTGCATGTACACACTTTCCAATTCACATATTCATCAGGCCAAGAAACTTGAAATCTGTGAACTGTTCTAAAAGTTAATTATTGTAAACAGCTGTTTAACTAGTTACACATTTTATAATTTTTGTTTCATCAATATTTAATAATAATTTGCTAGCTTTAAACCAGCCAAACCATATATTCAGTTAGAGGAGTACTCTTTTTACTGGAATCTATTACAACAGTATCATCGGCAAAGAGAATTAGTGACAGCTGTATTTTTTTATTCCTAATAGCACATCATTGTCAAGAGGAATGCATTCACTTTTGATCCTTGTAGGATTCCAAGTTTAGTAATTCCTCAAACTGAAATATTATAATTATTTTTACACGATGAATTTATTTGGACCTTTTGTTTCCTTCTATTTATATATCTAATTAACGATTTAATATTCTCATTTTTATTTCATTCAAAATCAATTTTTATATTTGAATTAAAATACATCATGTGTCTTTTTTTCCCCCTTCCTCCTTTTAAGATGGACAAGTTTTATTAAAATATATGTGAACAATTTATGATATCTGAAAATGTTCTATAATTGACTTTTGGAATTAAAACCCTTCCTTGTGTGTTTAAATATTTTTAAATATATGCAATCTCGTTAAAATGTTAGTTTCAATTTTTTTTAGCATTATTTAATTTGGTGGAATGTTTTGAGCTTATGCGGGACTCTATATATTTTTTTTTCGTTCAGACTTAAGTTAAAATTGTTTGGTGGCGTTATTTACATTAAAAGTGCTGTAATGGCACTATTGTCATATTTTTTAAAATATAGGATGTTAAACAATTTTATATAAACGTTTAGATATACTTGAAGAGACGAATACAATTTTTTTCATAACTTCTAGAACTTAACATTTAATCATAGATATACATGCAAAGGCGAATGGAAGACCGGAGATAGTTATCGGTTAATGTGACTTTCAAATCTTTCCATTATTTGTGATAAATAAAAATAGTTATTAGTGTTAATGTATTATGAATGTACGATTAAAATGATCATTGGTGAAGCATGAATGTTGTAATGATTTTGTTATCTATTTTTATTTTTTCTCCTCTGAGTATGCTAAGATAAGATAATAGATAAGACCTCAACACACATCCGCCAACGGTAATAGAATTCCATGAGCATAGATTCCGTGTCCTGTTATGATGAAATGCGACTTTCTGCTTCAATTCTTCACGCTTCCCGTTATGATTAGCATGTTGTTATGTAATAAATGAACCTGTAAGCGGCGATCAAGAATTTCTGGTACCTGTTTTGTAACAGCATATTGTTATCTATTTTTTCGCCATTTTAGACACTTCCCTTTTTAATACAACATTAATTATGAACAAAATAGAGTAAAATGAATTATCCTTAATGACAAATATATATAGTTAACACTTTTTATGACCTGATAACGGTCACCAGAAACTTAAAACACATAAAATAATTAATTGTATATATTCCTATGTTAGGTGCTGAAATGAAAGAACTACTAGCGCGATAGCTTCCCCAAATACTGACATCAATCACAAGATGGGAACTTGTGACTTGCAAGAAAATCCTACACGACATTTCACTGTAGATGAACCAATGGTTCCGATCCCAAGATGAAAGCAAAATTTCTTCAGCGGAAATCTCGTAATACTTTGAAAAGGCAAGATCACAATATCTGCGATAACTGACTTTATGCACTTTAAAAAGAAGGGGCGTGCCAAATTCAAGTCACAAGGTATGTACAATATATGACTTACTTTGTCATAACTGCCACATATTAGCACCAATTTCGCAGCTGAAGGATCACTTACGATGGAGATTTTCAAGCGATAATGAATTGATGCAGGCTGTAAATGATAAAGTTTACATGCATTTTGAAAGACATGCAACATAGCTATACGCACTTTCAGTATAAATTAAAGAATGGAAAATTTCAAAAACATATTTAAAAAAAAATAGCAGACGTATACATTTCAAGGGTGGCTTATGACTGCTTACGCTTGTATTGGTATTCGTAAGCTCCCAGGTTCAAATACCTTGGAGCCGGCTATCCTGACCGCTGGGCTCTTAGATGAAGATGTAAATTTCCTTTTCACGAATTTTGTACCTTCCCATTTCATCTCACTTTATTCCGTTGGTTCTGTTACAGGGCCGATTTATCAGAGAAATGTGACGGTGGCTTGCACTTTTAAAGTGTTTCTCTCCCGGCGTTTGGTGTTGAACCGGTACTTCTGAGGGTCTGGAACCCCTGGAGGGAAGGCTCTACCGGCATTGGGGTGTTCTATGTACGGGGGCTAGTCAAAAAACACTGAAAAAATGTTATATACATGGAATACACTAGGCTCGGTCCAGATTGGTGTGGTCTTTTTAAAAATATTCTCCTTTTGAGTTGAATTTATTTTGCTCAATGCGTTTGCCAGTCCTGGAAGCCATTTGACATCACCTCAGCCTTTTTCGCGATGGCTCGAAAGTACCCAAATGCTCCCCCTTAGCTCCTTTTTCAGACGGGGAAAGTGATAAAAGTCACAGGAGGCTAAGTCTGGGGAGTATGAAGAATGGGGGACACATTCGAAGTTCCCTACGCACTTCCACTCGCACCATCTTCTGTTCAGGAGTCAGTCAGTAATCTTGAGACCCACCTCGCACAAACGCTTCTCATGTTCAAGTGAATATGCATAATCGAAACTGTACTGTCAAGGGAAATGTGTAACATGTCTGCAAGTGTGTCAGTTGTTATTCGTCGGTCTTCACGAACAATACGCCAGCTGTGTTAATCATGGTTTCGTTTACTGCTGTTGCTGGAACATCTGGACCGCCTTGCTTTGTTGTTGAAACATGGCCCTCCTTAAATTTCCTTTAACCATCGAAATGTTGCGGATTATGACAGAACATCATCACCATATGCTGCAACAATCTGTAAGCCACCATGCCGGATTTCTGCAAACGAAAGAAAAACTTCAACAGCATATTGCTCTTTACGAATCAAATCCATTTTATGTTTAGGCCACTGGCGAACTGGCATAGTTTACTCGTCCCTGTGTACAGACGCATGCGCGAACGAACTTCTGTTTTTGTCCACCAATCAGGGCTGATTCGTTTTCATCATGTAACATTTTTTCAACAATATTCCGTTGCTGTGTGCGGTAAAAAAATGAATCTGTCTTTTTTGACTAGCTCTCTGGAAATGTTGGTAGGAACTCCATCTATAAGCAGTACCATACTTCAGTCCACATAGTGTACCCAAGATCGCAAATTCAATCCCGACCAGGGTCGATGGATTTTTTTGGACGTAAATATCCAAGGCATAGGCTTCCTTCAAAAGGAAAGTAAAGCCGTGGGTCCCGTTGTAGATTTGCGGCACGTAAAAAAATCTCAAGCCTGAAAGAAGAGGCCCCTGAGGAAAATTTATCGGCCGTTTCGCGCCCTGAATTAAATGGGACGCTGATGACCTGAGATGTTAAAGAGCGTCCATTAAAAAAAAAAAAAAAAAAAAAAAAAAAAAAAAAAAAAATCTACAAGCAAAAAGGTGAACTATAACTAAAGAAATTCAACGTCCAGACATTTTACATATAGACTGCTTAATCCTTCGTTTGAGCTCTATCCCTTCATTTAATTCGTCGGGTACACCATCAAAACATTCTTTTGACTAAAATCATTTTATCGTTCGTTTATTTCGCCTAATGCATTCTATATTTTGAAGCGGATTTAGTTGAAAAATTAAGCTTCTAGTGGGAGCTAACTTTCAGTAGTTTTGCCCCATCTCTATCGGTTTTTGCTTGTAAACGTCGAGTTCCCGTATTTTGCTACGTTTTTGCCATTACGACCGGGTAGTAATTATTACGGCTTTTCGGATTATCGCATAATTCTTTTGATGTTGATTCAAAGGATGGGATCCCGCTCTTTTCTGACCATCACTCTGGCTTTGTGTGGTGATGTTCATCGAAATTTAATTTTTAATTTGATTGGTGCTAACCCGTATATTCAACAAACACAAAGGGACTATTTTGTCTCGTTATGCCACAAGTGATTTGATTTGCGTTTTGTAACCGCGAAATTGCTTGTAAATATGAGTATGTTGCACGCCTTGAATCTTGATTTGTGCAACCGTTTTGTTCATGTTAGAGGGATTAAATGAGATGATTTTGCCAGCGTAGTAGCGACCTTTCCGTTTAAGTTGTTTCACGCTACAAGAAGCGGAATTAAACGGTACTTCCAAAAGAAATGCACATTCATTTTTATGTTTCTCTATAAATCCCTTTGCTTGGATGTTTAGGAAGGTTTACAGTTTCGGTGAGGTTCCCACTTTCGTTCAGCTGTCTGATGCTGAGATGGGATAATCGAGTGAAAAATAATCCATTTTGCTTCATTTGATTGTTCGGTTATTTAATGAAAACTTTCTTTTGAATGAACGTAAATGACTAATTTAGATGAAAGTGACAATTTTTAATCCGAATGTAGGTATTAACCTACACACAACACATATGAACACATTCAGACTGTTGTAAATTCAAGCTTACAAATTGATGACAGCAAATACGTGCTCACAACATCTTCACCATATTATATAAGCATTTCAAGATTATTTGTCAGTCTTAGTTGGCCAAGTAATTGATGTCTCTTGTAAGTCACGACTATAGCGGCGAAACAATCAAAAGATAATATATATATATATATATATATATATATATATATATATATAATATTGGTTCCACGAAGTAAAATTTCCTCCATATAAAAATATGTATGAGTGTTCTTATATTAGGCTTGGATCAGCAGCTTTGGAATTTTTCTGAATTTTTTCACGTTTATCGAATTTCTTTTTCGGTTTGTATTCATATTTCTAATTTGGTGAAGATTTTTTTAAGATGCGATTATGTGACATTTATGATCTAGTAACCCTCGAGTTTCTTTTTTCTCTACCAGCACTCTTTCAGTAGAAAAAAGAAAATATCTTAGGTTAGCAAGATAGACAACACATAACAGATATTTTCTGTGTGTGCGTGTGTGCTTTTTTTTTTTTTCTCTTCTATCCTTTGAAATCTTCACCTTATCGGAAAATACATTTTTGAAATTATTGTTTAATTCTTCGGTGAATAATATTTTCTATCATCTTAAAGTGAAAGAACATGATTTGCCAAGAAAGACGAGGATACTTTTCTCAGGTCAGGCAATGAAAGCTGTTCATTTCAAAGAAAACACTGGCACTGTTTGCCGTTCTTGCTACGGTATGAACTTCTGCAGTGCCACGAGTGCTCAAATATTTACCCAGCATATAATAAATCTGCACGTCGAGATGCTTGTTAAAGAGTCGAGATAAGGTAGAGAAGGAAATGCCACAACATGAGGCATACTTCTGTTTTAGAAATTGTTTCTGGAGAGTTGGATCAAGCTTGGAATGTAAAACACAGCTTTCTTGTTTCTTGTTAAAGTCTTTGTTTTGATGTAGTAGTTCATTCCAGCATTCATTGTTAATGTTATTTCACATCCGACTGGACTTTCTCCCCTGCTTTCACAGTCATTAACTCTCGTAGCATTTACACTGAAATCTTTGTTTCAAAGCATTATGAAGATATTTTTTCTACGTCCCGTATTACCTAAACATTCAACCTGCATCAGTGGCTGCTTTGCAACCTCATTGAAGTTCGGCGCGAGAACCTGAACTGTATTGCATATTCTTGTGCCTAGCAAGAAAGAAAGCTGGAAAACTTGTTTGCAGAGCAAAGTGATCCTACCGAGGTTTTGATTATATTTAATAAATAAATGAAAAAAATAATAACTTAAAAGGAAGAGATTGAAAGAAGGTGAAAAAAAGTTTGAGGAAGAAAATGGAGAACCGGAAATCCCAACTTAGCCACAAATGCGAGTGCATACCATGAGGTCGCACTTGAATCCTTCATCATAGTACCCGGTGATTTAAACAACTTGGATATTGCTTGGCAGTAATAACATAATGGTAAAATAGCTGTGATGTGTTGAGTGTTTTAGTTCTCATATTATTGTGCTAAACGTTGCAAAAGTGTCTTCGCTTTATTTATAATAGTATGTATATGTTGAAAAAAATGTTGTAGTTATTGTTTTGCGAATTTTTTCCTTTTAATTTGCAAGATAAACACGAAGACTATTCTTATACGCTGAGGGCCTAAAACGTGCAATATTTATGATACAGGTTCCTAAAGTGTCATTTTTTCCATGACAGCACAACTTTTACGTTAATAGATATTTCAATATTTAATATAACCGTTTCATGACTATCTAAACCAACCATAATCAATAAAGCGATTGGCAAAAGGCGCGTGCTACTTGCAAGTAATGAGTACTACATAACTAGAGAATAGTAGGGCTAAAATGTGAATATGAAAGTTAATTTTGTTACTTATTTGTCTTACATGTTATCTTTACGTCGTGAAAGATCGAGGCAAATCATTAATTTCATACTGAATGAAGTTCGTACATTACGTGAACGGAATCCTCCGGACGGTGGTTCAAAGGGATTCTTCTCCTTCACCTTTCAGACGTCCAGGACTGCAGTGGACGTCGCTATAATCTTCTAGGAGACAAAACAAGTTCACATAATTGACACCGGCCGTGAAAGTCTATGATCTAAAAATGTAGTTCTTTGTAGTTGAGTAAACAAAATGGCATGCATAATTAAATAATTCATTTCTTTAGACACAAGAGTTTTAAAAACCCGCCTTAGGCACTGACAACGATTGAGAAAATTGAAACTTTACGCACTCTAGTGGAAAATATAGTTTTTGGAAGAAAATTAATGTCATCACTTTCTGCAGCTAAATAAACCTCAGAAAATTGGTTGCCTTTCAACTGTTTTTTAAATATCTAAGCTACCACATGTACGTATGTTAGCTCTTTTTTGTTTGTAGAAAGTTACTTCCTCCAATCAGTTGTGGCAGTAGTTTCGTAAAAGAAAATAACTATTACTTAATTACGTGAAAAGAAAATCAGTATTGATGAAAAGTAAGTTTTTTTTTCTAAAAGTACTGTATATATTGTAAAAGTACTAGGTTCTTACGTCTATATTGATCAATTTTATGTAATCAGATGTAAGATATAAGAGTTCTGTAGGCTTGATAAAGGCTGAACTGCAAGTATTTCTTAACTTCAATTTTTCATGTAGAGAATTTATTTTGGAAAATCAAAATATTACCAAATTACTTTAGGCTTCAAAGCATCTGTTAAATATTTGTGATGTCAGCAGTGCTTGATGCTTTTTATATTGAAAATATGTGCAGTATATATGTTCTGTAAAGACATTTATAATGTTTAATACCCAAAACAGAATTAAAACTGGAAATAACATTGAATAATAAATTATCAGTTATGGGTTACTTCAGTATATTTTATGCATTCTTTATAATTGAAATCTTCCTTTTTTGCCAAAATAAGTTTTACAACCCTAAAACAGTATGTAGCCCGGAAAAGTGCATTAGAAAGTGTATATATACATATATAAAACAATTTTGCGTTATTTAATGCGCCGAACGATACACAGAAACATAGTTAAGTGCATCGATCTTTGCACAGTATCTGTAGGTAATTACTGAGCTCGAATCAATGGGTTGAGAAGTTTATCCAACATTGTTTGTACATTTCCAGAATTACGAGTAAAGAGATTACGAAATGGAGAAAAACTCGCATACAGAAAAGTTTAAGCTGCAGTTAGAACATGCCGCAGTTTATCTAATATATGTAGTTAATCAACCGTTACAGCAACTGCAAACTTTGAAGTTTGAAGGACCGCTAATCTCTGCTTCTACAACCTCTCAAATAGATTAACGGACCTAGGCTAGCCGTTTCTCGTACATCATGGAAGCGGTGAACATTTATGCTATGTATGCTGTGTCTAATGTACTTAGAACAGAACTGAATAGCATTTAGAATTTACGGAGTATTATGCTTGCACTTGAGGACTTAATCGGGGTTGTATTTGAAATTGGAGGCTCAAAGAATTAAACTGAAATAGCGAATAGAAAGTTTGTTTTTTTTCTCTTCATCTCAAATTCGTTTTAATACTGAGCTTGTTCTGTTAAGAGCTTTAACTAATGCCATAGACTAAAAATTAATCGCTTTCGTGTGTTGCTGCAGCTTTAAGATACTTCAGTGAAGAGATTTGTACTAATACACTTTCCTTCTACAGCAAAATCTGACAGAATTCTTCCAATATTAAACAAAAATCCGTCACACAGGAGCTGCGTAAACTACGCGAATTCCTCATCAAGTAGAATAAATTTAAAAAAGAATGTATAATCCAAATTATGACCTTATTAATTAATGAAATAAAATAATAAGTCATGACATTACTGTATGGTATAGGGGGGACAGCATTAGAATTCTTGCTTTCTATAAGTATCAGAAAAGAGAAATTATATTTTTAGAATTGTTATTATTATGTTTTTATTATTAATATTTATATTATTTATATTATTATGAAGGTAAACTACAAAAATATATTATTAATTAAATGAAATATATTACTATTTATAGAGAAAGAACTTGTGGATATTTTTAAACATTTTAAATATAATCATGTTTATGAACTGGGCCCTTGATATCATCTTCACATTCACTAAAATAGAGAAAAATATCAGAAAGTTTCGAGTTACATTGTGTATTTAAGAATATGATGTTTCAATAAAACAAAACATGTTACAATTAAAAACAAATACAGTTTACTAAGCAAATATGCACAATGAACAATCGAAAGTTTAATCGATTTTCATTGACTTAGAAATTTAATTTGTAGTGAAAAGTGTAACGAAATTGTATTCTTAAGGGTAATTACAGAGCGCTCTTACATACAAATATAATTCTCAAGCATATTTTATATTAATATTTTATATTTGCTATCTTCGCGACAATTCTTTTGTTAAATATAAAACATATGGATCGTTATAAATACAGCTTATATGCTGAATTAATTTTTCCTTTTATTGTAAAACAATATAGATAAAATGAAACACGAGCGCTTTTTAAATTCAGTTTATCGTCCAATTTCCATAATTTTCATAAACTATTTTCTTTTTTTTTTCTTTCTTTCTTTCTTTCTTTTTTTTTTGTTGTTGTTGTTTTTTTTTTTTTTTTGTTTTTTGTTTTTTGTTTTAATTAGATGTTACATACAGAATTATTTTGTAAAGAAACTAATATTGGGGCCTCTAAAGCGATTTTAAAATTTTCAGTTTCACTCTTAATGGCCCATTTGCCTTATTTCCAGGAAATATTGTCTTATATTATTTTAATGGTATATACGCAGATTCGTTACGAAAAAGCAAATTATGGTAGAGCTGGAATAATTTTAAAATTTTGGGTTCGAGGTAAATCCACACTCCTAATAATTTGATTTCAATGATTTTCAGAATTTATTTTTATTTGATTTAAATTGTAAGTGCTAAGTTTAATTATGAAAAAACAAATATTGGCGCTGCTAGAGCGGTTTTTAAATATTAAGTTTCAGTTAAACCCCCTCTTCTAATCTCTAGATTTCCCTGATTTTAGAAACTATTTTTCTTCTTTCATTTAAATTGTATATAAAAAGTTTTTTTTAAAAAAATCAAATTACGACCGCTAGAGAGATTTTCAAATTTTGATTTAACCCTCACTCCGTTTTCAGGTATACCCCCACTCCTAATGGCTCTAAAGCCCTGATTTTCGTAAACTACATTTATCAATTTAATTTCAAGAAATATGCCAAGTTTTGTTGAAAAAAGAATAAAAATTGCGGCCACTAGAGCGATTTTTATTATTTGTTTATTTTTAAATTTCGCTTTAGCTTAACCTCCACTCCCAAGGGTCCTATTTTACTGATTAACGAACTCAACGAATCATTTGTTAATTGATCGTTATATGCCGAGTTTCGTTGAGAAAAAAATTGGGTCCGCTAGAGTGATTTTTATTTATTTGTTCATATTTTAATTTTCTCTTTGGGTTAACTCCCACTCCCAATGGTCCAATTTTGCTGATTAATGAACTCGACGAATCGTTTGTTAATTGATGATTTTATATATATAAAATACAAATTTTTTCATTGTCATTTTCGGTGTGTCGTAGGTAGGATGGGTGGAAATTTGGAGAATTTGTTGAAAAATCGTTTCATGTGTACAATTTCAAAGGCTTCGGAATTCGCTTAAAAAAAAAAAAAAAAAAAAAAAAAGGCTGAAGAGCGATAGGGGCAGTAGCTTTGAAAATGAAATACTGTGTGCTCTTGCTCTGTTGTCTGATCATAAAGTTTAAACATAAGACCGAACTGTTGCTGAAACACTTCACTCCTCCTTCTATGATTATAAGGAAACAGAATAGCATGTATAAGCACGTAGAGAGACATTTATCATGTAAGCAGTTCTGTTTTGAAACGTGTCACGCAGAGAGAGGCGCTGGGCGCTATGTCTTCATCAGTGAGTGCATCGTTCCCACTACCTCGTCAAGATGTTAATGTCATCATACAGCTACGGTATCGACTGGGAGCTTATTTTAACACAATTATTCAAGTAAGAACTGTACGCTATCTTGTTGGTATCTTTGTTCCTACCTGTATTTAACGTAATTACATAAACATTATGATTTAGTGTGGAGCTAAATGTCTTGCAGAAACCGAGCAGTGCTGCACAGTGCTGCTATTGCTTCACTGTAAATATGGCAACTGTGATACGCTCCGATCTGTAGACGATAAAGGTGTAACGCTTAGATGTTAATTGTGTTTGAATAAACCTTTTGCAAAATAAGGTGTAATAATATAGAGCGTGAACCTTTGACATTCTCCTTTTGAAGTCATTTTTTACTCTAGAGAAGATGCTGAGTGTGTAGCGATCCATGCAGCAGTTGTTTAAAATTAATTTTGTAAACAATTCTCGCTAAGGAAGGTAAATATAAACACTGTATACTAAGTTCGTATTTTTTTATTTTAAATTTTTATTTTATTAGGTAGAGTTATGTTTATTTTAACCTCTCAGATCATCATCGTCACATTCAATTCAGGGTATGAAACGGCCTATTAATTTGCTCAAAGGCCTCTTCTTTCAGGCTTTAGGTTCTTTTACTTTCCGTAAATGTACGACACTGAACCAATGGCTGTCCTTACCTTCAGAAGGAAACCATACTTAGGATTTTTACACCCGAAAAAATCCAGCGACCCTGGCCCGATTTGAACCCGCGACCTTGGGTCTATGAGGCAAATATGGTTACCATTACACCACCAGGACCAACAATTATATTTTGCAAATATCGAACAGTGAATAAACTGGGGAGGTGATGTGTGGAGACCGACGTAAAAAACCGATGACCGCTCGTTCTTTCTTGGACGGAGCGTTTACTGCTGCGGCAGTTGCCAATTGTTGCGCACGATTCATCGCTTGATCAAGGCTACTAATATGCCATACTGCTTTCGCTTGCCTTGGGAATATTTAAGGGAAAGATTATCCAACCTAATGTATAAAAGAAATGTTTCCTTGCGGAGTTATTTCAGAAAGTCTATCTAATTATCACTTATAACTCTTGCTGAAGCAGCAGATTGTGTTAATGTTCACTCTTGACGGTGTCATTAGTTACAAAAGCCTAAAGGAACAATAAAAAAATGAACGAGCAGTATCTTTACGAACTTACAAGGAATATTCAACTGTCACATTTACTCTGGATGTGCTTATACTATGACCTCTCGAAAAAAGAGGTTCTGCGCAGTAATGTATTGTTTTGTTTTTATGTTTAATGGTGTGCACGGTTTCACAAATAAAAGTAGCGTCAAGGTCTGTTCATTTCTGGACCGTACATTCACCATAGAAATGAAAGAATGCGGAATAAAAGTACGTACAAGATGTACGAGGGTAGTATGAAAAGTAGCCTCATTCCATATTAAAGAGAACAAGTATAGTTTTGCAACGCACTTTATTGTTCGGCGTCGTCTTCTCGATTGCTCCAACGTTTCTCCAGGATTCCCTTGTGCAAGTGAGTTTCTTCCAGGCTCTCAAAATACTCATTTACCTCTTCATTTGACTTAAATGTGTCCAGCCAGAAAATATATTTGAGTTTCGGGTACAGGTACTAATCCGAGGCAGCGAGATCAGTTGAGTATGGTGGATGAGGAAGCATTTCAAACCGTAGTTCGTTCATTTTGTCCTGAGCAGCGCGTCTTGAATGACCGGCGCGTTGTCATGGTGAAACAACACTTTCTTTTGGCTTCCCGGACTTTTTCCGTAATCGCTGTATTCATTATCTCCAAAAGTAACGATTCAGTAACGATTTTCCTATTCTCCATGCAGTCAATCAAGAGAATCACTTTTACCTCCCAAAAAAACTGAAGCCACAGATGGAATGCATTTTGCTTTTTTCGGAATCTGTTCCCTTCGTGTCGTCCACTGATTAGAGTGTTGTTTAGTCCCGTGTATAGTAATATAGTAATAGTAATGAATCCAGGCCGTAAAGTATCGATTGAATTCTTCTTAAACGTTTCCAAACAGTCGGCCGATGTTCGCAAGCGGTTTCATTTTTGCTCTGCAGTGAGCAGACCGGGCACCAGTTGACATCAGTTGATATGTCCATGACCTCTGCTTACTCCCGCACTTTCACTTGTCTGCCAGCCAAAACAAGAGCATGTATTTTATTCGTGGTTTCTGGCCTCACAGCCCATTTTGGAGCTCCAGGACGTGGTGCTGATCACCCAATATAGTCAAAACCCTCTTATGAATTTCCTTTGCTGTTTATCCTTCCAGAAAAGAATATCGATCATACCAATCTTATCCATTTTTTTTCCCTGTCTCTCGAAACGCTTATATTTAAACAACATGAATTAACATGAGGATGATTTGTGATCATAGAATACTGACACAAAGAAAGCAACTTTATGACCACATATCCAGATGTTGCTGTAGTCCTCTATTAGTATGCGAACCAAGTTACTTATCATACCAATCTCGTAGCCGAGACCGTAAATAAATTAGTGCACCTCAGTCTACGCAAAATTTTGAATGTGCAAAAGCTATGTGCACGATGAATATCGCGATTGTTAATGCGAAATACTTCCCCCCCCCCTCCAGTATTTGGCAATGTTAAATCATTCAATCAGTTCCTCGGGACTTATAGCCTCGATTAGTGACCAATGGACATCTGAGTCGAAGCTGCCGTCAAAGCAGTGGACAGGGATTTGGTGAAATTACGCAGAAATCGATGATGAACGTTTTGCAGTTATTTTTTGAAATTCCGAGGAATCATACAAATAGACTACTTGGAAAAGAACAGAGCAATGACAGGAGTGTATTGTGCAGAATTGTTGAACCATTTGCCAGCTAAATTAAAGCGAAAACAAAACAAAACTGTACAAGAAAAAGATGTCCGTTCACCAGAACAGATATCGACAGTGCAAGAATTGCGTTTTGATCTATTCCAGAATTTGGCCTTCTCTTCCACAACTAAAAATTTTGGCTGTGTGGGAAGAAAGCTTTGTTCAATGTCTATGACTATTTTGCATAATATGAAGAAGAAAAAAACTCATTTTTCCACCAGGACTAAAAATTGGAAAACACGCTGAAATAAATTATAGCTTTTAATGCAGCTATGTTGAGAAATAAACATATTTTTAAACATGGTTTAACTTACTGTTTTTATCATTTTTAAAACGGTGCTTGTGTATCAGGGTGTGTTCAGGAAGTCACAACATATTTACGAAGACTTCTAGCGTCTACATATATAAACAACTCATTTTAAATGGCCTTGTCCAGGTTCATTATACAGCAGCCGTGGTATTCTAAACAAACACTACGACGTAATGCATGTTAGAAAAACAGTGCTATAATGTTGCCTATATGTATTCATGTTTTCATTTTCTGTGTATGAGAGATGTTTCCCCAAAGTTTGGACGTTCCTTTCAGGTATGTTTTTTACGTTCCATTTGACTGCCTGAAAAACTAAATGTACCGGAAATTTCTTCTTCCTTCCCTTCCTTTTTACCCTCCCCCCTTCCCCTCCTTGGAGGCAGTAAGATATGGAGACAGCATAACGTTGCGTTAATGTCAACAGGAACCGTGGGCGGGGCTAAGGTTACATTCCTCTACACTACAAGCTGTTTACGGAACACAAAAGTAAATCTATAGTTTTCTAATTTCCCAAAGAGATACAAGAGGAAAATGATAAATTAAACACAACTAAAATTTAACATTCATAAAAATGTATACTTGTTTTCTAATCCTTTAAAATTCGAAGTATAAATTAGGTAAAGTATAAATTTATTTAATTTTTGTTTGATTCTTTTCCTTAGAAACCACATTATTTATATTACATTTTAAATACATATTTTAAAGTATGTTTTCGTTATTTTAACGAAAATCTGTTAGCAAAAGAGTTAATCTTGTCTTGTAATTGAATTTCGCATTAAAATTATTACTTTAAAACCTTCTTTTCTTTCTTTTTAATTTTGTTAACAAATATGGTGAAGTCTATCAATATGTAGTCTTTTTTTTTAATTCAGAGGATTAGCAGTGCATCTTTTAGGCACGTTTTTTGTTTTATCAACTCTAAATTATTCACAGTAGCAACAATTAATGCCAATGGAGGTACTGACAAATTGAAAGAAGTTTGTATGTATTTCTGCAAGTAAATTACTTAAGACTATTTCACTTATGTGACATCATCATAAAATCTACCTATGAAATGAAACAAAATTTTGGATTTTGACCAATCACAGCCCGATATCGCAGTGAAATTATGGTAAAGTTTTGCCAAATCCCTTTACCACATAAAGTGCATTTGTCTTGTGGTCAGTGTAGCCAACTCAATAACCCCACTATAATTCCTGAGAACACATAACTGGCCATTTTTTGCCTATTCAGCCAAACATTCTAAAATAATTTTGTAAATTATGTAATAATCAATACCTGTTTACGCGACCATAAATTTCATTAAACACATTGTTCGGCATAGTAAAATGTTATATCTGTTTTGTTTTTCTCAGTTGGTATTAGTAAATGGAACGGTAGCGATTGTAATAGTGAACTTAATCATTTTCATGCTCACTGTTTCTGAATAGATAGGTTTCATAAGTAAATATAACATTTTATACAATTGTTAATATTCTTTGCGTGAATTTCAAATATAAGTTTCATTTATTCTTATTTTATTCATGAAACAGTCCTAAACTCATATTTGGCTCTTCTCTATTGGCATTACTGACAATCGATATTCATCTGTTACAAGAGTACTTGAAAAGGTTAATATTACAAATATACCATTATTATACTTTTGTAAGCCAGGTTTGGGGGAATTATATTTAAATTCTTATTTTATTCATGAAATAGTCCTAATAGTCTCACAATCCCTCTTGTGATACTACTTATGATTAATTATATATTTTTGAACCTTATGGTTTGGGGAATTCATATATCAAGCATTACAGAGTGAAAAACTTCTGAATAAACAATAACAAAATTTAAATTGTTATTAAAATTGCCATTAAATAAATTCATTTTACAAAATATGTGAATAAAATGTGTTTATAAAGTATAATACATATTTTTAATTGCTAAATGCATGTAATATGAAAGTACAATGTAACTTACATCCACTAACTGCAGAAGTCCAGGCCTTAGGTAGTACTTCCGGTGTTTATTTCTTAGACAACTTTCTCGGATTTTATTTTTGTTACAATGTGTACAATTTAACAGCAATATAAGTCGTGAAATCACAATTCTAATGTCCATGTAAGAATATAGATATCCGCCTCTTTATTAATTATTAATTTCCGTCTTTCCAATCATTCTTAAGTAACATTAGTAAGGCTTTGTTTATTTAAGGACGCTCTTTAACATCGCAGGTCATCAGCGACCCATTCTGTTCAGTGCGTGAAACGGCCGACAAATTTTGCTCAGAGATCTCTTCTTTCAGGCTTGAGGTTCTTTATCCTGCCGTAAATGTACGACATGGCATCCACGGCTTTGCTTTACTTCCCTTCCGAAGGATACTTAGGATTTTTACGCCCGAAAAAATCCGCCGATCCTGGCCGGGTTTGAATCCGCGACCTTGGGTTTAGAAGACAAGTATGGTTACCACTACACCACCAGGACCGACTTAGCAAGGCAAAAGAACCAGATGAACATAAAACAATTATTAAAACAAAAGCTATATAACACAAGGCTCAACTCTTAAAAGAATGTGATTGTTATCGCCTCCATAAACAACGTAAAATCTCACTCTGCAACTAAGAAAAGCGTCCTTTAAAAGCACTGCAGAACATAAAATATTGACAAATACCAAACTATAAGTGGTGAGCATGCTACTCGCGGGCTATTCTGTTTTTATTTTTAAGTGTATAACTGCAAGCTTTGTGTAACCTATAAATGATGAGTCACATCCCTTGTAAACACGCGTGTCTAAATATTGTTTTAACTTTTATTCCTTTAACGTTTCATAAGATGGGATAATTAGCTTTATATATGAAAACATCCATATAACGTTATATGCATCTTTTTCACATAAAAGAACCAGTTTACAACAGTGAAAGTTGGGAATTATATAGTTGAAAAGTTAGCCTCTCTGCATATCTAGAGTGAAATGGCAGTTTTAGTGTAACATTTCAAGTGACAATAAATTCTGATTAAAAAAAAAGTAAAAGAAAAATGTATGCTTCTAAATGGAAACAAGATTTTAAAAAGAGACTAAGAAATGCTGGTCAAATCTGGAAAAGGGTGGATGGATAATACCTGCGAAAATCGCATTACAGGAGATAAATGAAACAACGTTGTATTGGATCTTCGTTTTGTTTTACCCCGCACGAGGACCGGACCGACATCCGGAAGCACACAACGCAGCTGCCCACTCCCGGGCCTCCGCAAGATCAGCAAAGTATTGAAAAACTACTTATATTATTTACAGAAGATGAAATTTCTTGTTCAGGAGTAAGTGTAGGGATGAAATTTTAGTAATTTGACAACAGAATGTGCTAATGTAAGAATGTTCCCCGCCCGTTCATCTTTATTAGAGATTTTTGCGTATTTTTTTAATCGAACAGCGATATCATGCAGTTTTTCCCTCTGCTAACACAAGACGCCTGTGATTTATTTTCTTATCCAACATAGATCCCGATTTTACGAACTGTAGATTGGCAAGTGGATGAAACCTCCCCCCCCCCCCCCCCCACAGAAAGCTTTCTTGAAATTCTGCGAGACACTCATCAGTTTAATCCTTTCTTAAAGTGTTACAGCAAATGAAAGTACGTTGTTCTGGTTTAAATATTTGAACGATGGCAAACAGAGAAATGAACCGCAATAACATAATAATTCCTCACTGTTCCGGACATAAGTACGCACTAACCGGCCTTATTAGCGGAGAACGCGTCCTTGACTACGGTATGTGCAGCTATGGTCTGTCAGCTTTAGGCCTGGTCTGCTTGCGGGGAAAAACAAAACGAAGACGCGATATATCTCATAGCATACTTATGCTGTATACTTACGTTTTTATAACCGATGCCGAATCTAGGTATAATAACTAACTGAACTTATATAATATATAGCAAGATTTTTAGGCACACATACTAAAAAAATATGTATATTAAAGTTGTAATTTAATACATCTAAAGAGAGAAAATAATATTTATTTTTCAGGTAAGAAAAGCTACTTCTAAAATTCAAGCGACTTAAAACACTTAATTTGAGTACTGATTCAATTGCAATTGAAGTTTTTGTATTATTCATGTCAATAAAAACTTCCATAAAATAACGTTATATATCATCTTAATGATTTTTTTTATAGGAAGTACACAAAATAAGTGTTTTAAGTTGCTTGAATTTTAGAAGTAGCTTTTCTTACATATAGTTTTAGTTCTGTATCAAAGTTTAAAGAGAATTTTTTACATTATTGTTAACATTTTTTTGTAAGTTAAAAGAAAGCTTTCAAAATATGTCTATATCTGATGAGGTATTTCGTTTATATTCTATCGGATGGATCTTAATTACATCTTGCCCTTTGGTATACCTGTATTTCTTTTCAATTGTAAAGGTTCTTAGGCTGCTAGCCATACATTCTTTTAACTTAAAGACTAAGAAAATAAGAGGAGGAAAAAAACTATAGTAACACTGGCTAATTCCCGAAATCGAATTTGGGACCTCCCAAATAACTGAATTAATAGAAACTGCACATTAATACAGACAAAGCCAATGAAAGTAGCACATAAATATTTAATACATTATCTTGCGGTTGCATATCACATATGTTTTGTTTTTCTCGATAATGTCTTTAAGGATATGTGTTAGAGTTTGTTACATATTCTGTATGTGGTTTTCTAATCTCGTTGAGCATGAAAGTTCAGACACTGGAGCTGTCATGAAGCAAGCGTGTTCATTTCACAGTAAATGGATACGCTTCAAGCATTATAACAATAGATCACTTCCCCTCTGCCAGCGCGACAACCGTGATAAACCTCTGCAGAGTTTCAGGATGTGTTACTCCTCCGGTTCCCCTTCGCCGGATGACGTGATGACGTCATCCGTGTACGAGGCCCGTTACTGCAGCGGTGTCTCCTGCACCAGTGGATGTCTTTCTTTGCCATTAAAACGAACTACTGGCACCTTTACCGAAAGCAGTCTCAGCACATAACCCGTTTAGCAGCGTCGGCAGTTCCCCACTTTTGTCCTCAAAGCATTTCACGGAATGTTAGTTTCTTTTTATAGGCCAAGGTTGCGATATCCGAGAACATTTCTATGAATTTTCAACTGTGAAGTGCTTCCGCAGAAGTTAGTGAAGTGCTTGTGGCTTGTTTCACGGAAATAAAAACGTTTTAACGCGTGTTTGAGAAAGTGAAGTGCTTTGTGAAGTGTATCGATTTCCTTGGAAGCTGTTTAGAGCTTAATTTTAAAGGAAACCGTATTGATATCAAGAGACTTGTGTAGTGAAAGGCTTTCGTGGGTGTCTTTAAGCTCAGTGCTTAGGAAATGAGGAAGCTAACGTCCGTATTTATGGCGGATTTTCCAAAGGCTGAGTCATATGGTTTTGAATGCAACTGAAATTGCTACAGCGAAGCTGGAAATTTGCGCATTTTACCTTGTTTATTAACTAGCGTCTGAAGTTACTGGAATGGGATCAGATGTACGAGTAAAGGACGGCATTAAGGTTGGTGTAGCTGTTTCTACAAAATGCAAAGCAGAATTCGAGGTAAGTGCATCAGAGGTCAGTCTCATCGCGTTCCTCTCCAACCCTTGCAGGAACCTAACAAGCTCACGTTGGGTTCTTAGGTAGTATTTTTGTTAAGCGACTTTCTTTTGTTCATGTTTCCAGAACTTCTGCAATCACTATTATGTTTCAGATAGCACTGTATTTTCATAAGTCTATTATTTAGGGCTCGCATGCTCGAAACGGGCTAAAAGGTACACATGGAATTGTTTTTATTATTTTAATCTACTACATAATTTCAAAAGTGTTGTGTATGACCTAATTGCACTAAGTGAATAGGTACAAAAATAACATTCATACAAAATATATTTCCTCTATTGGACTGGCATAGTTATGGTCTGCACAACCTATGCTCCATGGTGGCTCTGCTAATGCCTACTGACATGATATAACTTTGTATTAGCAAAACAGAGATACTCAATAATTGATGTTACTGGGTTATCAAAAAATCTTCAATAATTTATTTTACGAGAACAGAAAAGAGAATAATTTTGTGCTTAAGAGCACAGTAGAGTTTCTAGTTTAATTTTAACTGCATTTGGCTATAGCCTGTCAGGTATTTCATCACTGTTGTTGCTGTCAGCCGAATTATACAATCTTATAATTTTATAGTGCAACTCCTGGGTCCTGTTTCACGAAACAACTAGTCTACTAGTTTAATGCCAGTTCTGGTGTAGTGGTAACCATACTTGCCTTCTAAATCCAAGATCGCGGGTTCAAACCCGGCGTAAAATTTTTTTCGGGCGTAAAAATCCTAAGTATGGCTTCCTTCGGAAGGGAAATAAAGCAAAGTCATGGGTGCCGGCCGTGTCGTTCATTTACGGTACGATAAAGAACGTCAAGCCTGAGAGAAGAGGCCCCTGAGCAAAATTTGCCCTGAATTGAACGGGACGCTGATGACCGGAGATGTTAAAGAGCGTCCATAAATAAAACAAATAAAAAAGTTTAGTTACTAGTTACTACCGTAATTCCACCAATTCTAATAACATCTATTTCAGAACATTTATTCCACAATGGTAGAATCCTAACTTTAGTCATTAGTCACTTGTCAAAATTAATAGCGTAACGACTGTATCTGAGCGTCGAGAAGGCTGTTTCGTAGATATTTATTACTGAACTGTTTGTTGATGTGATTTTGTTAACGCAACATGTTTTTAAAACGTATATTCAAGCCAAAAAAATAAGACTGTGTTTAAACACGTCGAAAAGAAAAGCTAGTATTCAAAACAAACTAACAGTGCTGCATTTAATTAATGAGCGTAAAGAAATACTATTTGACCAATTCTTTGATAAAATTACGAAGAAAGACAAAACCGAAATGTGGAAAATAATAACGCAAGCTGTGAAATGTTTGGGTTTTGTTACATATGTGAGGGACACATTTTGGCTCAACAATAAGGCTACAATGGTAAGCGCTTTTATTTTACATCCATATTCCCATTCATATTATTATCTACTAACAATGGTGTATCTCAGTTTTCAGTGAAAATTCAATAAGTATGGAAATGGGTGGTGGATTTCAGATCATATATTGCGTAAATGGCCCATAATGAGCATTTATAATTAAAACAGTACCTAACCTAAAATATGTACACTAGTATGTAAATTCACCGTTCGACATTGACGGGTAAAATTTCGCTAGTTAACAATATGCAATGTTACTAACCAATTGTTGCATGAAACAGAACACTGATAAAACAAAAATCGCACGCTAATATTATCAGACTGCCACACTAGTAACTAGTAATTTAAGCTCATAATTTCTAGAAACACACATTTGTAAAATAAACAAGTAATACTAGAATGTAGACTAGTTTTGCTAGATCATGAACTTCGCGAAACAGGGCACTGATGTTTTTTACTTAGAACTTTGTGATTTCTAAATTGAATGCATAGTAACTGAATAAATTGGTTCTATATAGCAAATTCTCAATATGCAAGTCTTTCATTAATAATAATAATAATAATAATAATAATAATAATATGAGAAATTAAATTATACATTTTCTTCTGGTTTACAGAATTATACGATCATAAAATATTCTGAAACAGAAGGTTGAGTTATTGAGATATTGTAATGTCAAGTTTGCATTAAATTTAATGACTATCTTTTGTTGTGAGTATTTTTGCGGCCGACACTTTGTAAAAGCATAAAACCCACAGTATGGCAACGAGCACTTCGTTCATTTTATACTCCCTCCGTTGCAAAATATTGTCATTTACAGTATTCTAAAATATGAGCACATTCCATAGTATAGAGGAGGAGGTGGAAATATGACTAGTCAGAGGAATGTGCTGATAACGAAATGATGTCTGAGAAGTGCATTGTCCATGGATAGTACACATCGCTAGCCATCTCTCCAGCTATCAACTGACTTACTAGATCCCGTATAAAGTACAAATGGTTAATGTTTTTTTTCTACTATAACACCCCTGCATGGCCCTATTTCACATAAATATGGTCTAGTACATTATAAGGGTATGGACTTGTAATTATTAGCAGAATTCTGTTCCGCAAGATTTCTTCTTCAGTATACTTTACAACAAGTATTATCGTGTTCTTGTATAGTTTCTCTACAAGTGTAAAAAATTGCTAACTTCAAGTAGGTATTAGGCAATTTTAATATCTTTTTTATTATTTAATCATTATACTTATATAGGTGATCCAGTATTAGCAATAGTGATGATGATTATTAGAATAGTCGTGGATATAAAAAAAAACATTCACCCTTGCCTCATTCTCTTTTAAAATAAATAAAGTACTATCTTTTGACACAACATTCGCAGTTTTTTTTTTTCTAATGAACATATGATCGCTAAATGTTAATATCGGATGTATATAAATATGAACTATGAAATATATTAATAAAGTAAATGGACGAGCATAATCCGAATTACAGCTTGACGACTCTCGTGCCATCTCTCGACTGAAATTGCTGCTTACGACTTAAGGTGTACTCTTGAAAATGTGCGATCGTAATTTCAAAATGGAAGATTACGCTTGAATATTGAAAAATTCATAATAAGTATTTAAATGGCCATTGTTTTTTAAAAAAAATAGTAAGACCAATATTATGGGAACTATGACGGTCGATTCTGTACATTAAAAATACGAATTCAATAATATGGAGTAGACATAGAGTAATTAAAGGTATGACGTCTTATAGCGTGATGGAGTTAGTTTATTTACGGACGCTCTTTAACATCTCAGGTCATCAGCATCCCATTCAATTCAGGGCGTGAAAAGTTCGACAAATTTTGTTCAGAGGCCTCTTCTTTCAGGCTTGAGGTTCTTTTACATGCCGTAAATGTACGACACGGAACCCACAACTTTACTTCCCTTCCGAAGGAAGTCATATTTAGAATTTTTATGATCCTGGCCAGGAATGAAAGCGCGATCTTGGATTTAGGAAGCAGGTATGGTTACCAGTAAACACCAGGACCGACACGTCTTGTAGCAAAGAGATATTTCTCCATGTTACTCTAATTAACTTTTTAGCAATACTTTGCAAATGCGCATTATTTCGTGGAACAGAAAGTTATAACTCCATACTTTACAGACTTCAAATTTATTACGGGTGGCCGAGGTCATTAAGATGATGACTCGTGACCGGGATTCGATTCTCGTCAGCGCCATCTCCCTAATTGATGTTTTTTCCAGGTATTCCTCATAAATAGCAAATGCCAGGGAGGTATTCTAAATTTAATCCTGGAACGCTTCCTTAAAAAAAAATGTCTTCCCAATAAATAAAAACGGGCGTTAAACACTATAAAAATATACATGACCATACCCTTGTGAATTAGGGCCCAGGTGGCAGCTTGATTTCTGTCCATAATGAGCTTTGTTATAGATTGTGGTTTGATGCCCCACAATAACAATCGCAAATGTATAGCAAATGCCTTACGTACGTTAACTTATCTCTATAAAAACGATAATCACACTTATTGTATTCTTTTCTATTCCATATTTTGAAACGGATCACTAACAAAAAAAAAAAAAAAAAAAAGCAGTAGTAAAATATTCATATAGAGTTTTAAATTTATTTTCATAGAAAGAATAGAATCCCATTGCACTGTCATTTTAATGCAGCACTGTCATTGATGTTCATAACTTGAACACGCCAGTGGAGGTGAGTGAGCCCTCTTCGTATTCTTGAATTTGGGGCACTACGGTCTAAAACTGTGCAATACATTTGCATTTGTATTGCATTTTAATGAAAAGCGAGTCTGCATATTCCTTGCTCAGATTGCAAACAGATGTACCGACAATGGAGTTTGGTAGTTTCTTATGATTTCTAATGAAGTTGGAATACTTTATAACAACATGATTACAATTCATGCAGATGTTAACTCCAGAGCCCATAGTTGTGCATGCCGAACTTCCAAACCTTTCATTAGCTTACTTTGAAGATGCCTAGTGTTCATTCCAACAGTTAGTTATTACTATAAATATAACATTCTTATATGACAGAAAGTGGCTTCTCTTTTTCTATATCTATAATATCTGTTAAATAATCCTATTGTATTCTGAATTAAAAGTCATATAAACAGTGGTTGACAATGACGAATGAAAATAAATTACTATTTCTATTATCTCTGGTATCGTACACAAAGCTTTTGAAACAGTCCTAAAGGCAAGTGTCCGTAATTTTGGTCTCAAGGTACTTTCATTACAATGTCCATCATATCAAGGACTTCAACAGTCATTCATTATAAGGTTAAATATATTGTTTACCGGGTTCCTTTTAAATCAAAGAATAAAAATAATGTTTTAATATTTAATATTAATGTATTTCGTTAAATGTTTTATACTTCTTATATAAATATGTAATCATCCGTTCAAATTTGTTCCTAAGTTATATGAAATGACTTATTTCAAATTGTTTCAGAAAACTGTTTAGCACCCATTTCATAACTTTTACGTCATTTTATTGCTCTACACATTCGACATCTAGTAGCTAAAGCTAAAAATTGAAGGATATAAAAGCATTTGAATACGCTTTTGTACTGGGAGAAGGTTTCTATAATAGTTGTATTTTAAAGGAAGCAAAAATATTATCGTGGTTTTTTTAGCTTTTCGCATCAATCAGGAAAATTGCAAAGCTCTTAAACTCAACATTTCTATAATTAAATCATGTAATTGGAAGAATGAGTTTTTTTACCCTAAAAATACGATTTTAGACTTAATTTGTACCTTCATTAATTAATTTTGTTCATGATTCCAAAAACATTTGACTATGCTTTAGTGCAGAAAAGCCTCAAAACCGAAATGAGCATTGCTTGTACCCTTACGCATGGCAGCGAAACATTTTAACAAGTAGCTTTACAGCAAATTAAAAGGTTTGTAAAAAGTTAGTGGCAACATATGAAAGAGGGGTGTTCTAAAAGTTCTTTGCCTGATCAAGAAAACACAAGATTTAAGGGATATGTTTTTTATTTATTTTTCAACATAATACTTTGTAAATCGATACATTTGGTCCAACGAACTTCCATCTTATGAATACCCTCAGTAAAATAAGATTTTTACAACTTTGAAAAATAAGCGTCTGTCTGGGTTCCGATATTTGATGTGAATCTTTGTCCATTATATGTAATCGCTGGGAGCAAATTCGGCGGATATGAGTGTGGAAGCACTTGAAAGTGAACGTCATGCAGTTTTGCAGCAACAATCTCAGACGTGTGTGAAGGTGCATTAATGTAATGAAAGGGAACGTTCTTTTTCGCAAGATGTGGACGTTTAGCCTCAATAACATAGGTCCAGTAATAAAGCGTAATAATTCCTGGTGAATGTTCTGCCCTTCTGGATACAGTCTACGAGCACAACACAATGAGAAAACAGTAGCCATGACTTTTCCTGCAGATGATGCCCTTTTTGACTTATTTGGTGCACTTTCCCCTATGGTCACCAACTGTTTGCACTGTTCCTTCGTCTCTGATGTGCAGTGATAAATGTTTCATCTACTCTTATGAAATATCGGACAAACTGACTGGAATTGCGTTTAAAAAGTCTCAACACTCGCGAATTGTTTAACCAACATGGCACTCATCGAGCGGAAAGATTTCTCCTACCGAAAGCTTAGTACAAAATGTAGTGGGCATGGCCTATGGAAGTCTTTGCAATGTCAGCCAACTCTGGTACTTTCAGTCGGCGATCATTGAGTGTGCTATTGTGAATTTTTGTCACAATCTCATCGGGTATTGCAGTTTGGGACGCTCATTATCTTGCATGGATGTACGGCCACACTTAATTTCAGCAGCCCATTTTTTAACCATCAAAAACGAAGGGGAAGAATTCTTTAGTGTGAAATTTCACTATTTTTCTATTTATGTTGGAGCTTAACCCTTCAAAACAAAGCATTTTATCACAGCTCGTATTTTAGTTTTATGAAAATGTAAACTCTAGCGTGTTTACACGGTCGTCACAAACAAGTGACTACTACACTTACGCGTCTGAAACTTTAAACCGCGCCATCTAAAGGATGATACCTTAACAACTATAGTAATTTGGCCATCTTTACAACATCTCCGAGTCAGACCGAGAACTTTCAGAACACCCCTATTTTTCTCTGACAAAACGTTTATTCTAGAACTAGTATGGCGTTACATTCATTCTATGCAATCCTCTGTCATACTTTTGGAAGGCACTGAATAACAATAGCAGCACTGTTTTTATTGAAGTCAGTGAACGATGGATTGCTGGCTTCTATTTGGTTCAGTAAGATCGAAGTCGCAGGGGTTCTAGGTTAATCCTATCTTGAAGTCGGCTCTCCCTGTATTGCCTCTCCTACTTCAACAGAAATGTAATCAACTCAAGAACGTGTGCTGCAGTGTCGGGGCAATCTGCACTTGACGCTTCCTGCACGCTATGAACGCCCAAATTGCCACCGTCCCGTATATGAAGACACCGTTGCTATATGCTCACTGTAGGTCCCTGTTCCTTCTACGCAACCATTAGTCCGTAGTTTTAAGTTTTATCTTTGGGGCTGTGGTTTTTATATTACTACTTCATACCTTGTATATGTCCATCTATAAGTCTGCGATAGCACAGCGAGTGCATTGAATAGGTCACCCTTACCTCCGCCAATGCTGGCAGTTAGGAGAATATGTTGCCACTACGTTTTTACAACCCTCATATTTCCATGGCGTTGAAGGTGTAGTCTATCACATAAGTAACACGGTCATAATAGACCTTCAGTTTGTTTTTGTACACTAAAAAAAAAAAAAAAAAAAAAAAAAAAAAAAAAAAAAAAAACTCGCTAGCAGAAAATACTAAAACGCAGGTACCCCAAACGTTGATGTCGCTTTCAGTTGGAGGCGATAATTGTCCCAAGAACTGCAGTGGTTCCTCCTGCGCAACATTGCCCAGAAGGCAGGTGAAGTACTTAAGAGTGACAATGAGACTGACCTGTGGTGCAACTGAACGAGCTGCCACTGGGGACTGTCTTGTAAAAACGTCTAGGAACGGCGCCTTGTGCAGATTTGCTTTGGCCACTCTCGGAAGTATGCCAGGGGCGTTGAGTCTTCTACCGCCGCACGATGTACACGAGAGGGCCTTCACAACGATCAACCTTATCACCGCAGCCTTACACTGGCGCAGAAGGTAGGCATTCTGCTCCAAAAATGTTTAAGGGAATTTTTCTTTACCTGGTTACTTAAATATCGTTAAGATGTTTTATTTGCCTTCTGATCTGCCAGGAACTGTAAAAAAAATTACTGAAAGTTTGAGAAACGATTTTCTTTTCAGTAGGTTTTATAATTATTTAAACATTGTTTGCGCTTAAGGCATAAATTCTATAGATTTGATTGCTTGCAAATGTTTTATTGTTGCTATTGTTATATTATAAAATAATATGCTCGATTTGACCAATTTCTGTCTCTACAAACATAAAATCTTCTAAGACTCTGAAATGTATTCTTTCTTAACTCTGTGTGTGTGTGTGTGTGTGTGTGTGTTTGTCTGTCTTTGTTTCATCTTTTCAATTGACCGTTTGTCATTTTATCTGCATTGATCTGATCGCAATACTCATGAGTTTCTGACCGTAGAAAAGTTTAAGTATCCAAGACACTTCTGCCGAATTGACAGATTACTAGCTAGTCATCTTTCTCTGGTATCTACATTCGTAATTTTCTTATAAATGGGTTCTGTTATACCATTGATGTGCATTTCTGTTTATCCCTTTCAGAACCTTCACCTGTCTTAGTTCACTAATCTCTTATATTCCTTCATTTTATACGCCCATGCCAAAGTAGTGAAATGACAGATTCTACAATTTGTGTCATGGGAACCTTAAATTACACATTAATAAATAAAAAATGGTTCAATTTTTGAAGCCTAAAAAGCCAATTTCAGCACAGCACCTTGTTCATTAAAAATTATTCATTTACCGCTCGTCTAATCGGCTTTAATATACCGGTGTAACAATAAGGGTATGGTCAAACCTTCAAGACACATTTCTCACATGTAGAAGAAAAAAGATGTTATATGGACATGCGTCCAGAAACGCTTTATTTTCCTGTTAGAACTCATTTTCTACAACTGTTTATAGTACATTAATCATAGGAATCACACAGGAACATAACGTACCAATATACCACATGAAACTCTTTCTTACATTAAATGTTCACAATTCCCTGCGCAAGCATTATACGTGCATCATTATCACCGTAGTTCAAATGGAACACAAAACACTGCGGTGAACCTAAGAGTTATAACTTTACCAAGCGTAACCAAGACAGTTTCTCGCTCATTCTGAAGCTTCTCCATTTTACACTTCCAACTGGCAAACACTCGCCCTTTGCTGGCGTCCTGCGCTAAGACGCATGTACGTGTGCGCGTTTGCAACATTTTTCACATGAGATCTGTTCTTCTCAAGAAAAATCATCGAATCTCCATGTGAGAGGAGACTTCATTGACTCGCCCTCGCAGTTCTTTCATACTAGCGGTGTGTAGGGCATTAGTTGGAAAGGAAAATCAAACTTGAAAAATTCGGATCAAAGCCAGGAGTCGAACCACGGATCTTCGGCTTCCGTGCGACGCTCTAAATTACTGTGGTCTCTTCCAAGCATGGAACTATAAGTCTCATGTAATTCTATAAACCCCGGAGCACTCCTTTAAGTGTTCTCCCATTATTATTTAAAAATAATACATTATGTTATACAAATCAATTATACAAAAATGTTATATAAAACATTCCAGATGTACAATTCATATGCATTACAGTATTCGTGTGTTTTGCTAGGGCAACTCACCTGGGCTGTTCTCTCTAGTGAATTAATTATGATAGAAACAATGATATTACCACATTTGTGGCAAATTTTAATTTTACAGAAACCAACGCAACTTTATGGGATTTTAAAATAGACTATTATAATACAAAAATATATTTGCTGTATTAGGGGGTAGTGCCAATAGAAGTAGAAACTCATAAGACCTGCAGATTTTTCTTAACCCTGGACGCTCTGTAGCTCAAGTCACACGCACAATCTTAGTGAGCGAAAATAAATTCGCTCTTCTTTGAATCCAGCTTTACCGAGTGATACCGACGTTACCCGAAGTTGGACTACCCGGACCGCTGAAACTATGCACTTGACAGTTAGTGTCAGTTCATGTAATGTTGACTATGCTGCGATTGTGGCGTTGCAACAGCCATCCCTGTTTAATGCTTTCAATGTCGCATCTTAAAAGTATATCAAGATTATGTAATAGTGAATTACTTCGCTCCAGAATTATTTATAGCCGCAATTTAATTGCTGAATAGGAATGTAAGCATAATAAAGAACAAAACTTTTCGACAGTGAGAGATGTACTGTGTATATATTTTCTCATGATTTTAAGTAGAATAAAGTTTCGAGCCGTTGCGGTATATACATTTTGCATCCGCGTAATACCTCGGCGCATAGGATTAGGTATCACTTCGTGAATCAATGTTCAAATGACCTCTTTGAAACACTTTCTAATACTACAAATTAACCATTGCAATTATTCACAAAAAGAGGTGATAGAAATCAGCTGCAAACACAAGGAAAACCGGCAACTGAGCAGCTTCTACGTCACAACAGACTTATCGTTAATTCTATTTTGTAATTGTTTCAAAAAGTGCAACGGTTGGCATTCCTCGTTTGTTAATCTGCATCAATGTCTGTGAAGTGCAAAGTTTCAGTGGTTCAAGTATAACTTTGGAAGCAAACCATTTTATGATACATTGTGTCTTCTAATAATAAAAAGGCCTATATTTAGTAGCTTTTAATTCTACTTATGCATATTTTTGTATATCTCTGAGTCATAAATCCTTTCACACAATAGTTCTTGAGGCGTAGTCAGTGCAACTTTGATGAGTAAACATGTTTTTTGTTTTAATGATCTGTTTTGATTCGTCATGATCATTTTCTTTCTTTTCTTACTAAAATGGGTCAAGTTCCGTCCTTCATCAGCAGTGCCGTAGAATCTAACGGACTGTAAAAGCAAATAGAGGAAGAGAAGGTAATTTAAATCCCTTCAGCAGTACCGGATTCACATGGAATTTGACGAGGGCAATGCTCTATTTTTCTCTCGGTTGCAACACTTTACTACGCCTTACCAAAGCACGATTGTATCTGCAGCCTTCGCATATCTAATAAAACGAACGACATGAAACCTTTGTCTGGATGCTTTGCATTCTGTGAATGCGACGACAGAAAATTCAGGGCGCCAGAATACTCGTAGCTGAGTTGCGAAAAAAATAATGCGACATAAAATGCCCAGATTTCAAAGTTTGAAGACAGGGAGTCTTAACAACTCAGTTTTTACAAGTGTACAAAATTGCAAATCTGTGAGAAGAAAATCGTTTGTGTTTGTGACCGAACTCAGTAAACTGTTAGTCTAACCATTATGTCAAACTGTCCTTTTTGGTGGAAATAACACAAAATTGTTTAAAATATTCTTCTTTCTTTCTTTATAGAATTCATCTTGATAATAATATACTTTCTATCCCAGGTTCTTTATAATGTGTTTTTAATGTTTTTAACTTCCAAATAGGAACCTTGGAAACAAAATGTTAATACTGATACAGTGTTCTTTTCAACAAATCTAAACCCTTTTCGCTTATGTAAAGTTATACTAAAATGTAATGAACAATGAAATATATTGTATTTTTAGTTTTGTGTTTATAAGTTTTAAGGTTTATATCAACATGCAGTCAATAGATTTGACTGCAACTTTATAGGACTGTAGCGCGCAGATTCAAATGTCTTCGCAGTGGAATTGCGTTGTACTTCGTTTTGTAGAAATTTCTTTTTCGTCTTTTCGGGTACAGATACATTTTTATTTTTTAAAAATGTTCTAACAAGTTCAAGAAAATAATTTTTACGTAATATCGGTGTAATGTGCTAGTATTTATAGTATATATTATAATGAATATTCATTTCATCGTAAAATAGCTGATATCTCACCCTAACTAGCTTTTGTTTCCAATATTTATTATTAATAAGTTTTAACATTTTCAAAACTAATTTCATGTAATAAATATACGTTTTGAAATGTTAGTGCTGGTTTACCTTAAATCATCAAAATTATCTTAGGATATAAATAACTCTAAATTGAGTTACTGTACATAGTGCATGTATGTAATATTTATTAAAATGTTCCACGTGTTTGTGAATATTCACCAAATATACATGGTTTTGTTCTTTATGTTTACCAGTAAAATGAAAAAGGTATTTTAATATTCTTGGAATACGATATCCTACACAGATAAATCTTAAGGAAACACAAATTTATTCGTAGGATTTAGGGAGTTGCTGGTAGATATATTTCTCCAATTGTTACTAATTTTTATCTTATAAGTTAGAAGTTATCTGTACTTATTTTTTTTTAACTACAGCATCACAAATATGCTTGAGACATAAAATTAATTTTTTAATTCTATATTTTGTAACCAAGTCCATTATAAATGTACTGCTTTAAACTACCTAGTTTTTTTATGTAGATATTAATGCCAGTATTAGATTTCTACAATATTTTTACCTTTACAATAAGAAATTGTAAAAAAAGTACTTAAAAGTTACTGATATTAAAATTCAGGGAAATTTTAAGCGTTATAATTGTTCACCATATTTCATATAGCAGCATCTTAAGCGTTTTGAAGGAAAGGAAATTAAAAATGCTAAAAGAACAAGAAAACGGCAATGATAGGAGAGAAATTTTAACTATATTCACAACATTAAAAAAATTCGACAAATTTCTAAAGAGCGAAAATTATTCGTGGCTATCCTTACAAGAATTGCAAAGGGAAGAGGGGGAGATGTAAATCATTTTGTCGACAATAATACTTTTTCCCATTATCACTGAAGAGCGTTATCATGATTGGCAAGGTAATTTATTAACATATTTACGTTTTGTTTACATTAAATTTACAAAAAAACTTCTAATGCTTATTGTATTGCTATTTAAAATAATTCATGAAATAAAAATTAAATATTAAAAATGTCTTAAAATGTTTAACAAGCAAAATTCTGTAGAAAGAAAACAAATAGTTCTCATTACAAATATATTGGTATATAAATGGACGTTAATCAAATAAAATGTGTTTTAATATTAATAATCAGGTATATACTTGTGAACTTTAAAGTTAATTTTTGTTTTTGCATATTTTAGTATACTGTATTATATATGTCATAAGCGTAGTGTAACAGTGTTAGAATGGTTTCAATATTCGGGCTACGTTAACCATTGGATGAAGGAGTCTTGTATGCCCTATGCATATCTCTATATTAGCATAGGCAGACGACATACTGCTGGTTTAGACTTTCACAAATTCACACTTTTGGTGTCATATAGAACCATTTAGCAATTCAAATGAAATTTCAGCGTGTCGTCCTATTTTCTCGGTGCTTTGTCCGTGTGAATTGCAAACCAGTCTTATTGCTGCCTGGTAATGAACGACTCGTCATAAGGCAAGGAAATTAATCATCTCTGAAGCGTGGGGTAAAGTACGTGTATGAATATTTCATGAGCACCATGTTTTGTCATTTAAATACAGTTTCTTGTTGTAATTACCTTCAGCACAAGGATTTATCATTTGCACAGTAAGAACCACTCGTAGATATTCTGATTTGCGTAAGTAATTTTGAATGTCGCCAATTCTGAAATCCAACAATTGTTGAGATGCAGCAATCTGCACAAGTACACTTGTTCAAGGAACATGCCTTTCCCTACTCATTCATGAGTAAGGTTGGATTTTAACTGGAAGTCAGACTCTTGCAATTTCTCCCAACTTAATATGGTAACTAAAGGAAATCTGGTCAGTCTAGAGACAAGCCACTATTGAGCCATTAAATATTTTTTCAGCTTTTGAATCTTTCACATACTTCGGTAGGTCTCTTTTACGGGGACTGTTCATAACTTTTTACAGGCATAATTTCTCGTACTAAAATTTAACTTTAAATATTTTGTTAACTTAATACGCAATGTAACGTGACACTGGTTTCATTGTTATCACTTCCTGTTCCCGCTTGTGAAGAGTGTGGAAGTTCAGTTCCATGTTCCATTCCGCTACAACAAAATGCCAGAACAATGTGCTCCTATGAAATTCTAATTTCTCTCAACAAATCTTCATTTCAGACCAATGCAGTATTAAAAGATGCCTATTGAGTTTGTTCTTCCCTACAGCACAACTCGAAAATGGTTTCAAATGCTTAAAGAGGGGAAACAATCAATTTCAAAGGAAGGTGGACCCGGATCTTCAGTTTAAGCTCTTACGGAAGAAAACGTGCTGCTGTCATTAACATAAGAACACTTTCGGGAGTTATAGAAATTTTCAATTATCAATCCATATGTTGATAACTGAAAAGTTGCACATGAGAGGTGTTTGTGCACGGTGGGTTCCAAGACTGCTGATTTCCGAACAAAAGAACGTTCGCTTGAAGGTTTTCATGTAGTTGAAGATGATGTAACAGGAAGATGAGGAATTCTTTCAAAGATAATCACTGCTGATGAAACTTGGCTACATCATTTCGACCCTGACAAGCAGCAAAGTTCTGAGTGGAAATCTTCACCACTAGCACCAAAACATCAAACGTGGTTTCTTGTGCTGGGAATTTTTCAGCGTTCAAGGAATGGGTTGCTAGCATATTGTACGTGCATATACAACTGTAACTGCGAAATATTACAGAGATATCCTGAAAACTCCGCAAGGCCATATCAGAATGCTCCACCACGTCGCATTCCCTAATTGCTGTTGCTGAATATTTAAAAAAATTAATGTTAAATGCGTACCCCAGCCTCCCCTATATTCCAGATTTAGGCACGTGTGACTTTTTCTTTTTCCATAAGTTGAAGAAATACCTTCAATTTATGGAACCATCAGCAGAAGCAGAGTTGAAGGCTGGGGGTGGTTCTGAAGGGTTCCAGCATGTTTTTGAAGAGTGACAGAAACGCTGAGACAGGTGCATTGCATCCAGCGGGGACTAGTTAGAGAAAGATCATCAAAATTATGAGGTTAAGTAAAGCTATGTTGTCAGAAATAATTATGATCACTCTTTATTGAACAGTCCTAGTATTTGTACATGAATGTTGAAATGCTTAAAATTGATAAAATAATATATTTAGATGAAATATTTTATAAGGGGAATTCTACTACATAGGAGTGATTTAGTAATTAGAAAAATTTAACATTTATTGAAATAAACCAGTTAAAACTTACTTGGATAAATTATTAAGTCTGGGCCAAAAGTGACAAAATATGTTTATATTAATAAATTAAATCAGTACGTTTCTTTTTTTCGCGTTCCTTTTTGGGTTTTTTTTTTTTTTTTTTTTTTTTTCACTCTTGTTTCTTTTAAGCTTTATATACAGACTTGTATTACTATAAGTCAGCAATGCTGTATATTATTTGCATATTTACAAACAGAGCTGCAGAATACACACACAGCGAGGAGAACGGAGCTAGAAAAACTTTAGGTAGGCAGTTCGATGCCTGAAGTAGCACAGCTGAATAAAGAAATTACTTACAGAAAGAACATTTTGCTCCTATTATTTGCATGCTTCATAGTAACAACTTTAGATGGAGGAAGACATACTCTAATATATTTGGAAATCGGAAATTACGATATGTCTTAAAAAGTACCTTTCTAACTGTTTCTTATTCACCATATCTGTAACAAATAGTAAGGTATTTGCGCACTTCACACAAGATGGCTAAAGCATATTCGTAGCTCTGTTAAAAAGCTCGCGCTTTGAAGAAGAGTAACTACCTCCCCCCCCCCCAAAAAAAAGGTCATCTCTTAAACTCTTCCAAGTTCTACTCGTTACAGCGTGCAACTCACAAGGTAGCAAGGCTGTGTAGCCATTACAGGAGCTGTCTCATATGGCATGCACTAAAGATGCTGTCTAGTAATTGCGTTCTGCCTATAACCATATGTGTAATAAACCTTTGTGACATATGGCAAATTAGTTTCGTAACATGTTTCCCATATACAGCAAACTTTAACTTAATATATATATATATATATATATATATATATATATATACTTTTTTCCCCCACACTCTCATTTCTAGTTTCATCTGTTTCCATGCATAACGTTACCTTCGACACTCAATATTTACTTTTATCACCGTCACTTGTCTTCTTGCCATAGAAGGACTCCACGAGTTCGAAATATAGCGATCTCAATGTGACTTTTTCTTAGTGTTTCATCCTTTTCTACTATTATAATTACTGTTAATTTGTTACATTGTTAATAGTGTTACTTTATTTTTATTTTCTTTTATATTATATATATTATAATGATATTATAATATTTGCTTTAATATTTTTCTATTTAAATGCAATGCTGCACGCGCATTCCCCTGAACATGCAAGAAAAAAGATGGCTTAAGGGCACAAATTCAAAAAGCCTGGGATGTTGTACTCTCTCGTTCACACTACTGTAGAAATCTAACATCTATCTGTGCCCCACAGATTGAGGGAGTTGTACATGTTGAGGGCTCGTACATGACATTAATGTATGTTTATTTCTGTGTGTTTCACTTTAGAAGATGATTTTTTGTTTATGTGTTTATTTAGTTATTTGTAAAGAATATGTTAGTTTGTAAATTACGTTTTTGTATGTTTGTAGGTAATGCCATAAAACTCAAATGATACGTCAAAATATAATATGATATTAAGGCAACATAATGTTCTGCACATACATTTTTAAAACCAATAATAAAAATATATGCGGGAGCTTACGCAGAAGAGCAATGCCTTCTAAACAGCTCATTCACTGCTACTCAAACATAAGCATCTGGAAAGAATGAATAATGAATAATGTTTAACGCCCGTTTTTGCTACAGAGGTGATGGACACTGATGATACATGAGATGAAATGATATATTGGGAAAGGTTTTATATTTAAGAAAGGAATCGTTCCAGACCTAAGTTTAGGGTACCTCCCCGGCATTTGCCATTTATGAGGACTGAGGAAAACCTGGAAAAAACCTCAGTCAGGGAGGACGGTCCTGGCGATATTCGAACCCAGACCTCCCGCTCATGAGTCCTTGCCTTAACGACCTCGGCCACCCGTGACGGTATCTGGAAAGAGAACATTATGGTACAGACCATTACTTTTATAGGCAAAGCGACCACTGTAGTGTGCACTCGCTGGATGCGCTTGTGAATACAGCGTGTAAAAGCGTCCCATTAGTTCTGCGATTGATATTTTGGAATCAGGAAATTATTATTATTATTATTATTATTATTATTATTATTATTATTATTATTATTATTATTATTATGTCAAAGGTACGTAAGTCTTCCGCAGTGTTGAACAGTCTGGGATATTTATTGAAGTGTAAAATTTACAGAAAAGATCATTGTCCGCTACAAAACATATGTCTGTCTCATAGTGAGAAACATACTTTTATAATATATATGCCTCATTTATTTCTGCTTCGGCATTCTGAACGAATCAAATGTTCCTCTCTTGTACTGCGCTAATTTATGAATTAATTGTACTCCTCATTCATTGTATGGTATATCCTGCAGTTGTTTGTAAACACGGATATAGTGACTTTATCAATACTTTTTCCGATGTCGAATAATTATAATCATAACCACTTCCATAACCATATAGCTAGCAGGAAGAACTGTCTTTGACAGAAGTCTAGTGACAGGTTTTTTCATGTAATGTATTCAGTAGCTTGATTGGCCTGGACCTAAATAACAATTCGTAGCCGGATCACGCCGCTCCAACAAGAAACCGACCCTATAGTCCGCAAAATGATATATGTGTGCCTTGGGATACAAACATATTCTTTCGAAGGAATGAATTGTGTTTAACGCCCGTTTTACTACTGAGGCACACAGGCGGTGAACACTGATGATACATGAGATGAATGATAAATTGGGAAATGATTATTTCCTTAAGAAAGGAAACGCTCCAGACCTAAATGTAGAGTACCTCCCCGGCATTCGCCATTTATGAGGACTGAGGAAAACTCGGAAAAACCTCAGTCAGGGAGGACGGTCCTGGCGGGATTCGAACCTCAGAGCTCCCGCTCACGAGTCTGGGCCTTAACGATCTCGGCCACACGTGGCGGCATATTCTTTCGAGTTTTATGCATCATGGAATTGTGGCTTTGGCAGACGCATACACCTACACATACACTATTTTGCTTTGAAAGTAAGATAGTTGTAAACATTAGACGGATCGACGAAACTTCGGGACATTTGTTTATATTTTCCACATATACTTTGCTATGATGTAATGGCAAGAAAAGAGATGGAAATGGATGTTTATTTGTTAGTAATAAATGCGTACTGTCAGACAATAAAAAGCATATTCCTACTAAAATATGTTAAAATTAGATTTTTTCCCTGTTTTACGTTTATTTTTATTGTTTCATCAAATGATAGTTATAATAAAAATTATTATTATTATTATTATTATTATTATTATTATTATTATTATTATTATATGTAGTTCTGTTCCAAAAATAAGTAAATAAATTGTTTGTACATATAAGGTAATGAAAAGCAAAGTTTTCCTCAATTCAAAAACCAATTTTGTTTCCTTTCAAATGGATATTCTTTCACCAACCATCATTGTCGATAGGTATTTCAACCTCTTGTCCATTGACTTTACTGACGACAAAGTTTTGATCTTCTAAGGGCTTCCCGCACTTCTGTTAGATGTTTCGTCAGATGTTCCGCCGTCCTGTCCTAATGGCAATCCCCTTCGCGTACCACAATGATTCATATATTATCTAGGGGTTTAAGTCTGGGAAATTTTCTGGCCAATATGAAAGTGAAATATTTGTACGCTACGCTAAACATTTCCTCGTGCTTCTTGATGTATCCTCGCTGCTATTGTCGTGTTGCATATTGCCCGGATGCACCCTTCCAGGGATCCATGAGCTATCATCTACTCAAGACTGCGGCATATCTCGTATCATTCGCACGTTACAGAGACATGCTACTTAGTTCTTCTGATAGCATATTTTCATCGGAACAAATTATGAAATTTAAAAATTGCTGGTCTTTACTGAGATGATATAAAGCGAAACCTGCTCTGGATTCTTGGTGTTCATGTATTTGAAAGTTTTCTTATTTAATGATGGATCCCACTTCATGCAGGCATCTTCTTGTAGTTCGGAGATGCATGTCTAGGTGCAGACTGTGGCTTAAGAAAAAAAGATTAGGGCTGATTAACCTCCACCACCACTTGGTCTATTTCGGCTCTCCTCTCAGACTTATGGTGCGTTTTCAAACTCTCTTCCTGGAAACGCCGAATCTAAACATCATATATTTGTCTTTTCCAGTGCTATTGCCAATTTTGTTCGTTGGATGAACAGCTACCCACGTCTAGCTTTAGTTTTAGAAGTGTAACCTTGGCGTTATTATATATATAATAGAATAAAACGAAAATCAATCCTAAGGGAGTCTTTCATGGCGTGACTTTCCACAGTCATTTTTTGCTTGTGTGCAGGAGGGGCAGAATGTGTTAAGGGTAAAGTCGAAAACAAAAAGTGAGTTGTGGTTATTTACCAGTATATCTATCTACTGCATGGAAGACAGAGGTGTGACTTTGCTCTTGGCTAATGATGCGTTCCCCCTCCCTGACATGAGTTCGTTAAGCGAGGAAGGGATGGAATGTCAATGCTGAATAAGAAGAAATTCCTCTACTGTGGGGAGATGAGTAATATTTCCTTTGTTTTCCGCTGTACAAAACACTATCCGAATCAGTTGGTTCTTGGGAATCTACCTCTGACATAGAGAACAGAGTTTCTGTCCAATCATTGGTTTAAAATTGAAAATATGAGGTTAGGTGCACGTTAGCTATGTATGTTCATGCTCTAACTGTAATAAAATTAAAACTATTTAAGATCTCGACATCTGCCTGGGGCACATGCTAGGAAAGTGGTGGGGAAAGCGACGTTGCCGGTTGTGAGAGAGGAGCGGCAAAGTTTGTGATGATAATTTAGAGGGTAGAGCTAGGCAGCTGATGGTGATTAATTTTAATAAAATGCATTGTTTTTAAATAGAAGTATTTAAACAGCATTATAGTAAGTAATAGTAACAATGAGCCACATAAGACTGTAGGTAGGAAAAGATTCTGTGTGTTGCATTTCACCAACGTAGTTGGTCCTGGTGAGTAATGGTAACCACATCTGTCTTCTAAATCCAAAATAGCAGTTCAAACCCGGCCAGGATGGATGGATATTTTCGGGCATAAAAATCCTAAGTATGGCTTCTTTCGAAAGGAAGTAAAGCCGTGGGTCCTGTGTCGTAGATTTACGGCACGATAAAGAACATTAAGCCTGAAAAAAGAGGACTCTGAGCAAAACTTACTGGCTGTTTCATGCCCTGAATTGAATGGGACGCTGATGACCTGAAATGTTAAAGAGCGTCCGTGAATAAACCAAATCAAAATTTCATCAACGAGACAACACAGTAAAGGAGAGTGCGAGCTGAAGTGTGAAGGGGGCTTGAACAGTTTATCTGCACAAGTGAAAGTATATGTAGGATAACCATGCTGAATGGGGACCTCTCAAATTCACATCTTGCAAGCCCGCTGGACTTCTAACTATAGGCGAGTATCTGACAAAGCTGCTTATTTTTATCAGTATGAACATAACGAGGAGGGTAGGAAATGTTTACGTAGCACATTCCTCTCGCTTGACTTCTTTTGATCGCAGGACAGTAACTATCTTAACAAGACCAGGAAAACGGAAAACTGGATTCATCGACTTTGATTAGGTTGTATGGGGTTATCATAGAAACTTCTCTTAAATTAGAATAGCTGTCAAAATGCTAAAGTAATTTTAAATCAAGAGGGCACTAAACTGTATGATAAATATAACAGGCATTATGTGTAATGCAGTAGCCGCAATTATAATGCAAGACTTAATTCCTCTGGAACTATTTGTTAGCACTTTTACAACTCAGTCGATAGTAAGTTGGAGTTTTCCTATCTTTCAGGGAAGACACAGTTGCTGGGGTGAGTAGGGTGCCCTTCCAAAAACGAATCCCCTGTACAGCAAACAAGTTGGGATGCGCTGTACAAATTTTGCAACGACAGCAAAGCTACTGTTGTATACCTAACAAGCCAGTATTTTTCAGCTCTAGATGGAAATCGGCTTATTTAAGCAGTTTAAATGCCTGTTGGTTGAAAAATATTAAAAGTGAAAATATTACAAAATTTAATGACAAATAACTAGCCTGAAACGTGTTTTGTTTATGCTTATTAATCATCACGGGTTATCGCGCTGCTTCAATTTATTCCGCTCGTAAGCAAAATTCCAATACATTAAGCCTCACGCACGCTTATGAAAATTAATTGAAAATGTTTTAATTAAAATATTGTTCAATAAAACCAAATTGCAACCTAAATAAATAATAAGAAATGCAGATAACGTCATGAAAGGCCGAGGTCGCTAAGGCGCGGTCTCATGAGCGGAAGGTCTGGGGTTCGAATCTCACCAGAACCGTCCTTCATGATTAAATTTCCCCAGGTTTTCTTCACTTCTCATAAATGGCAAATACCGGGGAGGTATCCTAAATGTTTCCTTCCTTCAAATAAAACCTTTCGCAATTGATCATTTCATCTCATGTATCATCACTGTCCACCACATGTGATGCCTCAGCAGTAAAAACGGGCGATAAACGTATTAAAAATGCATATATTGATGTATAAACTAAGTATAAGTTTGAATACGAATATATTTCAGTTGATCAGCCGTTTGCTTCAAGTATAGTGTCATGGTCATGTATATGAGGTCGTGTCACACATCTTCAAACGTGTTCCTCGGAGAATTCCTGCGCTCTTAATGCTTTACAGTCTGGTTCTTTAACTATGACTGCCCAGACGTTCTAGATGGGGTACATTCTTGGAGAAATGTCAGCATGATGGTTTAATCAAACCCTTGAGATGTATGAGCGCTGCTGTTGTCATGAACATAATTGACTACTTCGGCAGCCCGAACACACTGTCCTCCAAGACCCCTACATCACTCCCCAGAATTTATTCTTGGGGACATTCGGTCAAGCAGCGAAAGTGACCTTTAACCTATCGCTCCTTACTCAAACCACTACGTGTTCCGTATTGTAATTGTTTTATTTCAGTACCAAGGTGTGATCCTATTCTCGCTGTTAAATGCCCCACCTACACAGGGCGAACATAAAACAATGTTCAGATTTTAAGAATATATACTTACTAGAGTACACATAATAGTGTACAGATAAATTGCAATGGAAACATCTCCGCTCGCGGTCACGTGAACTTATGGTTTAAATCTGCGCTGTGTAAGGGCAGAATGAGTGAAAATGACAACGCGACCTGAAAGTTGTGTAATTCACACCGTACAGCTTCTTCATTTATGCTTCACCTCTGTCCAGAGATCTCGGCGACTACCACAGCACAATATTTAGGCTGTGGTGTGTGAAATTAATTGGAGTTTCGGTCAGTTATGTGCCGTGTAAAAAGGTGCCCACATCGAAGGATTTTATAAATATAATTACAAACTTGGACAGTTTACCTATAAGGTAATATAATGTATTTATTTCATTATTAAACATAACAGGAATACAACTAATTAAAATAACGTTCCTTTATGTTCACCATGGAGGTTCATGCGTTTCGCAATAGACTCAAAGGCAAAGGATTCTCTCTGGAGAGATGAACTATAGTTCCATCCATAACTTGAGTAGTTCATCTTCTACTTGATCTTAGAATCGTTGATCTCAGTAACGAACACAACTCTCACCTCTTCTTATACTATTCCTATAAATAGCCTTTTACATGCTAGTGTGTGATTTCGGAATCTACTATCATAGCTATTTACATTTTCGGTGACGTTAAATCATAAAGCAATAATGTTCTTTCCTACTTCTACTCCTTCAATATGTAAAGGTAAAAAATGGGGTTTTTGAGACGAACTGCTCATGAACAAACACCTGCTTGCCAAAGCAACCTCTTACTAATTCAGCTAAGGCTACTCCCGTTGTAGCTGCCTACGGTAGACCCAAAATCATTTCACAAAATGCTTTATGTATACTCTCAGTCCTTGAGATTTCAACCCCATACATCATTTCCAATTTAACCGTAGCACAATAAATTCTCTTCAACCATGCTACTTGAACACTCATATTTTGGTATCTTCTTCCAACAGATGTTAATGTTATTAATAGCTAGGTTTCCCCTGCCTAGTACATTCTACCCCTCTTCCCTTATTAACCTTACCCTCCAAATAATCCAATTTCTTTACTACCTCAATTTCTTTACCCTCCATCCACAATTTCTCATCCTTTTAGTTCCTTTTTACAAACCGTGACTTTCGGGACATTTTGTTATATGTAATAAACAGAACAGAAGATGGAGGCGCAGGTAGTTAATGGTATTAATTTGAATCCAGCTGCAAAAACGGAGGGCGCAAATTAAAATCCTGATCTTCCCAAGTTTTCTACGCGGGGCTTTTTTCCATATATGCTTAAACTGGCGCCCCCATTCCGGGTTCCTTTGTATCATTAATTCCATCCATCGTCTCGAAGGTCTATGAATTTGGCATGAAAAAATTACGAAATAAAAAGAAAAACAAGAAAAAGAATAGAAATCTATAATTATCTTAAAACTTGCGGAAATTGTAGAGCAAATGACAAAATAATTTTCTATTAGAATGCTTGACAGTTCAATCGTGTTCCAGAATGAAGTTTTGTTATTTTTAGAAATGATCAGGAATGTGTAAACAAATGCTATTATAAGGAACTAATTAAAACTGTTGCAAAATGTAGTAATTGAATTTTTAACACATTTCAACAATACCTATTGCAATAAAATTGTCAAACGGTAATTGGGTCGGAAATGTGATCGGTCGCAAATCTGCACCGGAGCTCTGATACATCTTCGATCTGTTTACTGTTGCACGGTAAGCGTGAAATTGACTTGGCTACTGAAGTTCTCTGTTTCACTTAGCATTGGTCAAAACGATGGCTAGTTGAGATTTACTACAGGTGAAATAGTCTAATTTTCAATTCGTTTCTGGTATTTTCCACTCTTGTCTGGAATATACAGAAGGAAGGGGTATTTTACACGGCTCAATAGCAATTAAAAATAAATAGCTTTAGACATTTTGTTTTACTATATTATTGGAAAAATGTAATTAACTTAGGCTTAGCGCAAGGAAAATTTTGGCAACATTAAGGACTATGGTATAGATATAAAAACAAATAATAAAGAAGCGTTTTATACCACTTCAAAAGTCTTTAGGGCGATGAGAACAAATGGCAACATGTTAGAAATTTATAGAATATGAACGAAAATACTGTAAAATGTTTAAATTGTTTAACTTTCATCTTTTAAATAATATCGTTATAATTTTACTTGCAAACTTTTAATATAAATTTTCAAATGAGTATACCAAAATTAGAGATTTTTAGACTTATATTTTATTTATTGTCCCTTTAACATTTGGGTTTTATCGCGGCATGATGCGTTTGCATTGTATGAGTGATTATAATAATATACAGTGTGTAAAACAATTTAATACGAAAATTTGCAGATTAAATAGATAATTATATTTGATACAAAGAAACATTTCACTAGATCAGTTCGTAGGGGCCAATAACATTGAAGAAAAGTATTGGGTTGATACTTCGTAACTTTTTTTGACTGTGATAAACGTTTTTATTGGAAATGAATAGCAAGCAGAAATACATTCTCCTTTCTGTGACTTCCCTCCAATGTGGGGTAATTTCTTGACTCCCGTCTGAAGCAATCGGTTAGTTTGGAGCCGAAGAAATCGGCAAGTAAAGCATTTTATTGTCGCAGGAGTTCCCTTGAAGATTGTTGAATAGAGAACGGAAAAGGTGAAAGTCCGAGGAAACAAGTACGGGAGGATATATGGGACTTATAATTACTTCCCAACTATGCTCCTGGATAGCCGCTATGGTCATGTTAGCGGAGTGTGGGCGTGCATTATCGTGTTACATTAGCGCTTGGCCTTTTTTCTTCAGTTACGGCCGCAAGGCATCTTTGCTGACAATAAAACTTCAGTAGCTATGGTTGTATTCCTGGGAATAAATCCATAGTACAGGACGCCTTCTTTATCCCACCAGACGCATTACATCATCTCTGGAATAGACAGAAACTTTTGCTGGAAGTGTTGCTTCTATCCTTTTATGTTTCCATAGGGGCACCATTTAACGCCATCAGTAATAAACTGGAAAAGGATTTGTTCACGAGCATATCGATGATAAGCAAGCAGAGATGCACAATTGGCAACCTGCTGATTAAATCGTGCGGTACCCGTACGCCGACCTTTGAATCTTCCCAATGGAATGCTAATGTCGCACGATGGTTGTTGACTAGTCACATTTTATCACATTTCCTAATGCTCGTGTACAATCATGGATTAAAGTCATAAGGTCTTCATCAAAGTCCCATAGTCCTGCTAAACTTAGCGAATCGCTCACGTCAGAAACAAACCCTTGCCGTGCTTTCTCAATGGCATTCTCCCCGTAGACGGCAATTTTTTTTCGATAAAATTTGCTAAAAGGTCTCTTCTTTCAGTCTTGAGGTGTCTTTTACATACCGTCAATCTACAACAGCTTTGCTTCCCTTTCCCAAAAGAATCCATTGATCCTGGCCACTAGACCACGAGGACCGACACATCCTGTTCAGAAAATGTACTATATGGGACTATCGGTTGTGGCACATTAATTGTTAAAATTTTTTATATATTTTGTTAAACTATATACGCGAAAGAATGATAACTTCTGCATTTTGAGGAAATTTCCAAGCGGTGGACAATGAAGCTGTTTTTATAAATTGAAACCTTTACCAGGAAATCTTTCTGAAAATCGTCTTCAGAAACAACGAGCAAACGTGGTGCATATGTAAGAATGTAAATAAAGAATTACTGCATTCCGATAGTTTTTAAATGACTTCAACTGAGAGCTCGTGCATTCTTTTACGTTTACGCGTTAAAATATCCTGTAACCAGATCATGCATGTTACCCACTTTTGACTGGGACACTCAGTAATCTATTGTTTAAATACGGTGCTTTCTGTGCTTAACCAGTACCCGCCTTTGATGCATATTTACTCATGAAAATAATGTCGCATTGATACCGCTTAAAAGTACTTTAAATCAAATAGTTGGGTAGCTATTTTTGTAGGTATTCTTGTTGTCTCTAATTTATAGCTGCGCTCATGTTTCGTTTCATTTCAGGTTTAATAGAATGATCATAAAAGCAAGGAAGAGTGTTTTTTGCGGGCAAGAAGTCCATAGTCATCTTTAAATTTTTTATTTTCCTGTCATTACTAGTCAACCATAAATGTAAGATGTAGTTCGATCAACCTTGAATCATATACTTCTGTGATAGTACCAATGCATGGTTGGTTCGTCATATATTATCTATGCGAATGTAGAGGATTTGTAAATTCAATTTCTTTTCAATGTTTTCTAACAAAGTCGGAAATAATTCCTTTACAGTGTCAGATTCAATTGCTTAGTAAACCGTTCACTTGAACACCTTGTAACGCATGCTTCGATCAATGTTTACTTCTTAATTCAAAGAATTTAGGTTGTCAGCAAGGATTTTCTGCTCTTCCTTTCCTGTACGCAATCAATGTATTTGAATGGTAGGCTCATTTATGTTATCGGCTTGGATTTGGGTGAACAGCTGTGAATTTGGGAACTGTGTGTGGAATGCAGAGTAATCTGGTTCGGGAAGATTTGATGTAAACTTTTTAGTTTCCAGTGCAGAGAATCGAAAAGCAAGTCTCAGATGACAAACTGGGACCTCGGTTCGGGAATGTCTGACATAGTAAAATTAAGAGTGACTTACAACGGATAGATGATAATTTGTAATTCGAGGCACATTAACTTAGATTGTAGCTAATATGATCAACTCTGTCTTCCACCACAGGAAGGCGGTGACTCCCGGGGAGAACTCCGAACAACGGGTCCTGCGTTCAACACCCGACTGGAACGAGACGGCCTTCAACGGAGAACATCTCTGGGCACCTACATCAGCATCCGGAGATTTCTGTTATGTTGGTGAAGGCGACTGCACGGTAATTAAACTTTTGCCATAATAACACTACTTTTACTGAAGATCATTAATAGCACTTCGTTTAGCTTATACGAAAAACATGGGTATATTTACATTTTGCACTTCACAATGAAAATATTTTAGCATTAAGGAAAGAGGATGGCCCAAAGTTTATCAAAGGTAGCTCAGTTTACAATGTATTTATTTAACATGGAATCAGATAATGTTAATTTATCATGAAGAAAGCCAATTTGTAATATTTCTAACCTTAAATCGACATTATAAAAACCAAGGAACAATTTCTCATTAACTATCATAGACATAGTTCTGAAATTTTCACACACTTTCATTGTATTACCTTTTATACATCCTCCAGATTTAATTTCAGAAAATACTAATATTTTTTAAAAAAAATAAATGCATAAATATATAAGTTTACGTCTATAGAATTACTCCTAAGTTAAATACTTTTAAACTCACACATGGGGGAAAAATCTGCGTAAATTTTCCATTACACAATAATAAGAGTTTGTTTCAGTTTGAATTGCTTTATTTTGAACAGTTTTTGAGAAAAGGTAGAAAAATTTAAACAACGGGCAATTATTTTACATTCTGTGAACACGTTTTCTAAGCAGACAAAGCTTTTTTAAAGTTCGATGACATTGATGTGAATAATTAATTTTTCAGAGATATTCCCAAGTTTTAATTCTGTACTTTGAACTATTTTTAATTTTTTTACTCCATTTTGTACATGCATTTCCCAACTTGACTTATCATCAGCACCACTATAGCACCAGAAAGAAGAAGAAAAAAACTTTTCTTTATTGAAAATTAAATAAATTGTACACAAATAGTAATGCTAGTGCGTAAATTTAGAAGGCACAAAGGTTATGATTTTTTTTTTTTTTTACTTAATGTCGATATAGAAGATGTGGTTTGCAGATGAATTTAGGACTTTTTCTAAGTTGGGGAGGTCTGAAACGGGTCCACTCAGCCTCATGAGGACAATTGGGAAGCTGCCTAATGGAGAGGTGGCGTTCTTCGATCACGAAAGCTGCGTGATAGGTGACCTGTGGGATGCCGGCATGCTAATCACATGCCCCCTGCATACCGCCCTCAATCAATGAAGTGCCAAATGAGAAGAATACATGTATGCAATAAATGGAACCACAATGAAAGTGCTAATTTAAGAGCACAGCACACCATGCTAAAATATTAAATGTATATCGTGGACCTATGATAGTGCTGTGATGTACTGACCTTATGCGGACCAAAATGACTCGCTCGGGTCCTGACTGCTTAGATAATTCGTGCTACATAAAGCACAGCCCAAACAAATGGAATGCAGGTAATTTAGAATGATATAGAAGAGGAAATAAAAGGAGAAACAAAATAGTGTTGGTTTACCCTGTTGTGTGAATTGTGTTTGGAGACATAAGTTATTTCTGTTTTTTTTTTTTTTTTATTTTATTTACTTAGAAACATAAGTGTGATCAATTAGGAATTGATCATTAAGAACGGGTTTTCGTTTTAGAATGATTTTATAATTCGCGTAGTAGGCAAGGATATTTTAGACAAAATCAATTATGTTTCGAATAGTTCAGAACGTAGTATATGATTAGTTTATATATAGGTGCTTCAGTTAAATAACGATATTCTAGAATGAGCGGGAAATAATGGAAACGTTTCTTGCAAATAGAAGCAAGAAAACTGCCGCTACGCTGGTGCACAGACATTCGCCTAAAATTGATTAACGCGAACAATGTGACAAGTTGTCACCAACCTCTTCCAGCAATGAAAAAAAGAGTACGGTATGGTTGTGCAGATATTGCCCCATCTTTCTTTCCATAACGTGAAAAGGGGTTGGTTCTTTTTTTAATTTTTGTCTTATTTTCATTTTTTATTCTCCCGTTTCTGTCCTGCGGCATGAAAACGTTAACAAAAAATAACTAAAAGAGCCGATGCAAAGAATGAATGAGTTTCGAATGAAGAGAAACGCAGGCTTGCTTTTAATTGTTCTCAACAAGAAAGCACATATCTTAGCTTGCAAACATAAAGTACCTGAAAACGAACATAAACTTTTTTATAATATTCATTTATCCAATACATTTTATTCAATAAATATACCGGATCTAAATTACATGACGTGCCTGGCAGACTCGAAACACTCTTAAAAGCGCTTATAGGCGCGAGGGACTCTAAGCAGGAATCCTAGTATCAGTTATGCCTCCTTTCGCGAAAGGTAGCGGAGAAAACCGAGCCCAAATAACAGCCAGCTAATGTGAGCGGATAATTTGTGTTTTTCGTTGGCCTGGCGACTCATTTGGTTAGAGCGTAGCGCTACCAAACGGAAGGAAGTGGGTTCGGTTCTCCCTGGCACAATTTTGTTTAATATTCATAATTTGTCCACACTTTTATTACTAAATAACTGTTACCTTTTTTTTTATAGGAAGAACAGCGCATAGGTTGCAATTTTACTTTTATTTCATGTACGTTGCGTTGAAAATTGAGGTTACCTTAGCTTAGCTTAGCTTAAAAAAAAAAGTTTTAAAAAATTGCAAAAATTATACTTTTAACGCATGGATTACAAATTTTTGTTTGGTTAGATTAGGTTAGCTTAGTTTAGCTTAGCTTAAGTTAAAAAAATAGGTTAAAATGCAGAAGTTGTACTGTTAACGATGGGGTTAGGTTAGGTAAGGTTAGCTTACATAATAAAAAGAAATAAAAATTCCGCAACTTATACTGTTATAAGCGTATGCCTTTTCCTGCATAAATTCTTTCCTTTACGTGTTACATTGCTACATTACAGTTTCCCATTTGATCTCACTGTTTAATGAATGTGATTAACTACTAAGATTTCCTTCAAAGGTTTTGGCGTACGATTGCTTGTTTCTTTGCGTTACGACTGTTATATCGTCTGTAATTGTTGAACTCGCACGTCAATTTCTCCGCATTGATACAATCATTCCTTCGCTTTTGGTTCGGTTTTCTTCGCTGACCTCCGCTGCCGCTCGTGAAAGTAAGCAAGGATCCCTGCTTAATGTAAGGGTAAGCGACTCTACGCCCGCTTATCGCATTTAACCCCGCCAACCGGTGATCTTGAATAGTATGCCTTACTTTGTTCTATTCTGAGAGAGTTTATAGGGCTGATTATTAACAAAGGCGATGGTCCACATCACTGAGCAGCTTATGTTTCTAGTGCAATATCAGGATAATATAAAAAAAGATCGTAGTGAATTATTTGCAAATATCCGGTGTTCAAGTTGCTAACAAGTGTGACGTAGATGTATGTTGCTTTTACCACCTCTAATGCACGATACTCTTCGGATTTAATTTTTGACACGCCAGGCAAAGGCGATATGCAGATTACCTGTTTGGTGCTGTCGGTAATGTGAGCTTCCAGTTTCGTTCCATGAGTAACATCTCATACATAAGTAAATAGTGTTGATAGATCTAATTACAGCGAGGAAAAAAACCGTAACACCTAACATTTTTTGAATATCTTGAATTTTACGCATTACTATACATGAATTATTGTAGCTCCATTCATTTTTTGACTTTAAATACTTCCCAAACGTTTTGCAATTACTCATATGTTCCGATATGTTTTAAGTCCGTAATTTCCTTTATTTTATGAGCATGTACATGAATGCAAGTTAATCAAATGCCATAATGATCTCGTTTTAACTTTTAGGATAACACAAGGTATGGTGACATAATGACACACCTTTTAACACTCGGTGACACTCTTAGAAGCGGGTGTTTCCTCCTCTGGCTTGTATCACAGCTTGCAACTAACGGTATGCTGCGGTTCAAGGTCCTTAGGTTTTCTTATGATGTGACCTGTTGCTCATGCAAAGCCTCCCAAAGTTCATTGAGGCTCTCAGGAACACACTGATGAAAAATGTTTCCCATAATGTCCCAAACGTGTTATGTGGGGTTGAGGTCGAGGTTTCTTGCTGGCCAAACTAGTGCTTGAATTCGTACTTCAAGCAAGAACTGTGTCATGTGGAGCATAGGGGAAAACATTTTCCTGAAGAAATTCCTCAATGTACCGTTTTGCATTCAGGGTCCCATTCTCCGCATAAACCAACTCTTTCTTGGCTTCCACACTGATACCAGCCCACACTATGACGGAATCTCCCATGAAAGTCAGCGTCGATTAGAAGGTACATGAGGTATACCTTTTTCCCGACCTCCTCCACACTCTTTCCCTGCCATCAGGCGATCTTAGGATAAACCTTGACTCATCCATGAATAGGACACCATTCCATTGTTCCTCAGTCTACTCCAGATGTTGACGAGCAAAGGCAGGGTGGGCTTGCCAATGTTGCTGGGTAAGCAAGGGACCTCTGACTGGTCTTCTAGAGGTGGGCTGTGCTTATTCAAATGTTCTTCTCATTGTTCTCATGCTGACATTGACTCCAGATGCCCAAATTCAAAATGAGATTAAATTGCATTTTCATACTCTAAAAGCAAATTATAGACTCAAAACCATATCCGAATGTGGTTGCAAGATATTTGGAAAACTATTTAATGTTCAATAAATGAATGGAATAATAATAATAATAATAATAATAATAATAATGTACATATAATAATGCATAAAATTAAAATATTTAAATGCCTTTTAGTGTTCATTTCAACCATGGAAGCGATAATTTAGCTATCCATTCATACGCTGTTACATACCGTTCATGAAAATCTATCTTGTGTAGTGAAATGACGAGCCATACAATAATAATGTAAAATATTAAAATATATAAGTATAGAGTCATTGAAATATATGGCTGCTGCATACAGATCATAGACTCTCCAGCGTTATCGTGATGGAACAGAGCATTTTTCTTCGGCAAATGAGAGGAATCTTCATCGTATCGTTTAATTGCTTCTGTAGCATGGTGTAATATTCACCGATTATGGTTTTGCCTTTTTCCAAAAGGTTTTCATCACCTCTACTGCAGAGGGGTTTGTTTTCCGCTCTTTGGGTCGCTTTCCCCGGTTGCAACCTACTGTTTCGACTGCTCCTTCATTTCCGGTGTGCACTATCAAATATCGTCTCCAAAATTCACTTGAATTCTACAATCTTGTGTGGAAGTGATCACTCATTCTCTTTTATGGTTATTCGTCAGCAAACTCGGAACCTACTTCCCCAATAGCTTTTTCTTTTGAAAATGGCTATGCTATGGCACCTGATCTCCAGATGCTTCAGCAATCCCTCGAACCTTCAGCACCATGTTGTGCATTTTTGGAAGTTACCGCGACAGTACATCCAGAACGATCGACATCGCTTGTGCTCGTTCAGCCGCATCTTAAATCACCAAACCATTTATCCACAATTCTAATTGTAGGTAACGTTTGTCCTGCTTCGCCATAGTTTTTGCTGACATTGCCTCTTTCAAAAAGTAATGATTTATTAATATATAACATTTTTGTTTCTTTATTTTGAATATTTTTACACATTTAAGCACACAAATGACTCTCAAACACAGACATAGCTTCGTAAATGTTTATAAGCATGTATGACAGTCACCGGTTGTCAAACTAAATAATCTAGTGCTACCATCTTTTGACGGACTAATCGAACAGCTGCATCACATCAAAATCGGCACATACACTCTTAATACCTTCCCATCTCAGACAAATGCCAACAGTTGTTATCTCGGGGATTTAAAAGGCGTCAGTCGGACACCTTGAAGATAAGTCAAGGAAAGGAGTTCATTAGAGTGCTGTAAGACAGAAGACTGCCGTAATGAGATTAAAACAATCTGCTACACAGCCACTAACACAATAATGCAGACGTTTTGAGAGTGCATAATTGGGATTTAGAAAGATATCATGTTCCATTTTTTACCTCTTTGCTGACTGAAAGATGAGATAGAGAGCAATAATTGAAATATTACTAATTGAGAATTAATATTTGTGTTATAAATTTAAGTTAGTTTTAGACATTAATCTTATCTATAGCGTTCCTTTTAATGCCGGTCCGCGGATCGCGCATATCTCCGTGCACTGTCTTATTACACTGGGGGTAAATAAGAATTCTCTGTGCTCCAATCTTATTGTTCTGTGAGGCAATATGACCATTTAAATAAAATCATGTGTCATCTGAGAAAATACTTAAATGTGGATCAACCGTACCGTCAAAGATATTTTGTAACATTCATTTACAGAAATTTACTCGTTTATCATCCTCACGAGACTGTAATTCATGAACTACAGTCACTCTGTAGGGTTTAAAATTTAAAATTTAGCAGTTCTATGAACAGAGGTGTTTGAAACACCCACTTGCTGTGCAGCATGTCTTAGAGATTTCCTTAGAGAGCGTTAGGATGATGCATCAATTTCGTAATTTTTTTCCTCCGTTATAACATTTCTTTTTCGCTTCTTAAATTTAGCGTTTAGTGACCCCATTGTCCTAAATTTGTTAACTGGACGTCTAACAATTTTCTAAGTGGAACTGGAGTACCAGGACATTTGTCTTGAAATTGTCTACACACCTGTCTACATCATTCCGTTTTTTACGTTATGTATCGTACATACATTTTTTATTCGGGTGTTAATTTTTCAGTAAGCATTTCAGTTGACTAATAAGAATAATATCATGTAATTCACTCACAATAGATGTCTTGAATAACTTTCACTTTTGGAATGCATGATGAACAAACTCTAGCCTTTACAGCTTGAACAGAAGGCAGCAACTGACACAGTATAATGCAGCTGATAAATGTAGCCTTGAGCGAGTCATTCACTGCTAGTGCAATACTGGGATAATACCGCACTGCACTCCAAGCGAACTACCATATAGGGGATCCATGGCCCGGCTATAAATGGAACGCATGGTATAGATGAAATAAGCACTTACCACTAAAATAAGCAATATTATAGACTGCATATATCCGTAAATGGATAACAAACCTTTAATCCTTACGCTTTTATTTTGAGAATTAAAATAGACCTTTCAGCAGAGATTCGTTGTTTAATTCTCTAGAACATTAAATAACATAGCAAGATTTTGCTTACCAAGTCCATTGTATTTGTATACCTTTGTGAAATAGAGAGGTATTTATTTCTAACATTTGACAAGAACTTTCTCTGTTGTTGATGTTGCCACAGAAAAATAATTGGCACTTGAGAGTTCTTTACGACAAGTCTTTTTATAACTGCCATCTTCCTCTTTACCTTATATCGCATTTCCCGCTCCTTTCTTCTCTTTGTGTTGTCACAATGGAAAACAATGGCTCTACAACGAGTTTCCTGGAAGATAGTCTTCAGCTGCTAATTTAAAGGAAGGTAAACTAAATTTCCTTTCAACTCAGATGCAGCTTACAGGCGATAAAGCGAAATGAAAATGACATTGTGGGATTTTTGAGCATAGACGCAAACCAGTTAAGAAATATTTCTCTCTCGTGTAGCGCTTTATTTTATGTTATTTCCACAAATATGAAAATTGAAATTGCAAATCTAAGAATATAATTAATGGTCTGGAGAAATCTCAGATATTTAAGAATTCCTAAGGTAGTTCACCCAATCCTATATTTTCAATTAAATTTAATGCTTGTTATATTTCATCTACTACCTCAGTGTGGAGAGTTAATTTTGAAAGTGCCTAGGTGTGTAAAAATAAAACGTTTTGTCAATGCTTGAACCTTGGATGTCGATTTATAGCTCTTGCATAATATTGTGGCGCAGTAATAATGCACTGATAATATTACAGAACATTGTATAGCCACTATTACAATAATGGGTTACCGACAGATAGCTAGACTAGGAGATACCAGAATTGTTTTTCAAAGGTCAAGGGAAGCGTTACAGTTAACAGAGGCGAGGTAGACAGCTTGGGGTGTGCTACAGAAAGTTGTAACAGCAGTAAGAAGAGTGACGTAAGAGAAACCCCCCGTCCCACATCAGCTCGCGGCGAGTCATGGATACACCAAGACTAGGAACATGGATAAGTAATTAGCACTTTTTCTCTGTGAAATAATAAAACTAAGTCAGCATATTGAGCTTCAAATGTTTTGTTTGACAATTGTTCCTTCACTTAAATTTACATAAAGATCCTGTACATTATTTTGGATTTAATTTTAACAGTTTCTTCTTGTCACAACCACGAGGCAGACATAAGTTGGGCATTTTAGGATGATTTGCGAGTAGGCTTTACTGGGTTGCTACAATACAGTGCCGTCATTTAATCCGCACTTCACGTGTCTCGAGCATACTGATATATCTGCAACATTGTGCCATACACCCAAAACATCATGAAAATGTTGGAAAAATGTTTATGATCGCTTGATCTTAGAAGGTCTCTGGTCCCCCCGTTTCGCTTACTTGTCGGCACCAGCCCCCCCCCCCTCTCTCTTTCTGAAAGGACATGATATTGAGCAAACCCACGTACTCAACAGGACGTGAAACAAGCGATTGAGCAAGAGATGAATTCCATTAGCCCTGAGGTCCTACAAAGGATGTCAACATGGTGCGAAGATTTTGGACCTGCCTTCGTAAAATAGTGGATATTTCCAACACTTGCAGTAGGACATTACCATTTGTACCTAACTACATTTCGTGTATAAAATAGTGGATATTTCCAACACTTGCAGTAGCACATTACCATTTGTACCTAACTGCATTTCGTGTATAAAATAGTGGATATTTCCAACACTTGCAGTAGCACATTACCATTTGTACCTAACTGCATTTCGTGTATAAAATAGTGGATATTTCCAACACTTGCTGTAGGACATTACCATTTGTACCTAACTGCATTTCGTGTATAAAATAGTGGATATTTCCAACACTTGCAGTAGGACATTACCATTTGTACCTAACTACATTTCGTGTATAAAATAGTGGATATTTCCAACACTTGCAGTAGCACATTACCATTTGTACCTAACTGCATTTCGTGTATAAAATAGTGGATATTTCCAACACTTGCAGTAGGACATTACCATTTGTACCTAACTACATTTCGTGTATAAAATAGTGGATATTTCCAACACTTGCAGTAGCACATTACCATTTGTACCTAACTGCATTTCGTGTATAAAATAGTGGATATTTCCAACACTTGCAGTAGCACATTACCATTTGTACCTAACTGCATTTCGTGTATAAAATAGTGGATATTTCCAACACTTGCAGTAGGACATTACCATTTGTACCTAACTACATTTCGTGTATAAAATAGTGGATATTTCCAACACTTGCAGTAGCACATTACCATTTGTACCTAACTGCATTTCGTGTATAAAATAGTGGATATTTCCAACACTTGCAGTAGCACATTACCATTTGTACCTAACTGCATTTCGTGTATAAAATAGTGGATATTTCCAACACTTGCTGTAGGACATTACCATTTGTACCTAACTGCATTTCGTGTATAAAATAGTGGATATTTCCAACACTTGCAGTAGGACATTACCATTTGTACCTAACTGCATTTCGTGTATAAAATAGTGGATATTTCCAACACTTGCAGTAGGACATTACCATTTGTACCTAACTACATTTCGTGTATAAAATAGTGGATATTTCCAACACTTGCAGTAGCACATTACCATTTGTACCTAACTGCATTTCGTGTATAAAATAGTGGATATTTCCAACACTTGCTGTAGGACATTACCATTTGTACCTAACTGCATTTCGTGTATAAAATAGTGGATATTTCCAACACTTGCAGTAGGACATTACCATTTGTACCTAACTACATTTCGTGTATAAAATAGTGGATATTTCCAACACTTGCAGTAGCACATTACCATTTGTACCTAACTACATTTCGTGTATAAAATAAAAGGTGAGTATCTCTGTATTATTGTCCATAGTGTAAAAATCGAGATGTGCACCGTAGAAGTCTTGTTTTTATTAAAAGAAGGTAACTGGAGGAGATAGGTCGAACGATTTTAGGGTTCATTTAGAAGGTGTAAATTCCTTCTTGCAGGAATTATCTTCCTAATATTGGTTAATATACAAACTGATAAAGTATCCCGAGGGAAGGAACAGTATTTTAGAATGTCTCTGAAAACAACTGGACACATTCTTGCTTCATATTTTAAAATTTGTTGTGAATATTAAGGATTTGTCCCGGATAGCTTTTTATGACCTAAACTTGAAAATGCTCTTAAATGTATGAGATTTTTTACACAAAAACCCCAACATTTTTCATAAAATTTAAATAACTTTTAAATCAATATGTTTGAATACTATGCGGAATGTAATTTGCTCCGCAGTGGAGAGCTAAACAGCAGCAGTTAGGTGGTAGAGCAAACAATCCAGGTGGAAATTGCCTGCCCTTCCTATATGTTTAGCTACATTATTCTCAATAAGCAACTGCCAATAAGCTGTTGCCCATTGAATCGTTTCCGCTAACAGCAGATCATCACTCAGATGGATGCGGAGCGACTTTCCTTCCGCGCTATATAAAACTCCAACTGGTTCTTGTATTAAAATGTCTGATATATTTAATAGCGCCAAGCTGCAACGTGTAAGAACAAACTTGTGTGCATTTTCCAAAGTAAATAATTGGCAATTATCTGCCAGCACATATTTGTACATTGAAAAAAGCAGCTCTTTACTACTAGTACGAGGTTGGTCATCTGTAATGATTGCAAGTTTTCGTTAATTTGGTAGTTTTTCTCCTGTTATTTGCTTTGTATAGTTTTGTATTATTTTGTGTTTTTCGTCAAAGCGTCGGCTTTCAATGTTTGTGTTTTATAACTCAACACAGCAGTGTTTATACACGTTAAAAAGTATCATTAAAAATATAATAAAACGGAAATATTTCTCTAGAACTGTTTATGGGGGAATAAATAATGCTAAAATCAAATGTCTCAAAAACTCGTACCTCACGTTCTTTCGCTGAAAAGAGTATAAAGGTGACACTTATGTAAACAAATCTAAAACTTCGTTTACATTATATGTATATTCTGATGCCAACTCGTTTGCCTGATAAGAGCATTGGAGTTCCATACACGGGCGATAGAGGGGAGTAGATTTGTTCGGTTTGTTTTATTTACGGACGCTGTTTAACATTTCAGGTCATCAGTGTCAAATTCAATTCGGGACCCACGGCTTTACTTCCCTTCCGAAGGAAGCCATACTTACGATTTTTACGCCCGAAAAAATCTATCGGTCCTGGCCGTAATCGAATCTTCTTCACGGAAGGATGATGATAAAGGTTTTAATTTGCAGATATGTCACAGAACCCTTGATAAGAAAAATAAAAGAAATTAAGCAATTCGATTAAGTTACAATGTTCATTTCAAACGAATTTGATATGTACCTCTCCAGTTCTGCAAGGACTATTTTGTTGGTCATGCTTTCCTTTCAGCTTTAAGGCAATTATTTGGACTAAAGAAGGATTTGCTAACAGTTTAAATATAACGCGATCATTGTTTAAGCATTCGGATTCTTTGGAGCATATTAAACCTGATGACTTTCGAAAATATAGAAATACAATTGCAGACGCCCCTAGGGAAATGGCAAATGGCAGACTGTTTACTGTGCAGTTCAACGAAAATATTCGTTTGAAACTTTTTCCCCCCTACAGATAGTTACCGATGCTGTTTTTCCCTATGTAAGAAAGGGCTAACATTTCGTTAACAAGATGAAACCAATACTTCAATAAACCGTGGAGTTTACAAGCAGCTATTGAGGTTACTAATATCTGGAGTTCCTCGGAATTTCAATGTCATTACGCCAAAATAAAAAGTGTGTTCAGCTGTTGTTCGAAAACCATCCAAAACAATTTTAATGACTACATTTCAGAGTATATAAACAGTTTGTAAAAATGAAATAGAAGATGCTTCCTTTTTCCAAGTCCAATTCAGATACCGCAGTGTTCTATAATACTAAGGTATGTTAACACAGACGATGCTCTAGTAGAACGATTCCTAGGATGTAACAATGTAAGTGTTGACAGAACATCAGAAACTGTACTTAATTTAGTGAATACTTTTGGGCTCTTTTAATTATGGACACAAGTAAATAGGGCAGTGTTATGCAAATGTCATATCCGGGCAGTTAAACGGACTTAAGGGGGGGGGGAACTAAAGAGAAAGCCCCCTTTTGCCATTTTTATTTGGTGCACCACCTAAATCTTGTGTTATAGCAAAGTTTCAAGAGAATGTCGGTGTTTTTTTTTTCTTCAAGTGGAATTCCTTTTTTCATAACTCTGCGAAAAAAAACTATCCTATATCTCCAATATCTACATCACGTATGCCAATGAACCTCCAACTGCAAATTAGAGTAATTGTAGAGAACTGCGAAAAATTAAAAGAAGTATTCGAAATGTTAATGAATTCTGAACTATTGGACAAAAATTCTTCTGAGGTTGCCAAGGGCTTTCTAAACGACATACATAGTTTTGAATTTACATTTTTTGTCGGTTCTTTCAATGATATTTTCTGTTTGACGCAATTCCTATACGACGTTTTGCAAAATAAGTCGATGCGTACTAATAATTGCATACCTAAAATAGCGAGCATTTTGAATGCTTTCAGGAACAAAATAAACCAACAGCACATTATCCAAATGTATGGAAAGGGCAACAGATTTACAAATTAAGTCCTACACGGGAACAAATCTCTCTTAGTGAGGATGAAATTTTTAAAAATTAATGAATCTTGTACTATGGTATTAACCATATTTTAATGGAATTAGATGTGCGGATTCAAGATTGTCAAAAATTGCAGTTTATTTGCCTGGCTTGAACAGCACCAGTCATGTTTTTCTTCAAATGTAGTGAAAGCTTGCAGGATTTATTTACACAGGTGTTTTCCAAGTCACATGTTATGAAAAACGAATTGGTTCTTCTATATGCTGATGAGAAATGTAGAAAAAATGTTTGGAGTGCTTTACGAGGATAAGGAAACTTTAAGGAAGCCTGTAAATGATTCTCCCTTATTCTGACCATTCCATCTACATCTGTGCAAAGAAGCTTTTCTTCTCTGAAGCGGATAAAACCGCTCTTGCGGAATGCCTTTTGACAAGAGAGAATTTCTTCTTTAGCAAATATTTCCATAGAGAAGGAACTCGTAAGGAAGCAACCGTTTTACGAGGATATAACCGACAAGTGTGCGGCTCAAAAGATCGGAGGATTAACTTGATATACAGGAAATAGACGAGTATCAATGCTAAAAATAATGACTTGTCTGTTAGTATATATGTATATATAGTCCTCCCTCTGATTTTAGGCCCACGAGCCGCCCCTGTGTTGTTTAGATGATCAGCAGTTTAGCATAGTTAATTGGTAGCAAATAGTCAACTTCCCAGTGGGCAAGTATTGGCTCAGGTGCAAGAGGAGTTACTTGTAGCTTTCTTAAACGCCTGTACGCGAGCTGGGGCTTTTAAGAAACGCTTCTTAACAGAAGATACCACTCTGTTCATGTCATCGTCGAAGTGGTTTCTAACCTCCTCTGCCAGATGGGTCAAGCGTGTAACATGCAGTTTCCTGGGATAGGAATACTGTAGAACTTTCCCTGCCTTTAATATACAGGCAACACCGTCATTTACAATAGGAACATATTCTTATTTTTTCGGCCATAATATGCGTAAAGCGTAGCTCACAGCGCAGGCTATTGTCTTACTGTTTCTTTACAAAGAACTATATGAGGCTTACCGTTTCATTCGGGTCCGTCCTCATTGAAGCGACTGCAATTGTTTCATCAACAGAGCATCAGATATAGTGACTCTTGTTTCGTCTAAAGTGTTCTGATATAAGGAACTAAAAAAAAATTCGTAGACACTGCTGGCATTAAACTTGCAGTACATTGTGCGTTTTCATAACAGCCATACAGAAATGATGTCTGTTCCCTCGTTCGGTTATTTGACGGAGCCTTGGGAACCTTCATGTCTGTGTGTTCGTTCGACCTCGATTCGCTGATTTCATATTTGTTTCGTCCAACACGAACACCAATCTCTCGGTTTGCCACAGTTCTCCTTTGATCAAACTCAGACACCTGCTGGTATTACTGACGCATTTTCGACGAGTCACACTCATTCTTCTGAGAACATTTAGGTTGGTTTGACGCTCTCTTACGGGCGTTGCAATTTTAATGGCCACAAGTGTGTATTGTAGACACCGATATCTTCCAAGAAATGCCTTATAGTTGGGCTATTTGGCCCGAGCCATGCTATGTTCACCGTTACCAAATCCCGGCATTCCCCAGGATGAATAATAATAAAACATACATATTACAAATATCGTTCTTATTCAGGGCTCTGTTTGATGCAGGTGTAAAAATTTAACCAGGTTCAAACCAAGTAGAAAACAGCTGTAGAAAATAAAAATGGAAAAAGTTTAAATATTTATTAGTTTTTGTATGCGTGACAGATTACAAGACCGTGCGCAATTGTTTCATTAAATGCGATTTAAGTATTTAGTTCCACTGTACTGGATTAAAATTAGGAAGTAATGCAACCAGCATTAATGGATGCCAAGACTGCTTGGAGTGGTGTAAATAATATTTCATTATTATGTCCACTTTTCAGGGTGGAAAAAACAACAATTAAAAAAATGGTTAGTCGGGACATTTTAGATCGCAACACTTATATTTAAATACACAATTAGATTGTTGTTGTTTTTTTTTTTTTTTTTTTGTTTTGTTTTTGTTTTGTTTTGTTTTTTTTTTCCCCTCCAGTTACGGGCTACTTGAGCACGGTTGCTGAAAAAGGGAAATAGCTGTAACTAAATTTCTATTTTCATTTTAGTATTTGTATTTTTACTTAAAACATAAACTGATATTGTATTTACAACTATATTATTAAGCACTAATTTGCTTATAAGATATGTTGGACCTCTCGGCGGCAAAACTTGCGGAGGAATGAGATCCTGTCTCCCGTAACTGTTTAAATTGGCGAACAGTTTCTTTGCCTGGAACACGATTACTAGTATGTTTTCTTTCAGTTGCAATCTCTTGGCTCATAACTCAATAACCTTACTGATTTCCGCAAATTATAAAAAAATATAGTGAATAAACATTCAACATTAAACTAAAGTAAAAAAAAAAAAAAAACAAATTACACATATTAATACAAAAATATATACTTATATATACCAAAATTAATCAATTGAACGGCAAGAAAAAATGGATAAAAACATAATCTGGGCACTATTTACAATAAAAGGACAGGGCGATGGCCTAGTAAGCTTATTTCAAAAGGCTACATGCAACCATAAGAACATGTGTGAATTCGAGCTTATGAACTATTTTTAATAGTGTTAACGTCCTTTTTGTACTGCTGAGGCAACACAGTCGGTGGACACTGATGATGCATAATATTAGAATTTTTATAGAAAGCGTTCCAAACCTAGGTTTAGAATATTCCCCTACGAGGAAAATTCTGGGGAGGAAAAAAAAAAAAAAAAAAAACTTGGTCAGGGAGGACAATCCTGGCGGAAATGGAATCTTAGACTTACCGCAAGAACGATTATGAACATGCTCATCTATTTCTTTTTCGTTTATCTTCCACAGTTATTTATTACGACTCGCGTGATTTGATATACATGAGCAATATCTGCAACTGCCTGTTTACATCCCGCAAGCTAAAGGCTAAATATAAGTAGAGATTAACCTAATCTTTATTAATCGTTGGGAAAGGCGAGAAAACATCTGCCTCGTGCTCGAACCAAAGTTTTTTAACTTGTACGCAGATAGATTACTTGCATCGTTACAGCGAGTCAGAGATTCACATTTTGAATTTTGGTTGTTATAAAAATGAAACAGCTGTATCAAAAGTTTACTATAAGTTATGAACCCAAACTTTATAGGTGAATTTCCCACTTCGAATCCATGCTACAGCATTATTGCATTTCTTGTGGCACAGAGGGACCAATTAAAACATAAAATATAAGACAATAATACGGGGTAATAACAGCATATTTCATGCTTCCGGTTATCAGATAATTTAGGACCAAATTTTCCTGGTAGCTTGTTATTAAACATACGAGAAAGTGCTGAAGTTACTTCAGAAGCTTATTATGGTATAGGAAGTAATGGCCGGTCATCTTTGGCAACTATGTATGACTAATGGCTTTGAGGGCCGGATCCACATTACCTTGGCGACTGGCGGTGGTCTGATGAATGTCATGTTTCCCCCTAGGAGAGACATAAACAAACAAAGCGTGCCTTTTCCTGGCTGGAACAACCTGGGGACTACACACAAAGACCTTTTCAGTATATGAGGCTAACCGTATTTCAGGCCAAGGTGTATAGGTAGGTCCCTATTCCACATAAGAGAATAAATGTTAATAAAAATATTGTAAATACCGATTTCAAAGTTGTGTGTGTTGCTGCATATTGAAAAGATAAGGTTTAAAAAGCAGAAGTACTCCACATACACATGGCATGGAAACAAATACCAAATATTCCCAAAGTAGCATATCCAAAGAGAGCCGTGCTGAATGTCTGAACCTAATACATGTTAACATTGAATCAGTGATCAGTAGTTATGGCCTGCGTAAAAGTTATCATTCCTAATGAAGGTATATAGAGGGTTTAATGCTGATACATTAACTATTGCGGATGGTTGCTTTTCAGTCTCTCTGAACACATTTCAATGTCAAACCTCCATCAATGGTAGTAGGCTCCATGTATTAACCATGAGCTCTTTGTTATCTTTTTGGAAAATACTTGCACACAGAACATTTAAGTCAATCTATACACTGTCCAAAAAACAATAACAGATTCTGGATTTTATTTTTCTTACAGCTCTTTTTAGTAAATTAAATAAAAAAATGTCATGATAGAAACATCAGATATTTTACAAGAAGATAACTAAAAGGAACTGTTTTAAAAATTCCCGTTCCATTTCCTCCAAAAATGCACATGTACAGCACTTGTCTTGAGGCAAGACTTTATCACGTGTCATAAAGAAAAATGCCCATAAATATATGTTCCCAATTTTCCTAAATTTCAATATTATTACTACACTATAAGGCACAAATTTCATAAAAAATAATTTTAGAAATGTTACTCTATAATTGGGGCTTTAGGAACTAACTGCCTTCTAACTAAGAAAGATCTACATTCAAAGTCATTGTAAGTGTTAAAAGTAAAATCGAACCTTTGCAGATACTATAATAATGCAATGTCCCCTGAAAGTATTTAAAATTCCTTTTTTAAATTTTTTCTCCCTTCTCCGATTTTCAAAATTTCTGCACAAAATTTTCCACATTGAGGCAATTCCCACAAGTTGGCAACACTGCATAAAAGGCAAGGTTTTTGCTGTAATAAATTAATATCAGTAACCATAAAGCTTTTTGGAAAAGTTTTTGTGCATTCCCTTTACGATTTTGTATTTATTTATTTCAATTTTGTTTTCGTAAAGCAACTTTATCTAAAATTGGCATTTCTCTTCAGCCAGACGAAGTTCATGAAGCTCATCTCTTTTGATTGTGTTGAGAACATACATTTTGCAGGATCGAAGTTTATTAGTTCCAAGCCATTTGTTATAATTACTCGCAAGGAAAAGTCAATAAAATTAGCACAATTTTCTAATTTAAATATCTTCTATTCTACATCCTGCTAATGGGATTGGTTGAAAATATAACAATTTAGCAGCATTTGTACTGATTTTGAACACTTTCTACGCGTGTAATTAATAGTGGTAACTAAAAGTATGATACAAAACCAGGGCAATACTCTTAATTGAGTACCAAGTACCAAGTTCTGGGTTTGAAGCAGAAGCAAGTAAGTTCAAATACTCAACATTTGCGGATAGTTTAAGCAATGATAGTGGCATACCGAACTGTTCGCAAATTACTATTATTATTATTATTATTATTATTATTATTATTATTATTATTATAATCATCATCATCATTATATTTATTGCAGGATTGTTGTGAAGTAACCATTATTTCCCCTTTTCCTGCTGCTAGCTAGCCAAAGTCCCTCTCTTACTCTTTGTATTTTTCTGTCAGCCCTTTGTTAAATTGTCAACACGCATTGTATAACTGACACCAATACTATACTTTGAAATCCTCCTAGAGGTCACAAATAGCCCACAGAGGTTGTGTATGGTACGAGTAAAAAAGACAAGAAACGCATGAACCCATTCAAGAACTAGCAAATATTTTTTTCGGACGCTTTTTAACATCTCGGGTTATCAGCCTCCCATTTAAATCAGGACGTGAAATAACCGACAAATTTTGCTCAGAGGCCTCTTCTTTCAGGCTTAAGGTTCTTTATCGTGCCGTAAATGTACGACACGGGCCCACGGCTTTACTTCTCTTCCGAAGGAAGCCATGGTTTTTTTTTACGCCAAAAAAATCCATCGGTTCTGGCCGGAATCGAACCTGTTATCTTGGGTTTAGAAGGCAAGTACACTATTAGGACCGACAATAGCAAATATAACATTAAAAAGGTATATAATAAGTTTCTGTACTAGATACAAAAGTTAATAGCTTAAGATCAATCAATCCCTCTCATAATGGCGTTGCCAAACTAAGTGGGTCAATTCAATGCTCAGTGACCCTTTCTTGAGCATTTGAGAAGTCTACTCTTCTGATTACGCAACACTTCTCGTTATGTATACAGAAATCACTTATACTGGCCTATTGTGACATAAGCACAAGCAAGCTTAGATACAAACACTATCGTAATGAAGGACTGTTTTGTTTGCATCACACATATCTCTCTTTGTTTATCTTATATTTAATTTGCTGACATGTAGCTGGGAATCCAGTGTGAATGAACGACGAATATCTCACTGTCTATAAACCAGAGACTTGTATTCAGAACTTTAAGCTCTTTCTTATTTTAATATTTCCGAGTTGTATTGCATTTTTTCCAGGATAGAAAAAATCAATCTTTTCATTTATTACAGATAACAAGTACGTGCTACAACTGACAATACAGCAGGGCGCAGATTGCATATAATTGACACAGCATATATCATTAAGTTTTGCGTGCTTTAACTCACAACTTCTCTATATTGTGAATCACGCTCTATTTGAAACAAAATACGAGCAACACAGTAATTCTGGAAATCCCCACAAGCAAAAGACGTGTCAATCCGCACTAGTTTTCGTGATTGCTACATGGCATAGCGTGAATTCCTGGACAGCATAGCACATCTTTCAGAAATATCATCCCTGCTAAAATTAGCACCCGCAATCAATTTATACGAAAATAATCTTCCTTTAGGCTGTCCCCTATTTTATTCGACTAACTCTCAGTGGCGGCTCGTGACCCCTGTAGAAGAATAGGCCAGTGACATAACTACATTGTTGATTTGATGTATTTACGGATGCTCTTTAGCATCTCAGGTCATCAGGGCTGAAACGACCGATAAATTACTCTCAAGAGACCTATTCTTTCAGACTTGAGGTACTTTTAAATGCTGTAAATGTACGACACGGAACCCACGGCTTTACTTCCCTTCCGAAGGAAGCCATACTCAAGAATTTATGCCCGAAAAAGTCCATCGACCCTGGCCGGGTTTGAACCCGCGATCTTGAGTTAAAAGGCAAGTATGGTTACCACTACACCACCAGGACTGACTGTATAACTACAAGACACTAGAACGGCGTGGGGGAAGTCTCTTTTATCAAGACTTATGCTCCTTCCCGACATTCTCTCATAACTGCAGCGCCATCTTACTTTTGTGCTGTAAACTTCTGGTTTATGTGGAACTCTTCTAATTCAGTTGTTAAAGCACGTTCTTAAGCCTTTTGTAGCCAATTCAGAAACAACAATGAATTTTATGAATCTTTCAATCGGTTTACCCCCACTGATGTATCGTAATATCACAACATGCACAATGGTGATATGCATGTAATATCTGTCGTTTCGTCGGCCTATATAGAAACTAAATTTGCCCTTTCTCTTTCTTCTCTAATCTCATTCAATATGCAAGATACATTTCTCACTTCACATGCTGTCAGCCATGATGATTTTTCAAATCATAATTTTGTGCCGTCTTGCTGAGTAAGCTCCTCTAGCTATCGGTTGATGAGGTTCAAATCATTTTACTTCCAATAATAGTTAAATTTAGACGCCAAAATGGGGTCTTCAATAAAACATGCATTTTATTCGTTGCCACAAAACAGTACGCCTGTTTGTAACTTAAATATTAATTCTATGAAAGTCAACTTTCCACTGAAAAACAGCGAGAAAGCCACCAAATTTCAAATAAAATGCGGAAAAAAGGAAAACAGTCAATTATGCGTGCGTCAGTAGCTCCTCAAGATCTGGTTCCTAAGAAAAGAGAGAATACCGAGCGCTTACCTTGGGCCGTCTTCCTGCTGGCCCAAGAGAACGCAGAAATAAGCAGGAAAACGGTTAACTCATCTGGAGGTAGACAAATTATAAGTCCTTGTAAATCTTTGTTTGTCCATGAAAGTATATATCTTAAGCGTAAATTTTTTCGGGCTGGCCCACGAGCTTCCCTTGCTAATGCAGGACCCGCATGCTATCGCTGTTATAGTAGAAAGGAACTGCGCTTATTGGGCAAGATACAATTAGGAAATAATCTGTTTTACATCGCTGTTTTCGTGCAATTTTTGTTTTAAAAGTTTACCAGGAGAAGGAAAAATGGTTAATAATTATATTTTCTTCGGGAGGACCGCGCCCATCTGGTCATTATTGATGTGTCACCCCCCTGCACATTCCGCTCTCGAACATGATGCACACTTAAGTTCTTATTGTAATGTACAGCAAGAACGTTATATCAATAGCAGGCCGAATATCCTTTTAGAACAAATTATATAAAAATATTCTTGTATAACTACTTGCGACTACAAAGAGGCAAAATAATAATGAAAAGGTTATACCAGGTATTTCGTTAGCTAGAATATTGGGACAATAGTTTGAATCCCTACACTGCGGCGTGGCATTTGTTCTTGGGTTAGCAGGCTTTCATCTGTCTCCCGTGAAGTTCTGAGACTGTATTTTTTAACCTTTGAGACTCTGGTCTCCCAACGTTAGTATCATAAGGAGTACTTTTGATACCCATGTCATTTAGCGAAAGTCAATTTTTCCAATGGGACTGAATCTCTACTATCGAAGCCATGTGGATTTTAGAAATATCTGGTGGTAGGTCTGCTAAAAGTTGGCAGATGGGCTTATGAATCCGTAGAGTTAATTCCTGTTCTGATTACATTTCCCAATCTTATTCTACATTTAAAGTAAATTAGGATTTTGTACTAATAATAATGAAAACGTTTTTAAATATTAGAAACCATAACTAGAAGCCATACTTCTTAGGTTTTTAAGGCCGGTGTTATAATTAAAACAGTTAAAATCTTCCGTACTGTTTTGTCTCTGTCCATGGTTTCACATGCTACCACAGCTTTCACCAACTACTGCGGTTGGCATCATCAGTGGACGATGATCAACACCTCACTGATAAAAGATATCAACGTGTGACAAGCAAATGTGTCTTTAATGAGTTCCATATATGATTAGGGAAAAACGCAGACTATGACTGGTACATGTACAGTAGTTAGTTCTTGAACGATTTGAACTGTCAGTTAACACAACTTTTCCTTGAAGTAACTACTATGAATGTATTTAAAGCATTATACCACTATATTATAAGTGAGCTTTATATGCGATCAGAAACAGTGAACAACGAATGGGAAAAGATAAATAAAAGGCAGGCATAAAAGCAGGTTTTTTTTAGTTGATAAACTGTACTTATAGTAGAAAGGTACTCTATACCATAAAATACCCTCCCCCTCTTGTATGAAACGCAAACAATAATAAATGAAGGTTAATATGCCAACATTTTTGTTGCTTTTTTTTTCTTCCCAGGTATCATAATACAAAGAAGTTTGGAATTTGTCAGGTTTCATACCCTTGCTCCGATCTTCAACGAAAGAAGGCTGCTTTCTAAGAAAAATATTTCAGCCACAGTGAAGCCATTGAAATATCGTCTGATGAAGAATAATTTGTCTTTGCGTCTCTCATTCGTAAATAGTCTTTTTGTTCTATATATTTATTCATATATTAGTAATTGTTGTTTAGGTAACGTTTAACCATTTTTATAAATATGTATTTTTATAAAAATAAAAGTAAATCTAAATTTTTAAAGTTGAAAAAGCTTCTTATGCCGTACACGGGCTAAGCCTATGACCTGTTCGGGCCTTCCATCTGTCTTGAACTCCCGGATCTTAAAGCGTCTAGGTTTGGAACTCTGATATGATCTATTCTATCTAGATGGTTATCCAGTTGTTCCTATATTGTTCTATTTTATTAAATTTCAAATGTGTTTATTTCTTTTTCTTTTTTTTTCCTTTTTTTTTTCTTTTCTTTTCTTTTTTTTTTTTGGGGGGGGGGTTCAGTCTTGTGTGTCTTATTAGTGATCTAAACCTAGTATCATTTCTGTAATTATTTATTTTATATCTGTAAGTAAGTTAGAGGAGTTGTTGAACCCAAAATTTTTCTATTTTATACTTGTTCTAAACATTTATTTTCTACAGTTAAATTTGCTTTGACTGGGATTTAAAGATTATATCACTCCAGTTTTATTTAATACACACATTCCCTTTTTGAAACACTGCCATCTGAACCTTACATTATGACAGCATCATCTGGATATTGTATTTGGAACTTCATACATTTCAGCAATGTAGTAATTCGTTGAAAGGTAACGAAAGAAAAGCTGATTTTACTAAAATAATTATTTGAAGCACTAAACTGTTATATCTGGAGAATGACAGTTTTGCATGTATAGATGAGTATGGTCAACTTTAACATACATTTTAACCTTCTAATTAAAAAAATACAAGAAGTATACTAAAGTTCTTATTCAGGAGAATCCTTGGTTCAATCTTGATTTCCGCTTCTTCTCCCTCTCCGCGGTTTCCTCTAGTTACAAAACAAATGCCAAATTTGCTTATTTCTCATCAAAATTTACCTTTAAAAAGCAATAGCAACGAAACAAATGGCACAGAAAATACATAACTAAGGATACTTAGAAATAAAATTACAAAATCTGTTATACAGGAAGGCGTAAGGCTGAGTGTTTTTAATTATGTCCAATAGAAGGTGAACTGATCTCTATTTCAGGTGGCGTAATATAAGCAGCTTTGAAAACACGGATACATCATTTAATATCTGAGTGAAAATTAATACCAAAATCTGTACAACATGCATGCCTTCTAAAACTGCTTAGATGCTTGAATACTGAAGAGATATTTCAACTCCAAAATTTGTAAAAACTTAAAATTGGTACATATAAACGAATGTTTACAAAGTTATGCATAAATATAATTCTCTGAACTGTCTCATAATTTCTGTGGTGGTCAGTTTTATCCAATTCATTGTAAATATTTAATATTTACATATTAACCAATATACCATAGAATGTTTGCCCAACCTGTTAGTTTTACATGACTTATATTTTTACTAGGACTAGATGTGCCATCATTACAGTGTTGTTATTATTCTCTCTCTCTCTCCCTCTCTCTCCCTCACACACACACACACACACACACACACACACACACACAATTATTAGCCAACATTATTTCATTTGCACTTCAAATGTTTTGAACAATGTAAACCTACCGTCATGGTGTAAAGTTTTCAAAAGCGACATGTGCTGGTAATTACCCTGTCTTCTAACGTAAATATTAGTTACATTTACTTTAATTACTACAGAGTTAGGTTTTAACTAAACCTAATTTTCCTTGTATGAAATGAGCTGGAAGTGTAGTATTTGTAAATAAATCATCAGCGCGCTGTGTAATAGTACGCAAAAAAGATATTAAACAAAAAAGGGGAAATTAGTTTATTTGAGATTTTTAGTACAAATGGACAACTCAAATGCAAATACTTGGGTTTCATGAACTTTGGTACTGATATTTTAGCGTTAGCTCCATCCACAAGTTTCAAAAATATTTTATAATCAAATAACTTACCCATATCATAGAATTGCTGTTTAGATCCAAATTAGCTATATCATTACTTTTAATATTTAATTCAAAACATACACAACCCGAGCTTCAAATAACTTTAAAATAATAATTACGAGTACATTCTACTGCAATGATCCAATACTTGAAAAAGCGCACGATCTGATCGCACTTCTCTTGTTGATTACTGTATGTTTAGTTGAAGCACATTCAGCGTAAACGTAGCTGATTCAACCCTTCAAATAGCGAATAGCATCCCCAAATAGCGTACCGTTATAATTAATATGAATATTACAGGGATTCAAATTTCATAGTATGCTGCAATATATCTACTCTCTTTTAATTATGGACTGTAATAAAACGCCACCCAAGGAAAGTAAACCTACTGTAGCTTTTCCCTTCGAAAAGGAAAGACAAGTTTTCTAAAAGTAAGTACAGGATGAATCAAATATAAATCGTATTTATTTTTGTAATTTATTGAAACAAATTGAATAAAAATGGGATACTTTTCATTTTTCTAGATAATTTTCCGATTTGAAAAAAACGTTTTTCTCAGAAAATTATAAGTTTCTTAACCCCAATAGTCAAGAAAGAATGGGGTTGGGTTTCCGGCCAGTAGCACACAAATGTTTCTACACCTCCATCGCTGTTGAATGCTTTTTTAGCGGCCCGAACATCCGGTAATTGCAAGAAGACACGTTTTGACTGCAGACAGGGTTCTCCAGTGTTGTTCAGTGAATTTACCATGTCGAAGTAGCTCTATTCGGATGGGCATTGTCTTGGAGGAGAAGAGCTTCTTAAATCAGTCTTGTGTATTTTTGCCGATAAGCACGTTTTATCTCAACCAGAACCTGGGAGTATTAAGCTTGTATTGCCTGTTTACGTTTATGAAGAAAATTGATTGAACAAAATGCTTTGGTACCTTATGAGGAAACCTCCTTTCCGAAACTTTTCGGTAATCCAAGTCATCTGAAATGATGGATTGAACACTTGCACTAGTTATCTCATCTTCAAAAGAAATTTCAGCAATATTCAAACGCCGGCCACACTCGATAAGGTTCCAAATGGCCCAAGTGTTTATTTGCGCTATGCTTGTCCCTGTCGATTTACGTGACTTTTATTTTCCATAGTTTCTTATTCTTCTATGAAACTTTCGTTTCATTCACATATTTGTACCTTAGACTGCGTTTTATCTCCAAACTGTGCCCTTTGCAAAATATTGACCGGATTTGTGTCTTCCGGCGCTATTGACGAGTGTACATCCTGCTCGGATATGATGCTACTGACAAATGAAACGACTGCTCGATGCGAACCTGTTTCTTGTTATTCTTGAAACTCCCACGCGTAACATTTCTAAGGCATGTATCACTCCGCACTGCTCACAAGCTGTAAAATCAAAATTCCATTGTATTTTTGTTCCATCCTCATATTTTATCGATGTAGCATACGTTATTCTTATTAAAAATCTTGGGTTCGTCATCATAGTTATTTAAGAGTTTTCAACAAAGCGGAACTCGGCATAAAGGTTAAGCAGTTTGTAAAATCACACGGTTACAAAATTACAATATACAAAGCACTTAGTTGTAACTCAAACTATGCTCATAGTTTTACTATTCTTTGCATTTGTCTTGTATGTACAACAGCAGTAAATGACACCAGTAAAAGTCGTTAATTAACAAGTAAAGCACTTATGAACTGCGTGAGAACAATAGAGTAACTACAATATTTCAGAGGAAAGTAGAGATTGCTGTTTGATATTTGTCATATTATTAATTAATTTGTTTACTTGTTCACGTTGCAAACATTAATAAAGATAAGAATGAATGTGAGTAACTGATATCATTCCAATATGAAACACAGGCTATAGGGAATTAACAATGAATTACCTTATTTTGCCTGTGTGCAATTTCCTTCAAATATCTGCGTAATTATTGATTCTATTCCTGCATTTTATTATTGCAACATCTTCCATTATGGCTTGTTATTCTTGCGAGACGTCTTTTGTACTCCCTGTAGAACAACAGCAGATAAAGAATATTAGTTAGTCGAGCTTGTAAAGCATTCATTTAGTTCTGCTTCTCAACAGACAAGTAAAAATGCAAATTGAAATAAATGCTAAAGCTTATGAAATTCGAGTCCAGTAGTTAATTAAGGATAAAGTGCTAATATGCAACAATACGGTAGTTAGCGATCACGCATACTTCAGTAAGTTTCTTAATATTTCTAGTACTCTTTTGCACTTCTGTCCACTTGCTGTAGTTCTAAACCTCTATGCAAATCTCGTTGATCCGTGAATATCAAACTGCTATTTTTGGCCAAGTGAGTTACTAAGTAAATGCGTCTGCCTTTCCTTTAAAATTTCCTTTCATACCCTTATCATTTAATGTAGCGTAACGTCTCTTTCTCCCTTGTCTTACCTTAGTTATCTCCTGCTCTTTGTCCGGATAATTAAGGATAACTGGGAAGAGGCAGCTGTTTCTAATTTCTCTTCTAAGTTTCATTGTATCAGACGTGCTCTCAGTATAAACTTTTAGTCTCCAGAAGTTTGACCATTTTGCTGATATGCGCCCTTAGGCGTACTTTGTGGAGACTGGTAATAGAGGAAATGTTTAAATTAATATTAATTTCAAATAACGCAATGGTTAATACTTCTGCTTCTCTGCTATTGATCTTTCTAGAAATTTACACTGTAGTTGATCACAGCGTTAAGGATTGCATATGTTAAAAAAAATCCTCTACAGTACAGCGATTCCAAGCGAAACCGGATGGAAAAACTGGGGGGGGGGGAATCACATTTTTACAAATTTAACATATTTTCATACTACTATAACATGCAAAAACGAATGTTTTTGTAAAGTAGGCGTCTCCACGTGTAATATTTTGACAAAAATTCGTCTTACCAAAATTTATTAAAATTCTCTGATTTGTAGACACATAGTTCTCGAGCCCCCAAAACCCGCCACGAGTGGCCGAGATCGTTAAGGCGCCAATTCGTGAACGGGAGGTCTGGGGTTCGATTCCCACCAAAACTGTACTCCCTGATTGAGGATTTTTCCTGTTTTCCTCAGTCCTCATAAATGGCAAATGCCGGGGGGTACCCTAAAATTTAGCTCTGGAACGCTTCCCTCCTTTAAAATAAAAAAATAATTTCCCAATTTATAATTTCATCACACATATCCATCAATGTCCATAGCCTGTGATGCCTCAGTGGTTAAAACGAGAGTTAAACACTATTTAGAGAAAAACAAAACAAAACAAAAATTGAAATTTGAACAACAGCTCAATTTAAAACTCTCATAATTTGCCAAACCCGATGATTTGCAAAACTTGGTCATTAATTTATAAAATGTGTTTTCTGTAAATTTGAATGAGTTCCTCATAAGGCTATGAAAAATGTAAATATGGAAACATTTCAAATTATTAGGACAAATGTAGTTTTCAGAGTTATCTCCAAGGGAAACTAGTACGTATAGAAAAAAGCATATCTAGAAATAAAGTCTTGCACACCAAGATATCTACGGCTTATTACGCAGTCAGCACTCTCAAGACATAGTAGCATAACTAACAATGCGTGAATATAATAAGCAAATAGAATTTAACAAAGTTGTTTATATGAAACAAAATTTAGTGAGAGAGAGCAATCAGACGATATTTTTATATTTATTGTTTTCCTTGTGCAAGTTAAGCAAATGTGAACTATTACCCTTTTAAAGTTTTATATTAGTAAATATTGCACATACTTATTTATAGAATATGTGTCATCAGCTATAATATCAACTTTTGCTGATTTTCACAAATATACGGTAAAGTTATCGTGTTAAAACATTAAACTTGAAGAACTTTAAAAGAAAATTGCCTTCACGTAATCATATTCTCTTAATCCTTTTCGAACATGCAGTAAAATCTTTCATAAACTAGAGTAATACTTTGATGATTTAAAACCTGAAGTAGTGCCTAGAGAATTGTGGTCATTTACATCCTTTTTGAAAAATAAAAGCCAATTCAAAGCAACAGCATGCGTGTAGAGTGGGTATGTGATAAATGCGTCGCAATAAACTACTAAAAAACAATAGTGACAATATTTATACTCATTTTGGTCTAAGGGCTCAAATTTCAAACCATAGTGTTTTATCATTCCGCCGAAACACTAAGGCAATTTAAAAAAATTGAAATTGAAGCATATTGTCATAGGTTATAGTTAACTGAAGTATTTTGGATTTCGTGTAGTCATTGCGAAGTATTAGTATGCCTTATGATTTAATAATTTATAGAGGTTTGATTGAAAATTCTATCATCGAAATACTTTCACCTAAAAGAGAGCTAATGTATATAAAATGTGAAACTGATTGCACTTTGATACTCAGAAACCAATAGTAAATAGAAATAAAATAATAGAATGACTGCACCACTGAATTTGTATACTAAATTTTGATTGGATTGGATTGGATTGTAAATTCCAAGGCCCCACTCCTTTAATTTCAATTTTGTAATTTCAGCCCTATTTTTCCTACAAGCTTATAAATTGTATGTGCTAAAAGACCGTATCGTATCTTTTTCTTTTCTTCTTTTTCTTTCCAGGGTTTCACTCACTAGTAAGATTGTTTTGCTGTATATTCAGAGGTGGGATTGCCATAGTAGGATACAAATAGTTTTCCTGGATTGCTTTCTATCACTAGCCAGGATGCTATCATGAGAATTTTACCCAGCTCTTGACCGAGAAATTTCTTCCATCTCATTTGATGTTTTTTTTTCTGGTATGCTGCAGTTCTAGCAGTTTTCTTGCTCTTGACATAGAAAGAAGTCAAAGGTCAATTTTAGTTTCTTCTTTTGCGAGTTTACCGCAATATCCATGCATCTAACAATTGATTCTTTGTGGAAAGATTAATGTAACCTTGGAGATATCCCCATACAAGTCTAGAGTTAACTTGTATACTAAGTGTAACTTGGCTGTCTATGACGATGATTAACATAATTTCTCTTCTCACAGGAGTTCAGTTAGGTCAGAAGTGCAACTACTTCTGCCTGGAAAACTGTAACAATTTCCCAAGATTTACAAATATCTTGTTTTTGGAGATTATCCATAAACTCCAGCTTCTGAAAAGTTCTGTACTCTCGAGTCATCTTTAAAAAGCCGTCAGGTAGAGTAGATGGGTTTTCTACCATTCAATATGGTCTTTCTCCAATTCTGAATTGTGTTTTGTGGACATGTCGGATGGATGACACGTGTTAGGTTATATTTGTGCTTGTTCTGAAGAGTCTTATGACGAATTTCGTTCCAATTGTTATTAATTCTATAACTTGCCATTCTGTTCCCTGCTGTGAGCAGCATTCCAAGTAGAGTTTCCAGTGCAGATGTTTGTGTACCGCGAAATTCACCAGATAGGCAAGTGTGCTCTCAAGTCTGTTACATGACGTTACTGTGGTCTCGCCACTGTAACATACAGTCAATGACACGTGTGGTTTGAAACTCCATGCATATCCAAATGTGCGTTTAAGCGCATGATTGCACATCACTGCACGTGTACTAAAATAGTAATAGGAACTTAATGGTTAATAACAAAATTGCAATTCAACTATTTTTTTTCTGGAATTCTTATAACTCTGCTGTTATGCATACAGAATCTAAATCTAACATCAAACGTTCATTTGGCACAATTCTATAGAATCTGGATCTGAGAAAATTAGTCATTTATACTTAATAAATAAGGTTCGGAAATACAAGATTTTAAGGTTTTTTGTTTGTTTGTTGTTTGTTTTTGTTTAATGGAGCTCAACAATATGTATAGGGTTACCTTATTATGAATGTACATAAATATATTTATTTCACTATGGCTTACCACAGGTATAAACTAATTACTTATCAACTCGTAGGTCTAACAAGACCATTCGTGCTCCTATTTACACATGAGAAATGTTGAAACACAGAATTACATACATACAAAGTCATGTACTAAAAGGTTAACGAAATATCCCCCCTCTATCAGTCATGAATGGGAAGAAAAAAGAATGATGAAATTAATAGGCATCTTAAATGTATCATTACAGGGCACTAACAGGATAAATACATACATAATTCAATGTACATGTATATAAACCCTATAGATAAATTTATAATAGATAAATACAATACATGCTATGTCCTCTCTAGCCAGAGATTTTCTCTTGCCCATCTTATTTTCTTGATAAAAATATATAACCTCTGCCAATTATTCTTACGCAATACAAATTTAAACATGCCACCCTTCTATTTCTCGACTTCACACATTTTTTGAAGAGAATTTGCGACTTCTAGCATTCCTTCCACAGTGCCATCCGTCATTTTCTGTGCTTTCCATCTCGCAAGGTACAGTCAGGCCGTTGCTTTTCTTATACACGTGTACTTCACTCCCCAATACCCCTTTTAGTTTTGATTGTGATTCTAGTGCGACTTTGCTAGAACACTCAGCTTCCATTGCCTGTCTATTAACATCATTTGGTCTCTCCTCCAAATATTTTTTCTATTTCTAACTCCCATCTCCCACCGATTCCATTCCTTTTCTTTCTAATCCTCTTTTTATGGTAAATGCTCAGTTTCTTGTTTCGAGGTTTTTTTTAGTTGTTTTTGATAGCAAATGAATTGTGTCCCCCCTCCCACTTATTAAAGTCTAATCAGTATTTGATAACCGTGGTTTTAAAAATGAGTGTCACAAGAACTCTGTTTTCACCTCAAAATTTGCCGCGCCCCTATCAACCCTTAAAATTCTTTTCAGAAAATTCTTCTGAATTTGTCGTAGATTTTGTGCTCGCTCCCGTCGCGCCGTGACTTATTGCCGCTCTTATTGCAGCATTGTACCCTTGTTGTAAAGTGCTGGCAGGCATTTCCGGGATCCTCGCCTGACCCAGCTGTCTCCTTGTTGTATTCAATGTGCCCTGACATTTGCCTTCATTGTTAAGTTTATATCTAAATATGTGATGCTTTTGATATTTTGGATTCTTCCCCCCTGATAATTTTACCGGCTGAAGACCGACCCTTTGTTTTCTGTACATTAACTGTGAAACCCCAGGCAGTGCAATAAACCTCAAGGCTGTCAATGCATGTCCTACAGCAGCAAACTCTGCTGACAGAAACATTCTACTGCACAGCCTGGGTCCACTTCTTTCTCCCAGTGAGATGTTGATACACATCCTGTATACAAGCGTGATTCAGAAAGTAAGTTACACTTGATTATTCCGAGATAAGAATCTTTTATTGATCAAGGCTACACAATATGACGCAGATATACCGCACTATTTTTCGTCATAATCATTCGGTCTCTGTAAACACTTGATAGTGCGCTTTACCATTTTTTCTATTTACTGACGATATGCCCCAGATGATTCTGGACGATGAAACGAGTGCTGTATATTGAGATACCCACATTCCGTTCAATTTTTCACGACAGCTACTCTGCGATTGCTGAGAACCTGCAGCACGATGTCTTCTATGCGCGATGTTGTTAGCCTGTCTTGCTGACCAGCATCAGTCATCACATCTGTACAACCTTGTCCAAACTGCTGGCATCATTTCAATATGACTGAACGCTACATTGTACTTGACCCGTGCAATGGAGACGTTTTGCACCAAATACCCTACTGTTATTGTGCTGCACCGGAAGTAGTTTAATAGAAAGATCTGAATATGAGTTCTATTCTGCTCAAGCTTTGGCAGATTAGGGCAACAAGTGTAACTTACTTTTTGATCCTCCTCGTATATGGCACTAGAATTATTATTGCATTTGGAGTTAATGCACATTTTGATTCAAAATTAGGAGCTTTCAGGAAAAAAATATATCTCGTCCAAAAAATGTGACATTTGTTGCTAATCTATAGTATGAACAATAATCACAAAAAGATGTGAAATGAGATAACTTGTAGAATTCTAAAATGACACCTGTCAAAAATGTGTAATTTAGCGATGGTAATATTGAGCATATCTAACTGTATTTTAGAGAACTTAGTGCCAACACTTTGAATTCTTTGAGTTTTAGTAAATGAGTAACTCTTTCAAGTATTTCAATATAGTTAAATTTAAGAGAATTCATAATTAACAACTGTTGATTTAATATAGTATTAAATGGTCAACATTTGTCCAGTTTTAATAAATTGTACATCTATTAAAGTGTATAGAAAACAAACAAAAATATATTTGGGACATTTAAAAAAAATGTAAATTTTATTCAAAGTCCCCTGCAGTTTTATAATAGTTCACATCTTGAGGAAAAATTAATTAAATCATTTTTATAATGGATTTTATGCATTTTATTAGTCCTTGTTATTATAAATGCTGAAATTCAACGTTTTTATACGAACAAAGGGGCTAAATTGCTTAAATTTAATGATAAAGCAATCACTTCAATTTTTAAAATGAATATTGTTGAAAAACTTTCTCTGCAAAATTCTTCTTGGAAATTATTGCTCCAAATTTCTTGATAAAGTAGAAAATTATTCATGAATCTAGGTTTATTTTAGAAAAAGAAACGCCTGTTTCATAAAAAGAGCAGCATGTGTTGTTTCTTTGCAAATAAAGAATTTTAACTGATATTATACTAGGATATTGTTCTAGTTCAGCTGTATCAAGTTTCCATTAGCCCCTAATTAAAGATATTGCTTAATAGAAATATAGTTTCATCTGATATTGTTTTGCAGTCGATTAATCGCAGTTTAGTACTAGTATCACCACAGGTGGCCGAGATCATTAAGACACTGGTTCGTGAGCGAGAGGTCTGGGACTCGATTCCTGCCAACATCGTCCTCCTTTTTTTTTTTTTTTTTTTTTTTTCCCCAAGTTTTTCTCAGTTCTCATAATTGACAAATGTCAATTAACTTAAGCTTGAAGCTTCTTTCTTCTAAAAAAAAAATTCATATACCCAATTTATCATTTCATCTGTCGATCCAAGTGATGTAGTGGTAATTATACTTGCCTTCTAAACCCAAGATCGTGGGTTCGATCCCAGCCGGGAGCGATGAATTTTTTCGGGCGTAAAATTCCTAAGTATATCTTCCTTCGGAAGGGAAGTAAAGCCGTGGGTCCCGTGTCGTACATTTACGGCACGATAAAGAACCTCAAGCCTGAAAGAAGAGGCCTCTGAGCAAAATTTGTCGGCCGTTTCACGCCCCGAATTGAATGGGATGCTGATGATCTGAGCTGTTAAAGAGCGTCCGTAAAGAAACCAAATAAAATAATAATAATAATAATAATAATAATAATAATAATAATAATAATAATAATAATAATAATTTCGCCTCTGGCATAATCATTGCCCACTGTCTATGATGCATCAGCAGTAAAGAGGGGCGTTAGATACTATTTTTTTTATTTGCTTTATTTACGGACGCTCTTTAAAATCTCAGGTCATCAGCGTCCCATTCAATTCAGGGCGTGAAATGGCCGACAAATTTTGCTCAGAGGTCTCTTCTTTCAGGCTTGAGGTTCTTTATCGTGCCGTAAATATACGACACGGGACCCACGGCTTTATTTCCCTTCCGAAGGAAGTCATACTTAGGATTTTTACGCCCGAAAAAAATTCATCGTTCCTGGCCGGGATCGAACCCGCGATCTTGAATTTAGGAGGCAAGTATGGTAACCACTGCACCACCAGGACCGACAGATACTATTTAAAATGTACTAGTATAAGTATTGACGCATTTTAGGAATTATTCAAGGTGATGTATGTTAATAAAGAATATATTGAGAATTAAAACAGTTTCAAAATCTGTAAACCGTTTATTTTTCTATATCCGTTACGAAGACTTAAACGGCGCTTTGTATTTCACTCACCCCGGGTTTCTGATGATTTCATAGTATTGAAAGAAGTTGCTGTTAGCTCTCTCTCTCTCTCTCTCTCTCTCTCTCACTACACGCACGCACACCCTCTTCATTTTACGCAAGGTGTTCACCAACTCAGTCACAGTCTCAATTTCCCGCTCTATGTTATATTGCAGTTTTACGACTGCGCGGCTTGTTGAATACTTTTTCCCTTTCAGTATGCTCCATTGGGAGAAATCTGTTAGAGTAGGGCCAGGTGACTTTAGTGGCCTAGTTGTTTAGAAACTACTTCAAAGAAAGATTTGAGGTGTGGCAGGTGGCTCCATCCTGCTGAAAATAGATAGTGCGGAGTCTCTCGTCGTCCAATTGAATTCCAAATTCTGCATGAAAGAGGATGGGGTCAATAATGCTGCAGAGCACGTCACAACATACATTTTTCTTCATGAAGCGTCTCGTGTAAGATAAAGATTCTTACCAGTCATATATTGGTATCGGTACGCCCATTTAGGTGCAACCCGCCTCTTCGAAGAATCGCATATAATTCAGATTCCCAAAAGTACAGTGACAAAGTTGGAACCATTACCAATAATAAAGGCTGTTCGGTTCTTCGGCAGGTTTTAATTATATTATGGCAGTAATACGATGTACCCGCAACTCTTTAAGATACGCTTGTGGAAACTATAATCTCCTGCTATAGTTTACACAAAGATCACAATGGGAGGCGTAGAGGAAGGAATACAAATGTGGAATACTCTTTCGTTTTTGGCTAGTACTTTCAAAGTAACCACGAAAATATCGAGCTTTTGTCTGTGAGATATTATTTGCGTAATAGGATGGAACATGTAGAAAATATATATTTTAAATAAACTACAGTGAAAAACATAACATACTATTGAAAGTATATGTAGTTTAGTCAATATGAAAGGGCGAAACATTTATTTATGTAAATCTAACAAGAAAAAACAATCACATGTACTATTATTTTTCTTCATTTGCAATAATCACAAATGTGGCTTTCGGTACAATCAACATGAGTTCACAACTCTCATTTTTCAAGTGAAATAAACATTTCACTTAAGAGGTTGAAAACATTTTTTCTTGGTTCTACGGAAAGAAGTGTCTGTGTTTTATATCGCAATGTTTCCTCGTGAAAAGCTACAGCCACTCTCACTTAAGAGCTGGTGAGAAATGTAGTTTCTTTTGCCATGGTCTCCATGCCCCTGCTTGTTAGCCCAAAGAATGTAATCTCTTGTAAGAGCATAGTAATGAATTATAACACAGCACTGTTTTTTGCGCGAATTTTATTTGAGTAATTCGCTTGCTGATATTTGTTAATTTGCCAACCTAAATAATATCTTATTGCTACTTTGAATATTTGTATTGCTTTAAACAAGCATCTCTTTTCTCCCTCCCCCCTCTCTCCCTCTCCCTCCCTGTCGTTTTATTGCTTCCTGCATAGCACGTCATCCTATTGTTTCTGCAGGGTGATTGTTTCTTCGGGGCAATGCCTAGAAATAAAAATTGCATATAATGGGGTTATAAATATGAAAATTAATTACACTGTGACCTTAATCCTAGCCTCATAACATATGGAAACGCTTATGAAAAATAAATAATATATATATATTATATGTGTACTACATTATGACACACGATTCACGATAAATTATACTTTATACCTTAATATCTATTCATTCTCAAACATTTTGACTCCTCGAAAAAAGATAAAATCACTTTAGATTGTAAAGCACTGCTTCTACCACCAAAAGAGCGACTTGTAATGAGGTTTTACCCTCTTTACCATTTCATGTGACCTTAAGAGTGCAGCGCCAGGAACCTTGGTATTCCACATTAGTAACCTTTCTGCTACAGTTTGTTTTTCACCTCCTGCACTATTGGTAGTGTGTTTTGGATGTCCCCTATGACTTCCATTTTCACGGAGAAATTTTATGATGGTTTCTGAACTCCAAACTACGCAAAGCATCGTCTTTGGCACTGCTTTATTGCGAAGTTTTACAGCACATACTGACAATAAACATGCGCTGATCTATTTCAACCAGCTCATACCGCAATGTACGTGCTATACTGCCCGTGATACAAAGGTACAGCTACTTTTGCGTGCCTCGAACAACAGCACTATCAGATGCGCCACATTTCTGCCGGACAGGAATAGCAATGAGCCTTCAAGGGTATGCGCTAGACGCAGGCTAGAGTGTTACGCAGTCTTTTGTTCTGTAACCACGCTTTACATAACAAAGATATGATTGTGTTTAAATTTAACTGAATTAAATCTATTAGTTATTTGTTGTAAGGTGAAATAAGGGGCAGAGGGCTAATGATATATTCTCCCCTATATTAAGTCCACAAGAAAATTATAGCACTACCGTACTTCTCACAGACTTTTGTCAACATAACTTTCATACACTTGCTCGTCAAGCAACAGCAACCTCATTTTAACTCTGCTTAGCCTGAGAGATAAGTATTTGTATGATAGGTGACCTTTCTGGAATTATTTAATTTTCCAACTGAGAAGAAACAAGACACCGGAAGTAACCAGCAACAATATGAGCGTGACAAGACAAACTTTGCTTCGCCATTACCGAAGAACTCAGTCTGCGAAGCCCGGCAACGAGAGAAAAACAAAATCTTTTCATTAGTGAAAATTATTCTAATAATGCTTCCTCTTTCCCTACTGCATAATATAGCTGCTTTATGAATATAAAGAGACTGACAAAATGAGAAACTGGGCATAGAACATTTCACTGTACACAATTTTGTTTTGAACTTCTCTACCCTATAAAAAGATAAAAGAGAAACTTGAATGCATTTTTCTGTACTTTTGTAACAAATGCAATTCTTCGGCTTGAAGGGCTCTGCAAGAAACTGTTTCTTCTGGTTCATAACATTAAATAAATACTAGAGTCTTGAAGAGGGCTATAATCATAAATATATATTTCTCTCAACGTTTTAAATTAATAATTAAGTCTCTTATTGTAATAAATTTTAATTATTAATAAAATATATTTAATGCAATTACTTAACGATAAATGTTTAAAAAAATAGTTCCATTAACTACTGTACCTACGAGAAAAACAATACTTTTCAATCAATTCTACATATTCCAGCTTAACCTTAACACATGTTAGGTCTGTTACTCATTTTTAATTCTTTATCTGTTTATAGTTCTCCAGATGCTCTTATGTTATACATAACTTTTTATACTGATGGGGCATTTCAATAAAGAAAAAGTATTCGTGGCATTTAATGCTGCTCTAACTTGGGGAAGTTTTGTTTAAATACGTCATTATTTAATTAGTTCTGGGGTATATAACAATGAGTAACCTGTGCTTTTAGGTTTGTTTATGTGCTTGCAGGAGCTTGAAAGTGTAGCCTGAAGGCAACCTAATTGTTTTGTACTCATCGGTGCTAGGAATGCAAATAGGTCTAAAAAGAAAGAAAAGAAAACAAGTATTTTTAGTTTGTTAATACAGTGAAGATCAAGCGCTCTGTTAAGCATGTGTGGAGATTGTGGAGCGCTTAAATTTTTCTAACTCATTATTTTGGATTGGTTTCTCCAAGTGGTGCAAGCTTTATGATCGAGGCTATCAGACTGTTCCCCCAACGCCATTCGTATCTTAGTGAAATGCGTTATGTGAACATGATAATGGCGTTGCAGATCGCAGGTGCTTGTTCCTAATGGGAATGACAAACGTTCTAAGTTCCATTTTCTAAATTTTACAGAATTAGCGAAAAAAAAAAACTACCAATATCTGTTAGGATTTAACTTATTACACCCAATTCATCATGAAGACATTTTTTTACAAAATTATTTTGTGTAACAAACCGTTGCCAAAATACGATAATCAGGGATAAAAACATTAATAACAATAAGAAGGTTATATGTGATATATGATGGGAGAGTCTGTCACAACTGCTATTCAAACTTTTGTTACATTTTTTTCAAGTATTAGCGGGAAATAATTACAAGAAGAACATTAATGATTAGCAACATATATTATAATGTTATTAAAACAAAGTACAAAAATGTATTTCGAAACACATACAAGAATATCAAACTCACAGTTAACCGGAATAGTTCAGTTTTTCATTCTTACATGGATTGAAATTGATGTCTCAAAAACTCTCTGCGCTCTTCCAGAAGGAATGGACGAGAAGCCCCCACATGTGTTTATCTTTCAGACGAAGCACAGGTTACTGCATATCAACCATTGGTTTTCCTCTCTTTAAAACATCAAAAACCTTCTAATGGTAAGTTGTTTTAATAGATATTTGAGATGGATGAGATCGAGATACTGTAAGCATTGAACATTTTGTTGAAATGCTGCACTTATTTAATGTTAACATATTTAAAATCATTTTTAAAATCACTTAACTCCAGTGGAACTATGTGAAAAGTATTTCTAGCTTTAGCTTAATCTACAACCTCATGTAAAACTTGGGGAATGAAGCGAAATCTCTATCGCAACTCAAAAAGCTATGGACACCTAATAAATATTTCTGTATTATAAATATTTACCCCCAAACATTAATATTATTATGGCATGGCACGGCATTTAGAACTAACTCCAAATGGCAGCATAGCATGGCATAGCATTTAGAACTACGCTATCTGTTAACCAGTATTTGAATTACTTTATCTGTGTATATGCACTTGGAACACGTTTAGGAATATGCATCTGGGCACATAGAACGTACTTTTGAAATAAACCGATAAAATTTAAAAAATGACACTTAGAACGTCTGACATTTCCACTCTTCATTTATGGATTGTTTTCTTCTTTTGGCCAAGGCTCTACCTGAGAAAGCTTCCTTGGTATGATGCGTGATTGAATCGCGGCGAATGTAGGTAGAGTTCCCAGTTACATAAATAGTCGGGTGCCACAATATTTCGGAGCGAAACGGCCCTTTGTTTTGTCAAGCTATCTATTTCAATAATGCTCTGACAATTGGCGCACACTGTACTATGTAATGCAGTTATTATACCAAAGTTGTTCCCATGCGTTTTAAAGAAAGCAAACTACATGAAATTTAACATATACCGAACTCTCATTCACCTCATCAGTAGGAAATTGATTTTGAACTTCTGTAAACTGCCTCGCTACCTGCCGAGGAAAATCATGTCACGCGGTCGGAGCTCATAGCGCGCATTTTTTTTTCTTTCGTTATTTATTAGTAGTAAATAATAATTAATGTTGTACTCACCATCATAGTAGATGCTGGAAGTGTTTACCCTCCGCTTTGAGACATGCCTGAATCTTTTTATAAAACACGGTTTTATTTCAATTACAGCAATAATTTTATATGAATGAAGATTTAGCAGCTGAGTAGCTTTATGCGCACTGCCGATAGATGCACTAAGGTTAACAGACTTTCAAGGAGAAGTTTCTAATCGATAACCTGTTTCACAAAGCTTTTCCTCTATTGTTTGGTTTTGACTTCTTGACATGAAGACTTGGCTTCGAAATTTGTTCGCCAATCTGAAAATTTAACAACTTCTCTCCAGCAGTATTTGTACCATTTCTTTTACATGTTACAATCATAAATAAACATTCTTTGTACATTTCAATCTTCGTATACTCCAAAATATATAGTAAAAATCTTAACAACATGTTTACAGAAATGTAACTGAAACAGTTGGCATGATAAAACGATTGAGCAAACTCAATTGCCTGCCTCGGCGAAACTTAAACTCCAGTGAATTTCAACCGTTTCCATTAGTATATACAAACTCTTATTGCGTTGAAGGAACTCGAAAGTTTATTGGATAACTAAGATTACTTTTATTATTGAAAAAAAAAATAAAAGCTTTTAGTTTGAATTATAAGTTTTTGCAGATTATAACTAAATTATGCATAAAGCAATTTATAATGAAAGTTAATTATATTTTATTTAGATCCTCTTGGTTTTTAATGGCAAAGCAAAATTAATTGAAGAACAATGATTTTATTTTATACTTTCTTTCTTTCAGCCATTCAGGAACTGCATTCTAGCTTTTAAAATTTATTTTTATGGTTTCTGCACTGGAATTAAGGCACATCATATTTTAAAGCTAAACCTTTTAATTGTTTATCAATTCTAAAAGGTTAGAAATCTAATTTAAAAGACGAATATTACACATTTTATATGTTTATGCTGAATGTTGGATGCTAGCTTTAAAGATATAAAAGTTGAGTGTTTTTTTTTCTCTCTCTCTCTCTTTCGTGTAGGGCAGCTTGCGGTCCGGGTTCGATCCTAGTAAATGGTAGGGAGATTTTTCTACATTCTTTGGTATTTGGTCTGGCCCAGGTTCATACTTTCCAACTGATACTTTTACTTGGGAAGTGTCCTTTCCTATGAACTTTCGTGACAGAGGCTGAGCTCAGCAATGTTGAATGTCTTCTTTCCCAATCCACATTGGTTGCATTGTGCGAGCGATGACGTCACTGTGTTTAGAATAGGCATACACTTTTATGCCATCGTAAAGACATCTTTCTGCGAGTGTTGTAAAAAGTAATAGTAACGCATCTATATTTGAGAAACCAGCATACTGCTCATATTTAGAAGCAGCGTCCTGTTATATATCTTCTGCCACGTTTATCATCCTCCATTATAATTCTGGAGGGCACTGTGTTTCAGTAACAGTACCGTTTTTGTTGATGTCGGCGAATGAGACCCTGCAGCTCGAAAGATTGCATCCCTTGTATAGAAACGCATTCCTATCAAAGGTTCCTCTAGGTTGGGGAAAAGAGGGGGTTATGTATGTGAATGTGGAGGACATTTACGTACCTACGCCCTTAATGAGATGCAATTTTGCAATATCCAAACAAATATTTCAACTTGTGTTACGGATGTGTTATGCACAATTCCTAAGCCAATTCCCTCAAGCATAGGTTGAATAAACCCCACTCATATACTTATTCTCCACACTCAGCCTTTGCCGAAATGCGGTCACTCAACGTGTCACCGTTAGATCTGGCAAGGCACCATTATCACATGTTTTCACAGATTATCTTCCTATGCTCAAACACAGAAAATATGTCTAAGACGGTGCTGTTTAACATCGTTACGCCAGGACCTTCTTAGGTGTGATGAATTGCTTTTTTTGGTAATAACAGCTGCTCCCCAAAAGCATATTTATCCTCATGGTGGGACATATCCTATAAAAGCAGTTGCAATTATTAAGATGAGACAACTGTCCCACATATAATACTTTCGTAGTAAATGCTATTAGGCTAACTTCTCCATGAGCACAACAAAGCAGAGAACTTCGTGTTGTCTTTCGGAATGAAATGAATAGAAAATCGGGATCCATTAATATCTCTTCAACGCCATCACTTCTCGTTCGGACTTGAGATATTCCCCCAGTCGACTTCTGAGGTTGGGATACCTGAAAGGCGCGACTAAGTTATCCCAAGGTTTTACGATAGCTTTACTTAGGAATTATTTTCCTCTATTATTTTTATTGATAGTGTTTAATGCTGAGGCATCACAAGCTGTAGACACTAGTGGTACTTGATATGAAATTATAGGTTGATTTTTTTTTATATGTAAGGAAGGAAGCGTTCCAGGCCCAATTTTAAAACCTCCTCTCCATTTGTGAGGACTGAGAAAACCCTGGAAAAACCTGGTCAGGGAGGACAGTCCTGGCGGGAATCGAGCTCTAAATCTTTGTGGTCTTAACGATCTCGGCCACCCCTGTCGGTGCCTGGATGATGAAATATATATGAGGGAAAAGGAACAAAGGCGAATACATAAAGCAGCAAGGTTTATTATTCCTTTATTCCTTTCATAATGCCGAGCCAAGCAGAGGGTTGTTCAGAGTTATTTCACGTACAACTTGTGTTACACAGCTGGGCAGGTCGATCAGCCAGCTAAACTTGCTTCTGCGACGAGCGGCGTGATATTTCCAGCCATCCCCCTTTCTTCGAGAGGAAGAAGATTGTCACTTAAGCTACCCGATACTTCCTCATAATGAGCCCCCCTTAATTAAACCTTGGGATGCTGCACTGGTATGACAAGTTTGCCAGGGGTTCCTACGTTACATTCTCAGGACCTTATCAAGGGAGGAGAACGGTCCTGTATAAAACGAAGGGAGAAACGAAAAGTTATCTTACATGGTAACGGCTAAGAATGTGGGTTACGGAACCGCTTCTGTACCATGCACTGAGTTGCAAGCTGGGAGGCAACAAAAGCAGGTATGATCACTTCATATAGTACAGTGGGGGGAGGGGGGGGAGGAGAGAAAATGCTGAAAATGTGAAATAAACAGGGACTGAATTGTAAACTGAAAAGATAATTTCTAAGAGTAAAGGTACATCCTTGCACCATTTTTCGACATTGCCACCTCCTCTGTTGATATAGTTGCCAGGCGGAAAACGCTCTCGACAAAAGAGGAGATACCAATCCACCTGCTGCACGATTTTCACTATCCTAAAAATTCGTGCCCAATTTCCCCAATTGTGTCATGTGAAAGATTAAAATGCTCTTCCAGCTCCGTGTAACTTGGCGACTAACCCTGAAAGTCTACTTTACAGGGACGGTATCATCTGGCCCTCTCCTTTGTTCATCCCTATACTTAATCGACGATCATTGAATTTCTGGCGCCAGTTTCATACATTTTTCACGATCATTACAGTGTACAATTCATGATGAATTTGAATTGGAGCTGTCTATTTTGCATACCAAAACCGAATAATTGGTCAAACTGTTCTTATGTTCATTCACACGGTGTAATAGATTCACATGGAATTTAAACTAAAGACAACTGCAATCAGTGGTCAGTCTGTACTTTATCGCAGACAAGAAGAATCTCTAATTGACGCTATAATATTAGGTTAGATATTAATTTGAAACATTACTTTTTGACTTACACTCGTATCTACTGTATTGCTTTTTGACTTACACCAGTATTTTTTATTATTATTAAACCACTTAGAACCATTCTAACTATACCAGCATTTTGTCAAATGTTTTAAATAATTTAATGTTCTTCGCAAATGAAGCTACATTAGGGATGCCTTTTTAAGGCTCATATTTAAAACGAAAATTACATGCAGCTGATTCTTTGTCATGTATACATACAAAATTGGCTTATTCGGTAAATAATAATAATTATAGTAAATATAATTGTATTCAGCAACCAATATAGATGGTTTTTGTAATACTAAAATTACTTTATACTGAATACTCTGCACATTATGTACGTATCGCCAGTATACGCAATAATACAACAATAATTGTAAAGCCTAAACTATGTAACAATAAATTAGCACTGGATTACCATGACTGGATTCAACCCTTTTTCCTTCCCTCTTTCTCTATTTAATTCGGGACATTGCCTTGGACTCACTGGATCACGAAGAGGTGATGATGGTTTTGCTTTAATGTTGGGCAATACGGCCAAGTGCGTGAAAGGGGCACTGAGCGGTCCTTTCAAGATAGTATGACACTAAAGTGTCGCGCATCTCATCTCGTTCTACTTTGAGGTTGCCACAATATATCCCAGACGCTGCAGTACTTAAATTACTTAGAGGCTTCCTGTTAGAACAGAGCAGTATATGTGATATAAATTTAAAGTTTGCTTAAAAGTTATATTTAAACTTTTTAGTTTCGAAAGAAAAGTTCAACATTACTAAGAAGGAAAATGGTATATGTTTTCATCCTATTTCTTTCTTCCTCCTCCCTTCTTCCATTCTTGTTTCTCTTTGTGCTTTCTTTACTTCCTTGCTAATTTTCCATTCTTCTCTTTTTCGTATATTTTCACGTTCTATTTATTGATTATTTCTATTTATTTCTTCTAATTTTAATTACTGTTATCTGCTTCCCATATTTTTCTCCATTCCTATACACTTGTTTTATCTTCCTGTTTCGTGATTTAAAGTATTTGCTTATCTCTCTATGCACCCAGGTTCGATTTTCTTACATTAAACTGAACGGTTGGCTTCTGTAGGAAACAAGCCCCTTTTGCTATTACAGCCTTCATTTTCAAAGACACTTTAGTTTCTTATTACGATTTATTTAATGTTACTTTTCTAGTAATATATATATATATATATATATATATATATATAATAGTATTACTTTTTTACCGATTACAAACAGAAAATAAAAAATAAATAACAATCATAAGTAATACTTGCGCCATATTAGTGAAGAGAGATTTTAATTTCCGAAGTTATTGGTAACGGTTAACAAGGCTCAGATTCTTAGGTATATTTCTTGTGATTAGCAGCTTTCTTTTTCCCAGTATACTTAAGTCAATCTTCCGCGACAATTGTCAGTCATTTCAGTTGGATAACTTGAAGATGAATCTCATTGTCTACTGCAATTCCTTAGCAGTAGGGTATAAATTATATTGGTAAGTGCTGTACACAACTTACGTCGACATTAAATAATTAAAACTTAATTCAACATTATCGTGCTTTTGTCACATATTAAAACTATTTTTAGCACCTAAAAATTGAGTCCGTAGTTATAAGTGAGCATGCGTGTTGTATATCGAACGTCAGTGAGTTGTTGGAATGAGAGCCAACACACTTCTGGCAAATGTCACAGGATGTGAAATGTCAGATTAGAAAGATAGCAATTCTTTGGGCTGGCTTGAGCCAGTTTCTATTCATGATGTGACGATGTTCCTGCAGACTGACAATTGTAATTGTATTTTCTCTTTGAAGTTAAATGATTTTTGCACGGTAGAATCTCTAAACATCAATGTAACCGCTGTTAGGACCTATCAGTGCAAAGCATACTGTAACAAAGAGATTTTGATCCTTTGGTCATTTCGCATTTCCATCATTCGCCTTGAAGTTTGTACTCTAAAATGTTGTCAAGAAACTGCAGCGTACTACGTTTAACCAAAAGATTCTCGCGTCATTGTAAATAACTAAGCATTTTCAAAATGGTAATACCCAAGACACTTAATTTGTTAGAATGACACTTTATTGCATATATTCAGTATACAGAATGTCCGGAAAGTACGGCATTCATAGGTCATATAAAATCGCTTTTACATTAGTCCCCCCCCCTTTTTTTTTTTTTTTTACTGACGTGGAACTTTGACTCAACTGTTTCGCGAACTTTAAATGAAGAGCTTGCGTGTTCGAAAAAATACCATTTGTCTTGACTTTTCACGCCCGCATAGTAAAATGTCAGCATGTTTCCTGCATCAGCATGATTCACCTGCAAACAAGTAAAATATATTTTCTTAACATCACTTATGATACGAGCCTTGTTGGACATCCTGTACAATAGCCCATTCTGTGTTGTGCGCTGTTGTACATACATGAATCGGGTCGACTGTAACGTGTTCAGGGAATCTTGTCCCCTTTTATTTGAGACTTTTACTGCACAGACCGATTTAAAACAGTTTTTATAATCATATTGCCATATTTGCAAGATTTTTTTCCCCGCAGACAATTTTAGAGGTCTTCGTTTTTACTTTCCTCTATAAAATTCGGTTATATACTTCGTTTATCTTTTCTCAAAATTAAAGGAATACATACATTCCAGGCCACAGGTCTTAAATAAGTAGAAACTGGGCCCATTTTACAAGACTGTCAGTTCTTTTCACAGAGAATTTCAAGAGCATACCCATCGATACGTTTGGCGAAGAAAGGCGACTATTTAAACATCTTCTTGCCGTTTACTTGCTCAAGACTTGGAGTTCTGTTGAAGCAGCAGAAAAAATGTCATTTACTTTTCTTTTTTGAAATTTTCTAATCCGCAAGTTTTATCTAATTTTAGGGTTTTCTATCCCATCACCTCTAGAGCTTATTTGAATTAAACTAGTTTGGATAAACACAGTATTTTACATGTAAAAAATCTAAAGCATCACAATGTGCCTCGGGATGGCGGAATTGTTCAATATGCTCAGGACACCAAGAGGTTCAGCCAGCCTACGAAAGCCAATCCGAATGTGTAGAGCCAGTGCGTGTGTGGGTGTTTACGCGTTTTAGCGGTAAAGTACATTATGCCTTATCTGCTGCGTTCCACTCCCTTCCTTTATGGGAGAGGTAGTGGAAGTAAAAAGATAAAAAAAACACGTTTATTTCAGAAAGTAAACACTTTCGATGTCCTACATGGAGAAAGAAGTTCTGCAGAACTTAGTTCTGATCAAAGGTACCGCATCCTAAGGACGCGAACAGTCTGCTTTGAAAGAAAACAAAATTAGAACGGAAAAAATAGGGGAAAGAGCAAGAGGGGAAAGAGGGGGACGAAAAAAATACGAGCGCTTTCAACATTTTTAATTGGCTGTCCCTCTTGGGTCTATATAATTTACCATCAGTAAATATATTAGCATTACCTAATATAAATTCACGTCAGTAAATAAATTGATATTTTGCTTTTAACCGCATGATATGCATTTATGCTAATTAGCAATACATCAATGCACGTTCGCTTCTTCCGTTCATGCGCGGTTTTCCATACCACTGCATTGCCTTGATTAAAATAAACACAGGATAATAATAATCCATTTCGTACTAATAGTGTTTATCAGCTCTTTCTTATTGCCTAGACACAACGTAACAGGTATCGTCTTTGTTATCTTTGAAATTCACCAATTTCTGGAGTGTATAAATGCATATTAATAATCTATTTATGGCCTGCGTCTACAGCAAACTGCAAGGCCCTATTCCATAAAAGAAAGTGTATTAGTACAAGTATGGAGTTGTAACTTTCTGTTCTACAAAATAAAGTACAATACTTCTAAAATATTAATAAATAGTTAAAGACACAGCAGTCCTCGTGACGCCATATCTTGAAAAGGTTATATTCACTTTTAATAATAAATTCTTATTTTAAATATTACAGTCCGATTATCATTTATCATTCCTACAATACTGGTTTGATATTTTTCTCAGACATAATCGCCATTTAAATACATTCTTATGCATTTGTCAATATTCAAATGTAATCTTTCATTTTGAAATGACCGTCATCTGTTTTCATGAGCATGGGCTACGTCACATCGCCAGTTTCAGTCGAGAAATGGCACGAGAGTCGAGCTTCCCATTTCGCTCTATCATTTATTTTACTGATCCATTTTATCGCTAACGTTTGAAGGAGAAAAAACCTCATAAGTTACAATTAAATTTTCATTCTCTAAATATTTTATTTTACCAAATCATTTTTAAGAATTTTCATTTGAAAAATTTGTCGCTTATTTAAAGTATTTTTATAATATTAAACATATATTCTGTCTTCTTTTTCACTAGATCTGGCTAATGCGGAAGACGAACCAAATAAACTTGCCCTTCAATAAGCCAAAGATTTTCAAGTGCTGCATATCTCTGTACTTTTCAGTAGATATTTTTAAAAATGTTTGTAAAAGTAAAATAACAATAATATTAACAACTATAAGCTCAATTTATTAAATAACAAATATATTAAAAACACCATTTCATGAAATAATAAAAAGACTTTCACACATTAATTTAACTGTTGTGATATACTGTAGTTTCATACGAGCTGACAGTAAGAATTCGTCCACTTTTAAGTTTTTTATTTGCGTTTTTATATCTGTAGTAATTAAGGACTGAAGACAAGCTACATACATGAATATTAACCATAACAATGATTTGGCAACAATGTCATTTAGCAGTAATTGTTATAGATGTACATATTTTATGTGTACAGCGTCATTAAAACTATAAAATTACTCATTTGATTCCTGGATGGATTTCTAAGATTTTGCTCCTGTATGTCTTTAAGATATCTCTCGACTTACAAGAATGTTGTTTAGTTCATTGAAAGCATCTAAAAGCACACTAGCTAAGCTGATAAATGACAATAAAAACGTCTGAGCTATTACGTTATATATTTTTATTTGTATTGTTTGGCAATTACATTGTTAGTAATAGCAAGCCTCATGATAATAGTGTCAAGAGAGACTGAAATGTTTAATTTAAAAGAGAATTATGCAAGTGGAGAGATTTTTCGTGACATTGAGCGAATGAATGAATTGAATAGTGTTTAACGCCCGTTTTTGCTACAGAGGCACCACAGGCGATGGACACTGGTGATACATGAAATAAAATGATATATTAGGAAAGGATTTATTTTTAAGGAAGGAATCGTTCCAGGCCTAAGTTTAAGGTACATCCCGGCATTAGCCATTTATGAGGACTGAGGAAAACCGGAAAAAACCTCAGTCAGGGAGGACGGTCCTGGCAGTATTCGAACCCAGACCTCCCGCTCACGAGTCCGTGCCTTAACGACCTCGGCCACCCGTGGCGGTGACATTGATCGAGAAAAGCAACAAATTGTGATGCGGAATGGAAATGTTTGAATCATAAGTTGTGCTTCAATTGCACTTCATCTAATTGTACTCAAAAACTGGATTGTTTCCTTACATACATTATACTCTCATTATTATAATCACTTTCGATAATATTGGATCACATATTTAGTCCAATTTATTCCCTAAACGTTTATAAAATATTTAAAATAGCACTATATTTGAAGTGACCAATGCTCCCATACTTGTAGAGATACTTTTACAGTAGGATTACTACTGCAGCCATCACAAACGGAAAAAGAGAGAAGTCTCTGCGTCAAAAGTATTTTAATTTGAATGCTTATATTTTTTAATAAAAACATAAACTTTCAAACTGGTGATAATAGCAAGTACTAACCTGTTTATAAGAGATATTGAAAATGATGTCCCTCAGCGGCAATACATTGCCGACTTCTGCGTAGAAAATTCCTGTATTTCATCTAACATTTCTTCCGTAAGAACATAGCGGTCGGTTCGGAACGCGTTTCTCGCCATGAGAGAACCTATCTCTCCCAACTTTTTTTAACAACTTGGCGAATAGTTTCTTTGCTTGAACACAATTTACAGGGCATTTTCTTGCAAATAACCTTACCAATTATCTGCAAGACGACTTTTTTTTCACATGTGTCATACATGAAAACCGTGCTTCAAGACATATTTAAGTAATGGCATAACTAACGAATAACAATTAGCACACAATTTATACACAGGGTAACCCCCAATAACACATGAACGCACAACCAAACGTCTCCTAGTACGCAGCCGCCCTCTGTCAGTCTTTACTCAGATACCTCATTCTACTTTTGTGGGACAAAAATAAAATGCCATGCGTTCCATTTATAGACGGGCCATAGATCGCGTATATGCGTAGTTCGCTTGCACTGCAGTGACTTTGGCATTATTCCAATAGCGCACCAGAGGTGAATATCCCGCTCAAGGTTACATTTATCAACTGTGTTATTCTGTGTAAGTTGCTGTTTTCTATTCGAGCTGTAAAGACTAGAGTTTTTCATTGTGCATCTCAAAAGTGAAAGTTTATTCAAGATATCTGTAGTGTATGGGAATTACGTTAAATTATTTTTATTGGTGCACCGATATGCTTACCAAAAATTTACGCTTGAACAAAGAATTATTATGTACGATGCATACATAAAAGCCGAATCTTACAGACAATTTCAGGAGGAATTTCCTGGTATTCCAGTTCCAGGTACAAAAACTATTAGATGTCTGATAATAATTTAGGACAACGTAATCGCTATACGCTCAACCTAAGAAGTGAAATAGAAAGGTTCTAACGCAGGAATGCGTGTGAATTTTCATCGAAGATCCAGGAATGTCTTAATGCAGATGGACACCAGTAATAGCAAGGTTGGTAGTAATTATAGTGCATATTACTATCACTCACGTGTAAATAACGCGGGGGTTCTAGAACGGAAAATGTCCCTGTTTAATAGACAGCGTGGAACACGCATATGCTCAATCCGCGATCCAGCAATATAAGGAACGCCCTGTACTTGTACACTTGTAAGTATGGAGTTCTAAAATATAATTTTGCACTACAAGCTGCAACTCTGTACACTTGTAATGTATTAAACCAGGCATGTCACTGAAGGGGAATATGCTTCCCTTTTCATATAGCTTACACTTGGCCATAAGCCAAGGGGTAGTTGTGCAGGAGCGAGCGGTGCGCAGCGCCAAATCCTTTGGATTGAGGGTACTGTCACTCAATAACACACTTCGGCCGCCTGTATTAGACCGTACTACTAACCGCCACGAGTGGCCAAGGTCGTTAAGACACGGACTCATGGAGCGGGAGGTCTGGGTTCGAATACCGCCAGGACCGTCGTCCCTGACTGAGGTTTTTTCCAGGTTTTCCTCAGTCCTCATAAATGGCAAATGCCGGGGAGGTACCCTAAACTTAGATCTGGAACGATTCCTTCCTTAAAAATAAATCTTTCCCAATATATCATTTCACCGCATATATCATCAGTGTCCATCGCCTGAGGTGCCTCTGTAGCCATATGGGCGTTAAACACTACTCATTTTATACCGTACTTTTGTGGAACAAGACCCGAAGTCGCTCTAATCACCGGCTCCAACGATGACCAAGCTCCCATTGCATTTCTATTACTTTAATCAATAATGACAGTTTTATTTCATAATAAGTACAAATCTGTGTTATAGCGGTATGTGAGATATTTTAGAGAAAAAATATATTCACAGCTTTCATCCGTAATTCTTCCATTATCCACTCTGATATTTTCTTTAAATCCCTGTACAGGTATAGGGGTTCATTTTTTCTCTGTTCTAGTGGTAACATTTCTTTACACGCACTACAGTAAAATTATTTCATTAACAACTGTAATAGTGAATCTTATTATTTATTGGAATGCCAGAAAGTCGAATAGTGGCGGGGAAAAAGTTTAGGACAGTAAGGATTTAGTGTTAAATAAAATGTGTAGTAACAAAAGTGTAAAAAATCCAGAAAACGGAAGAGTTTTGGGGTAAAGTTAAGAAGAAGTGGGAACGAAATACGAAGAAAGTAAAAGTAAATTTCTTATAGTCAGATAACCACGTGGATAACGAGGTGTGGAAGATGCTGCTAGGACCTAGAGTAAAACGAATAGGTTAATAATATGTGTAAAAATATTATTGTTGTTGTAAATTGAGGGTATATTGTTGTAACAAATTGTAAAGTTAATTGTGGAATAAATTCGAATTAATTAATTCATTCATTCATTCATTCATTCAATAACACAATAACATAATACACAATGGTGCACCAATAGCCTGTAATAACACAAAGACTTGAGTTTTACTGATATCGTAACAACGAACTAGAGGCTGTTCAGTTACGGATGCAGGCCAAAAATAACTCTCGGTATTATAGGAAAGTTTAAAACGTCTTTTACATAGATTTGTATATAGGTAAAGGGTATAAACATTTCTTAAGAATTTTACGCCATGAGCTCTCAGCTTTTCCAATTCTCAAACCATTTTCATATCAAGTTCTTTCCCTTTTAGGTTTATGTTTCAAATACATTTTTGGAATTCTTATTCTTTACATTCTCTTCAGATATTCTTTTAAATTTTTCTCTTTTTATTCGTTTGTTAAAATGTATATTTTAATCATATCTTTTAATTTGAACTTATGTTCGTTTTAATAGAGGTAACTATAAAAAATGAATTTTACTGTCTGAATGTGACGCTTTTCTTCCTCAAAACGTAATATATGTATTTAGTTCTATATACGAGTGTGGAATGTGCAGATCTGCATCCTTCATTGTAAACATTATTTTTTTTTTTTTTTTAACGGAAGGTTTCCCCTGTAACGGTATTGCCTTAGTTTCATTTCCTAGTATTTTGAGGTTATGTTCCCTTGTATTTGAAATTAAAAAAGACTTAATATTTTCCTAAACTATTTTTAAATTGTTCCTTAGAATACTATCAGTATATAAGAGTGTGTTTTGCCCATTTTAAGCCCCTTAGTGCCTTCTCTTTCCATTTCACAATAACATCCGCCTGTTTTATTCCTTGGTTTATTAACGTTAAAACGTGCATTTTGATTACTGAGAAGCTACAAAATTCCTGGAATATGAGTGAGAGTGGCCTTTTGGGTTTTAAATGCTTCTCATTGAAATAATATTAACATTTAGAAAATTTAAGAGTCAAAGGTAAAACATTCTAAAGGTTAATTACTTCTGGAAGAATGAATCCAGTTATCTTCTCTCTTTTGCAATGCCCACGCAGTAAAATGCAAGCTTACGAAGTTAATATAGATAGGATCTCTTAATGAGGGAATGGAAGTCTTGGTTTAGAGAAGAGTCTGTCAACGAAACAAGAGTATCAACAATAAAAGTAATCACAGGATATACCACTTAAAAACAATGGAAAAAGTCAAGTCTTTTATTGAAAGCATACCAATCGCCACGATGGATATTTATGTAACTTATTAATTTAGAAACAAATTTATGCAATAACATAAAAAAATGTTATATGGCAACATGATACTGTTAATCGTCAGGTTTTGTAATTTTTTATAATTCTAATGAGTATATAATCACTAAGCTAGCATGACACAATATATACCATGTTAATAATAGGCACTTGCAAGGAAAAGGTTTGGATTATGTCACAACGTATTGTGTGTTGTTCTTTTTCTGCCATCGCCTCTCATGAATAAAGTTGGGACGAAATTGACCTAAACACGCTATAATCAGCGCAACTATATTGCGAGCTAATAAACCCCACACATCAGAGTTAGGGTTTTAACTATTGTGGGGGGGGGGGGGCGCATATGAGTGAGAATTGTATGTTGTTTTAATAATTTTTTTTCATTTTTCTCTAGTTCGTTTGTGTTCCTGGGTCATAGTCTGTTACAATGCAATGCTATCCCAGAACTTTCCTTCAATTAATGCATTTACTAGAAGCTCAGTTCAAGGAGGACTTTGTCCAAGCTCAAAATGTGTTTGTGGAGGACAATAGCCCAAGTACGGTAAGCCGAAAATACTGATTCTGTTTCAAATCCTGATAATGATCTCGAATTTTTTCCTTCTGATTTACCTCGCCATTAACTGAAGGCATATTGAGTTAAATGTTTTATACATCCGGTGAAAAATCCAATTTTTCGGTTTTACATTATAATGTGATAACATTCCCATATTTAAAATATCGACTTACAAGCGCATTTTTAAACCCATGCCGCATATTTTAATAGCCCTTAAACATTTAAAGTATCATATAACCACGCCCACATTCACACAGGCTAAAACTTTTACTAAAGATATAAATTCATACTATTGGTACAAACGGCAATATGTGGATGACTGTGTACATTCCCACACGAAAAGGAAGGTGAAACTGTTGAAAACATGAAGTAAAAATTATGTCCATATACCAGAGATTGCCTCTACATCACTCCTGGAAAGGTTTAACTAAGGTAAAACCCAGAATGCAACCGAGTCCCTTCATCACATCATTTGAAATAAGAAGTTTTATTAAGTGTTGGATTTAGCAGTTATTGAAGCTATCAATGAATTAAAAATGGGGAACGTGAAATTACTTGAGCTTTAGCAAGGCACAGTTGTGGACTCTTGCAAAGCAAACAGTACTGTAAGTAATCAAAATCGTGTTATCCGGCTTAAAAGTGAAAACCTTTACATAAATATAAGCAGAAGAGTGGAAGATTGATAAAGTAGCAGCAAAGGAGAGAAAAATAAATCTGAAGGCCTTGTTTATGAACCAGCAGGAATTTAATATGAGGTATGCATGTAAACCTTTAATTGTTTTTTTCTTTTGTTTTTTTTCCCCCTTTGCATGTCCGATTTTGTAACAGAAAAATTAAATTAAATCAAATCACAAGCTCACAGATACACGTTGAACATAAAATTGCCTTGGGTTTTATTATAAATAGTACTAAATACTTTTTATAATGGTTTACAATTTTAATGCACATGATATAATTTAATTAAAATTACGGAATACCTGTAAAATACAAGTTAAAACATAAAGTCAATTTAAAAAATCAATTACTGAGCTTGTTGACAAAATATGATACAAAAAAAGAATATTTTATCGTAAAAGATTTCTACTGACGTAATTTAAAAAATGGTAATTTTGCCTATAACGTTTCATTAATAAGACTCAGCGGTTATATTTGGAAAAGTATCCATTTGTATCAGCATAAACCTTTGTATAAATTTGAAACTGAGAACGTTTTTTAGTTTACAGTTTAAAATAATCACTCGTGGATATCCTTTACAGTTACACAACTTTGAAAATTCATGTTTATTGTTACTATAGCAATGAAACTCTTATTACTACTTCAAGCATCATTATTATGAACTTTAAGATAACTTGAAAACACGCTACAGAAATAACAATCTCGTTATAAATAATTACGCTGCCCATAACGTAGTAGAATAGATCCGGTTTATTTCCAAGGCTTATTAAAAAGGCCACATGGAAATGATCTACCACCGCATCCTGCCACAACTTCCGTAAATACGTAAGAGAAACCAAATCCCGTGCATATGGTTCAGCTCCGCTCCTCAACCATTAATTGACTTGTCGTTGGCATGATTTGTGTGCCGTGTTAGTTGCGTATTTGCCGCACAAGCTATCATAGCAGAAAGAGCCATACTAAATTACGTTTTTACGATAATGTAAGATTAGCAATATTAGATGCTCACAAATATATTTTTAAAAATATCCTGAAAAAATATTATATTTGTTGTATGGATTATCTATCACAAAATAAAGAATTGTTAACAACTTAAGTTTAAAATTTCGCTAATATAAAAGGACATGAAATAAATGACTAAATTCTACACTTCCCCACCCCTGAGGGGATGAATTCTGGTATATCGGGGACTGTATCGTAAAGTTTCAGCCTGATTCTGAAAGGAAAGTACGGATTACAATTGAATACTCCAAGCAGAATATCGATATTTTATATCAAAAGATGAAATTAGCAGTACATATAGTTTATCCAAACTATCAAGTAGCGCCTTGTTCTGAAGATAACCTGTACCAAAACTCACAAGATTGGTCAAAGAATTTAGGTATGTATAGTAAACGTGCCTTTATACAGCTCCCAGGGTATTTAAGCTGTCAAGGTGCAATATAATAATTAAAATTACACATAAATACAGTAATTATTGTTGATAGTGTAAACGTTAATAAATACCATTAACAATAATAAATAGAATATTGCTTTGATGTGGCATATTTATTAAATGTGATAAATTATACACATGTAAATTACCATTCAGCTAACTTTGCAGCTGAGCGTGCAACCGCTAGTGTAGTTTTTAACAAGAAAACCTCGGTGACTGGGGAAGTGAGACGAGCGGCAGAGTCGAAAGCATGGTATAGTTACGTCACAATATTATAAACAGTGTGCATTGCGAATAGCTTTATGGAAATAAGAGAAGTATGCACGAGTCCACGAAGATTTTTGTTGGTAACTGTGTTGTTTTGCACGAGGTAATAATAAACAAAAATGGCTAATCATAGTCCAGAAGATATTAGTGACTATGGTTTGACTTCATGAAAGATCTAACACGGGGGACAATTGAGAGGGAAATTTCAAGAACGCTTGAGTGTTGAATCGCCTAAGAAAGTAATAATGAAAAAAGTGCTTTTGCAATTGGCAGTGTAAAAGACAGTCCTCCAAGGTGGCAGGCCGACAACGAGGAGGGAAATATGTCAAACTGTTGAGGTATCAGTATATTTCACTCGGAAAAGATCTGCAGAGCTTTGCGTTCAATCATTATTAAACATGATTTAAAGTTACGTCAGTTTCAAGTCAATGAACTGAGTGATGCTGAAAGCATCATGCAACATTTCGCACTTAATGCGGCCCTCTTCTCAAACAGGTGTGCTATCTAACGGAATATGCATTTTCAAAAAGTCGTCTTTTGAGTTAACGAAAAGCCACATTTTCGACAGAAACTGGAGAGTAGCCCACCACATGTGTTGCAATACTATCTCTGGCCCTTCTACCAAGGACATGCTTGCTGAAAGGTTGGAATCACAGTTGGAACAAGCTGGTATCAATGACACGGCTGTTCTGTATGATGGATGACACGCCAGCCCACTTCACTTGGGACATGCGTCTAAACCTGAATGAAACTTTTTCTCTTGGCTCTGAATATTACTTATCTAGTTCCTTTGCATGGCCTCCAAGAAGTACCTGATGATGCTGTCTAGGGGCAAGTCAAAGAAAAAGTCAGAAATCACAATGAGAGAGTTACGAGAACCTTTTCCAGTGACGTACCATTACATTCAACGCAGGATGTTAGATGTACAAGTAAGCAATTTTTACGAGGGAAATCCGTGATTTTCTGGTACAAGGATCAACATAAGCATTTCTCTATATTGATAACAATACTAGTGATTTATTTAATTATTTCTTGCATGTATTTAGAATTAGATATTTATTGAAGAAAAAATGTTCAATCTCTTCCTATTCAATGGATTGTTCTGTGAAATGTCTTTAAATTAATTTTGTTAAGATAAAACAATAGTGAATGAATGTATATATGCAAACTTCGACAGATATAAATTTGTTATCCTGATACTCCAGTACTCAAGACTTACAATCAATAAAAGCTGTTAATTTTACAAATGTTCCTAATTTCTGACTCGCACTTTTGTTTCAGTGCGAAGGATGTGCTTGTTTAGCTAAACCAGTTCTTAATGTTTCGTTTCAACTAACTTAATTTTAGTCTTAAATCAGGTTCAAAGTGCAACTTATTTCTGTACTTGTTTTTTTATATAAATTAGAGAAGAAAAGCCACATCCACAAAGATAACTAGTCTGCCTTGCCCTCCAACATTATTTTAACCTTATCTATTGCTGCTGATAATATTAATGACTCTCCGATCGTGTGAGGTTTTCCCACCTTAGCTATTCTTAAACTGATGCCTCCAGAGCCTTCGTGTTAGATCCCGCAAATGAGGTTATTTGTTTTTCCTTGATGAGAACTTTGATAGCTTTCTCTGAAAATATTCCAGCAATTTGTGATTCAAATCACCATACTTGTGTCAAATGACGCTTTAAAATGGAAGGTTTCTTAGAATGATTTGAAAGTGTTTCGTGACAAATGACACACTGTGGTATTGGGATGGTTTCCTCTCTATCTCCAATATATGCGAAACCATACGATAAATAGCTTATATCGTACTTACATATTGATTGTGTACAGGTTTTTGTTGCTTTCTTGTACAACGATGCCCTATGTTGGATGCTTAGCATGGGCTTCTGACAGAGTAGAATTATTTACCCCGCTTACATTCATTTCTCCCTTAGAGCTTTTAGAGCAGAGTCCTTTATTTAACCATTTGTCCATATTTGGTTAATTTAATCTGAATCTGAAACAAACTACATATAAATTTAACAAATAAAATGTCTCTTTCACCACAATAGTAGTGTAACTTTACTGTTTTCTTAACTGTAAATGCCTCTCGCAGCTAAACAAACAATAAAATATATTTCATTGTTTATAATGAAATATATTTGAGTTGCACTCTGTCATTGTCGTAGGATTCAAATTGAACTTCAGTATTATTTTTGTAAAGTACCATACATTTTTATAATGTAAAAATCTATAGTTTCCGTTTTGTTATAGTAGAACTGTCAAATATTTGTTGTTTATAAAACAATGTTAATTTATCTCATTTGCTAAACTTTCTACGTACCACCCGACAGTAACTCACGTACCATCAATGGTACGCGTATCATAGGTTAAGAAACATACTTTCAGGCAAGTGGCCTTGAGTTACCTCCGCAAAACATGGCGCAGAATTCAGTTGTGCTGTCTTTATGCCGATGTTCTGGACTCTTAAACCATTCAACCATAACCACTACAGTGTCGAAAAATACGGGGTACACCCGCTTTGTGTCCTCCCTGTATATAGCAAATATAATGCATAAAATTTATATAAAATCTCTCTTTCGGTCGTTTAAAGTACCGAACGAGGCAACCACAATAAAGTGAACTGATCTTCCCTCATGCGACTGTACAGAGCATGGATACGGTTCTTTTCTTTGGTCCTCGAAGGGAGTAATTTGTTACATATCTGGAAAATATAAGAAAATAAGTTAATAATCAAGTTTTAGTACCTAAATTGAAGAAGTGAGCGAGAAACAGAATGCTGCGCTCAAGCCAACTCTTTTCTTTTGTCTCTTCTGGCTGCGTGGTTTCCGATTCCAAGATAACTGCGGAGCTTTGCATTTTATGAATAACGAAACAACTCCAGTTGCCTCAGTACCAAGACTAATGTCCGCAGAATGTGAAAGCTTGAAAATTTATAAAGGGATTAACGTTTATGCCTATTTCCAATTTCTTTCCATATGTTTTCGGGTCTTTAGCACGTGTCATTCGCGAATTAGTAAAGCGTATGTGAACAATGTACATTTGGCTTGTTCTGCATTAATCATTCGAGTACTTTATATATAATGATAATAATAGACAGACAGTAAAGAATATATATATATATATATATATATATATAGTGTGTGTGTGTGTGTGTGTGTAACTCGGTTATTGATTGTTAAGACTGTGGCTATCGTTTTAATAGTAATAATAATAATAATAATAATAATAATAATAATAATAATAATAATATTGATGATAATTTAAAAACTTAAGGATGACCAAACAATTGGACCACACTGACGTAGGCATTTGGTAACTGAGTTCGCTACCGGTGAAGTAACTGAAACGGGTAATACCTGTTTATGTATTTATGAATACGTTCTGCTCGCTTTTATTTTATTATTGTTTGTTTATTTACAAAACAAACGTATAAACATGTCGCTTTCTCTATCCTTTTCTGTAGGTTTGACATAAAATAAATTTGATAAATTCATTTTTATAGTTTTTTTCATCGGTTTCATTTAAATAGTATTGAAAATGTCAACTATATAACTTAAAGGATACATTCTTAAAATACATAATAAGCCTTCAAGAAATGCAACTACCTTATATTCACAGGTAATGTCTTTCCATATGTCTACCGTCTAATGAGCAGAAATAAAGATATGTGAACGTTGCTAATTATTTACCCACTCTGTGTATTTATAATATTTTATTTAGGAATTTGAGGTAGATGCATATTCAAAGCGTTATAGGAAGTAATTCCATTAATTTAAAAGTATAGCTTTATTGTAATCACCAAATTAGCCTCCGGTGCTGTCGAGAGTAGCTATGCTGATTTCATCATTAATAATTTATTAATATTAATACAACTATATTAGTTTACCATTTACAGCATTTATAAATAATGCATTCTAGTTTTCTCATGCTGAATAATAATGATATGGATGATCGAGGTCGTAAGTCACAAACTCATGAATAAGAGATCTGCAGTACGAACCCCAAGTATTCCTCAGTCTTTATCAATGGCCAACACTAGGAAGACACCTTCAAACTTGAGCCTGGAACGTTTCCTCCCCCCCCCCCCCCAAGTTCCTTTTCCAATTTATCCTTTCACTGTTCACTGCGTATAATGCTACAAAACGGGAGTTAACTTTTTTTTAAATAAAATATAACATACAAGATGGGTTGATAGTAATAGTACACACTGTAAATTATACAAGGTTTTATTTATTTGAATTGGACTATTTGCATTTCATTAGCAATATTTTTTTTTTTTTTTTTTTTTTTTTTTTTTTTTTTTTTTTTTTTATCTTTTGCCATTTGTAGAATGGCGTTCATTGGTATCCGAGTCGAAGGACGAGGACTTAGGAAAAACATTGTGCGTAAACCCTATTATTGTTCTGGTATCAATGAACTTGTCGTGTATGATTTAGATAAACTATAAATTTTGCAAAACACCAAGGAATATGAGGAGTTAACATTAATTAAATGACACTAAAATTGTAAAACTGCATTTTATATACTACTTTACTATCCAAAGATGCCCATAATCATTTTGTTGATTTGGTTTATTTATGGACGCTCTTTAACAGCTCAGGTCATCAGCGTCCTATTCAATTTAGGGCGTGAAACTGCCGACAAATTTTGCTCAGAAGCCTCTTCTTTCAGGCTTGAGGTTCTTTTTCGTGCCGTAAATGTACGACACGGGACCCACCCCTTCCGAAGGAAGCCATACTTAGGATTTTTACACCCGTAAAAATCCATCGATTTTGACCGGGTTTGAATCCGCGATCTTGCGTTTAGAAGGCAAGTATGGCTACCACTACACCACCAGAACCGACAAAATAATCTTAAAATTATATATAATTCCTGTAATAAAAGCCTAACAAATGTTTTAATAATAATAATGATAATGATGATGATGATGATAATAATAATAATAATAATAATAATAATAATAATAATAATAATAATAATAATAATAATAATAATAATAATAGCACGTCTATTATTCATCTTCATCCAATAAATTTATAATGATTTCGTCACTTAATTTAGACTTTAGGTTTTACCAGGTTGACACACTGCCAGTGGAGGTAATTTTGATGCGTCAGGTTGGCCATAATTGCCGCCTTCGCCAGCCTTATAAATATGATTTGTATTGGATTTTCAATTTATTATTTTATTTGAATTAATTTTAAATTTTTCATACAATAAGAGAATTTGTTCGGGAAAGCTAATAAACAATCATATACGAATAATGATATAAATGTTGTAGTTTGACTTTTATTACAGAAATAAGCTAAACAGCGTTTGAAGATTACGGACATATACGTATAATAATGAAGACCCTGGTGTAGTTATATACTGCAGTTTTCTCTGCTACGTTCCTACGAAACATCCATTCGTCACTTCTGACGCTTAAAGCATGATGTTTTATAAAATTTATACTCTTAGTTTATCGAAAGCAAACACAAACAATCTGATAGATGTTACAATAACAAGAGCAATAATAGGATTTATATACAATGCATTGTTCTTTTGTCTTCTAAGTGAAGGGCTCGTGAGAGGATAATATATCAAGTCATGGCAGTGCTAATGAACGTCATAGTACTACGAGCACATACCATGGGTAACATCACAAAAGCTTCTGATTTTTGAGTAATTATTTATGAATCAATTTCTGAAAATAATATAAAAAATAAAATATATAAGTAATAATGAAACAAATATTATGAACTAAGAAAATAGACATCTACTCACACTATGCGAGAGCTTCATTGGTAAAATGTTTTTCCTAGTAGCTCCATCTGAATTATGTGTTCTGTTTATAGGAAATATAAACATAAATCCAGTGGTTTTATTAGAACAATAAAAGAAAATTGGACTGCCTCCGTGGTCTAGTGGTAGCATTTGCGACTATCACCACCATCGCCACCACCCCACCACCACCCCACCACCACCACTACTCCTCCGGAGGTCCTGGGTTCGATTCTCGGTCAGGTCAAGCTATAAGAGTAAAATTATTTTCGGAGTTTTTCCTTACCCCGAGAAGGTGAATGCCAGAGAGATTTACGACGCCAATGACTCCGAACTCATTTGCGCCATTAACTAATTTCATTTCATTCATAACTACAGAAACTACAGACTTACATCTACAGAATTCAAGATGACCAAAGCAGTCAAAGCATCAGTAAATAACACATTAAAGAAAAGGGAAAAAAATTCTTATCGCACGTCTAAGTGATAATATTGTAATAATAATTCATGTTAATACAGAGCTTTGTTTGGTTAACTAGATGCATTATTATATCGGATTTATTCTGATGCACGAGTGAAGTTTTCTCACTAAGAAATATATTTATATCTATTTATAAAAATACACTTTATTCTTACTTATTTCCTGTGTTTCTTAATCTTACTTCGCGCCATGTTTACTCAACCAATGTTGTCAAAACAGTTAAAAGACTGTATTGTATAAGCTTCTGAGATTTTATTGCTCAACGAAATTGATTAGCTTCTTCGAGGTATTATTTATTGAATAATTTCATTTTCCAAATTAGTATAGAAGAACTAGTAATAAATTACACGTCCAATTAATGAAGCACAAAGTGTGGTTTATTTTAATTTTATATGGACCTTCGGAAATACATGTTATTAATGATAATGTTAGTTATTAAAGAAATAGAATAAATATTGTTTGTGGACGTTTATGCGCTTACATGTCCGAAAAAAGCTATATATTTATTTCTAGAGATGTTTTATTTGATGTTAGAAATGGTGTGTTTTAATTTCAAACTATCCCTTTATTTTCCTTAACTATCATTAATTTATATATATCTTTTGGTATTGAAATAAAATGTTTACCCATGATTTTTATTCCCCATTTTGAATAATCTCATTGTTTAAGTTTCTAAAGATTTTATATTCAGGAATGGAACATAAATTTAACAGAAAGTTTATTTAGGGTTTCCCAAACGAAATTAAGAGTTTTAGTAGCGTCCTTGCCTCAATATACAAACATTTTGTGTTTGCTCTGTTAGATGGCAGAAAGCATTTGGTGTTTTTATTAAGACTAACCTAAAATAATAATAATAATAATAATAATAATAATAATAATAATGCATTGGACGCTCATTAATGTACAAAAATCTTGTAATTAAACAGCTTATGCATCACCCCGTGATTCTGCTTATAGTATTCTGCTTTCATGTGCAGAAAGACGCGAACTGGTACGATCACTAATACGAATTCGTCTAAAATGTCCAGCGAGCACTTATGCAATATTTGAAGGCAGCACTTTATTGACAAATGAAGACTTTGAGAATAAACGTTTGTTACGCAATACATCAACATTCGCCAACGATGCTGAGCTCTAGTGATGCTCTGAAACACTTGCTTCTATATATCATTATTTCTTTCTGTATGCCACATGATTGTTCATTCGTTTGGGCTATCCTTATATTTTTGTAACAAATGCTTTGTCTTCAACTTGTATCGGCTACAACCTAAGCTCTAAATAAACCAAGTTGAGATTCCGAGGCGAAGAGATATCACGAGATACTTGAACTAATTTTCAGCTTGTCAATTTGCAAATACTTCCTTGTTAAGAGATATACAGAGGATTGTAATTCAGAATGTTTCTAACAGCTATTTTCACAATAAAAGGTTATGCCTATTAGTACCCAGTGATATAACAAGAAACTGCATAAATGTTTAGAACTTTCGCCAACTTTTCATTTATATTAAAAGTGCTGTTGAGCTGAGTAATAAGATATTAAGCATACTTTATAAAAATAGACACTTAACGATAAAGTATAATGTAAGATAAGAATCAATAAATAGTATCTCCGTTTAGTAATACTCAAGGTCTTAAAATTGTTGAATAGTTAAAAACCTTACTTGTATAATTATTTGCATTAACTTATGATTCCCGGATTTATTATTTTTCAAATACTTTCCGGGAAAAGAAGATCATATTTTATTCAGATAGAAGAACATTGAATTTGCTACACATTAGGGATGAAATCGGGAGCAACAGATGCGTTGTAAACCTAAAATGTCAGCATGTTCCTAAAGGACAAAGAAATTTGTTCCAGAATAGTGGAAGAAAAAGTTTGATGTTTAATGTATATTGTACATGTTCCTTGGTAAGCCCAGACCGTCACATGATGGTAGAGGCGCTAAGGGGTCTTTAAGATACCTTATACAGGGTGTAGAAAAATATGTACAAAGAATTTACTAATAGAAAGGGGACCGGAAAATGGGCACCTAGAATAGGAATGCTTGTATATGGTGGTGCAGATATCACTCTCAAGGGTTTAAACAAAATCTTGGGCTTGCCTGGAACTTCATTCAATGGTGCTGCACAAGTAGAATTAGGAAGAATCGGAGGCAAAGGGAAAATTTTGGAAAAAGTACTGACAGCAAGCTAATACCCTGTAATTTGCTAGATTGTTCACATCCCACTTGTTTTTAAATGTTGGAACCATTATTGTTGTTCTCCTTGGGACATTACCTCCTTCAAATATAGAGTTCAATATTCTAACTAATCAAATCAATCGATTGTCATCTCCACTCCTTCCGAAATTTCCCAGGCATTCCATCTACGTCAATTGATTTGTTCCTTTTTAATCTTATAATTTGCTCTCGCACTTCATTTATTCCTATCAAGCTGTCTGAATGCTTAATATTAATGGCCATATTACTATATTGTAACTAAAGTACTGCTGACTGCCTATGCCTATCGTTCTTTTTTGCACGATACACTTTTACTATGGTACTATACAGCTAATCTCATTTTCGTGGAACGTTCAACAGTGTACAGAACCAATGCCAATAATACGTAGAGTATCGCATCGTTTAGCTAATTAATGTTGTATATCTGTATAAGTTTTCTGAACTTATTTTCTAAGTTGAATTTTTGGGAGAAATTCCAATGAAAGAATTATATTTTTGTATTTTCTTAAGTTTGACTGTATTTTGCTACAGTTTTGAAAATACATAAAACTCCCGGCAGGAGTGTTATTTAAGTGTATAAATATTTTGGATCTTATAAGTTCAAAAAGAACATGGCTCAGAAGTAGTTAAGTGTATGTTCTGAAATCTTGGTTAACGGTTCTTAAGAGTATGAGCAAGTGATGTGTTCTTAAGAGTATGAGCAAGTGATGTAAATGCAGCTCCCAGGGAGTTTATAGAATGCACTTATAGTTGCAAATAGCACCTGTTTCTATCAGTTGTGTCTTGTCTGTTGCAGAAACATGGCCCTCGTATGAAGTGCTCGGCGTGCAAGATTATCTGTCACAGCAACTGCATCAACGTCCTGATAGACAAGACCAAGTTCACTTGCAAGCCTACCTTCAGGGATGTTGGAGTGCGGCAATATAGGGAGCAGACCAGCATTCATCACCATTGGGTCCATCGCCGCTCCCAGAAGGGAAAGTGCAAGCAGTGTGGCAAGGTATTTTCCAAAAACAGATGTGCTTTGCGAGTTGCACTTGTTAATCTAGTATATGATGTATAAGATTTCACACTATGGATTTCTGTAGAGGAAAGAAATTTGACGGTGCATCTCGGTGACATTTGGGCAGCTATGGTTAGTAGCGCCAATCCCGTCACGAAAAACCGATCGTTACTGGCCATATATCACTCCAACTAATGACCAAACTGAACTTGACAGCCTTGGCCCATAAAAGACATTTCGCCCTGCTGATAGAAAGGGAGTAAGTTGGTGTATATTTTATGTAGTATCGTGTTTATTTGATTTTCTTATTTTATATTGGGCATAACAATGTATCAATTTTTTCTTGCAAAAATCTTCAATGTACTCTGCTTTTGTTATGAATTATAAGATACAGGGTAAAAACACACTTATTGTTCATTATTAAATTAATTATTAATTAATTAAATATTGTTTTATTTTACAGACCAATATTTTTAGTTTTTTTTTCACAATAAAAATAAATACGTGAATAAATGGCAAACAATATAAAACAAATAAATACTGCAAAATTAATAAAACAAAAGAAAAGGTATGCGCGTTAGTATACGCACAGAGAGCTATACAAGAATTGACCACTCTCTCGATATTTTCGTTTGCCGACTGTGCCTCTAGTTAAGTTATGATAATACAGTTCAAATTAAACTGTTTTTTTAACCATTTATAAAATAAATCATTTAATTATATACTTATTTACAATGTTATAAAAATAAATACTGAAACTACCCATCATTTATGTCAAATATATTTTGGCACTAGTGCTGTAAAAAATAATCTATCTATCGAAGAGAACTTTGTTCATACGAACTCAAAATTTTCTGTTAACTCTGTCACTACGTAGGAATTTATTTATTATTAAGATTAACACAGTAGATCAATTACAAAATTACAATTAAAGCTCCCCATGTTGTGTGTAGTTTATTCCTACATTGTAATAAATATAAATAAAAATCTTAATTCATTACTAAAGACAACTTAATTTAGTTTACAAAATTTCCTTTCCTATTATTGGTGCAGCTAGGATCTTCGGCCGGTCCTCTACTCCTATTTAAACAATCCAGACTCCCCTCTGAAGGATACTGAGAAAATACTGTATTAATAGACCATATTAGTAACAAATTAATAATAATACTTACATTAAGTTGCTTGTTTCAGTTTACTCCAGCCGCAGTACACTTCAACTCGAATGATTGATTCTTGTTGTATAACAGAATATATGCGCCTAAGCCGTAACATAATTTATAATCATCGACAGCTATTGTCTACCTATTGGCTTATAAGTGCCATAACACTGTTGCTAAACACACGCCCGGTGGCCGTGGGAGCCTATGCCGTGTGAGTACCCTGTACTTGTATAACTCATTCAGTAAAAACACTCTTTTACTGTCTCTCTTTCCCTTGAATAAAAGAGACGGTTTTTCCATCTTCTGCTATCATGAATATTGGTAAGTCCGTTAGTATATACTTATGACTTCTTTCAAGTCTTCTAAATTCTCTAACATTTATTTACCTTAATTCATTCTTTCTATCCAATGCACAGATTAACATGTTTAAGTCGATGGGAGAGTCGTATTTTAACCAGGTATCTTCCTACCCTTTAAATGTACACCTCTAAATAATACAGAAAAAAAAAATTCCAATGAGCTTCTGGAATCAAATCCACCCAGTTCATTTAATTTATATATTTAATATACATTACTTAAATATTTACTGCGTTTAACCTTCGCCTTGTCGTGGTTGCTGACTGCATTTTCTTCAGATATGCTCACCTGCTCAGAAGAGAACTGGCGTCGATATAATGTGGTTTTAGCTTTATGATGCGAGCGTGGGTGTAGCACTTTGCTTGTCTACTTGTGAGATGACGCTTTCAGTCTAAATTGAGTTTATTTTGTCAAAGTTGATGTTTTTTTCCTTGCATTTCATTTAATTTCGCTAAGTCGCTTTTATGGTTCTGTACTTCTTAAGACTCTTTAGCCTACCATAGAGACTTTATTTTTTTTTTTCATCCATTATTTTCACGAGAGAAGCTGGGTTCTGAAGCATACTCTCTTTTGTCACAACCGCACATCTCTAGGCATCTAATATGACACATAACGCAGGCATTTTCATATAATTTATAAGAGTTGAACAACGGTGGCGTCCTCCAAAGAAAACTTTTTCTCATAAGTACCGATGATATTAACTAAATGCTGATAGCGATTAGTGTCGAACCCTTAAACCATAAATAAAATAAAATTAATAGCACGGTCATTTAATTTTTAAATAAATGTGTACCGGGGGGTTCAAATTGGATGTTAAGAAAGCAATTTACTTCAAGCCGCTTCATGAAAGTGTGCTGTCAATAACCCGAATTCGGGCTTACTTGTTTTAATTAAAGAAGTGTAGTGTAAGATTGAAAGTAAGAAATTGTATCAGTAATGTATTTAGACAATTGTCCAAACATATATATTTTTTTTAAAAATCAGAGATAATAACCGTTCTTTGATATATGTAATTACGTTTGACTTTTTATTTCAATTATAAGACCCAAACAAGTAGTTATTATTATTGCTATTATTATTATTATTATTATTATTATTATTATTATTATTAGACAAAGATGGCATATATCATACTTTAATATTATCCTATTTGTTGTAAATACAATAGCTTAAAGCCTTATATATTAATAATAAAGCTTTGAGAATTGTTAATAGAAAGTATATAAGCGAATATATTAACTAATTTTATTATATTAGTGTGTATAGTACAGAATGTTTAAAATACAGGACATAACTTTAGGAATTAATATGAAAAACTTATTCGAACATGAGTCCAAAAATGCTTTGTTTTATACTCATGTGTTTATTTTATTTTATTATTTTATTTTATGTCAAAGCAAAGTTTCAAAATATCCATCTGGAATTTTGATTGCTCCGCAAAAATGAGCCCAAATTTCTGGCATGTTGTGTTTTGTCTGACAACTGTCTCTGTTCGATTGCTCCAGAAACATAACACCAATGGTTTTTAATTGCCATATAAAAGTCGTGTGATCTCAGGCAATTGTATCAAGAACCCTTTGATTTAAGTACTTGCAGTTAAGGACACTGGAATGTGCTATGCACTGTCGCGTATGAAGAGGTCTTTTTGACGGGTTATCAGTGACAGGTCGCTAAGAAATCGGGCAGTTAGGATTTTCTGTAGGAATACATGGAAACGTTGAAGGGAGGTCTATTCAAACAGAAGTAGAACTGTTGAACATTTACATTAAATTAATTTAAAGAGTTGACTGTCATTAACAGATCTAAAATCTCTCGGAAACCGGATGTTTCCTGACCCATATTGATGTAAACTAGCTATAAACGTTCTGTGCCTATATATAGGAAAATCTTTACCGCAGTGAGTTATCTGTCGTCAGTAAGTTTGTTATAGCTAAATGCCGGTAAAGAGGAATTCGCGGGCGACAACATTGTCCTCTTTCTTTCTGCATTTTATTGTTGTATCTTATTTTTTAAAGTTTGGTCTATTTATTTCACTTAATATGAGCATTGTATTTTCAGTTGCATGTGAAATCGCGCCATCTTTCGTTAAAACCCCATACATTTTTCAGCTTCCGCCAAGTTTGCGAAACTTAGTATTTCATTTATATGCCTTTCGGAGCTGTCCCCCTTCAAAAAATATATGGCCCTATGATATGACTCGCTCTCGATAGACCTGACCTTACAGATGAACCTCAAAAACAACTTTGGAATTCATAGTACTCCAATGCATGCCTATTACTCACGTTTTGATTAATAATGTACTTCGAGAGAATAAGCTTCTCGTCACCAAATATGTTAGTTGCGGATCAAAAATTGCATCATGTTAAATGCAATTGCAAAAGTACACTCTTTTCCCTTAATCCAAAGATTTAACAGCTGCACACAAACACTTTATAAATGCGGAAATATAGAAGTTGTTTTGCCTGCTCTTAGAAATTTCAGTGAGGTACTAATCGTCTCAAAGATTTCTAAGAAGAATTTTATAACCAGTGTGTTAGAATTTTCAACTTCCGCAAGTCACTAATGAATATAGACAACATATAGAATATAAATTTTATAAAGGCAACATTCGATATAAAAGTTCACTAAAATGCGCCTACCACCATACGTTAACGCATCAAAGTATTATAAGAAAATTAATAATATGAAAATATCACACACAAAAATATGGAAAATATTATTACAACGTACAAATGAATTAAATATAAAACAGCGTTAAATAAAACGCAGCATATTAGTTACAAACTCGAATTACTCATATTTATTAATGAACTAAGTGTACTTTTCTCGTCTTTCTTTGAATGCGTTTTAAAGATATGTTTGAATTTACTGATAACTCTCTGAGGAGGAGGAGGAGGAGGAGGAGGAGGAGGAGGAGGAGGAGGAGGAGGAGGAGGAGGATACAAGGTTCTCGAAACGTTAGATGGTGTATTATCGAAAGTCAACTCATAAGTAGGGGCAGGAATTTTATCCTCTAATAATCCCTTTAATATGTATGCATTTATGCATTGAAAACTTCCATAATACACTCGTATACATAAATAAGCTCATATAAAAAGTATTAAAACATCATATTGAAATAAAATAAAACTTGAACGCAATTTTATGTAATGTCTTCGTGAATAAAAGTATTGGGAAACCATATGAATTATTTAAATCGTTGAAATTTATCTTTACTATTGAAGAGTTAGGCTATATTTTCCTTAAAAACGAAAAAGGGGGGGACCCACAATATAAATTGGTACTCATATTTTTAGTTCTATACAATCTCAATCTTTTCTATTTCAGTTTACGACCACCAAATATTTTAACTTTTCCATGGTTAGCCGCCTCCTATTGCGTCTTACATATCCTCCTTGTAGTGGTAAAAGTTGCGAATAAGCTACCATTAGTGTTGCCAATTTTCAAGACTGATTCCATGACACATATTATTCGAAATATAGCATTTGTAAATCAAATATGAATATTAAATAAAATAAAAATATGTTTATAAAATATACATGTAAAACAAGCAAATATGCAAATTGCTAAACTATTATGCTTATTAACAAAGCAGGCAAAATGTGCATTATATGCACCATAAAATGTTATTTAACTTGTTGAAAATTTTGTAATTAACTCACATACCAAGTGACATTTCTGACAGCGGAGAAGAAATATGCATTTGTATAAAAAGCATGTCCCTAGTCATAAGTTAAAGATATGAGAAAATTGCGGACATGAATAAAAAGCATGGGAAATCAATTCATAGTTTTTGACGTATAAACCTCTGTGATAATCGATATACTAGGTGAACAAGATTTAAGAAGAATAAATTGGCATGATCGGTCGAAGAAATTACGATATGGTGGGGCAATGTATACGGAAATACCTTACATAACCTCACAATTCGTAGGAAAAATGCAATCACTCTGTATATTAGCTTGCTGTAGCCACAATTTAAATCTTTTTAGGCAGTGCTTTAGGATTGCTTAGATGAACAATTTTATGTCCAATTTAACTTGAAATTCAAATTTTACGTGGCCAAAGGGCTTGGTGTGCTGTATATCTGCTAAACTGCGTTCCTAGTACGTTGAAAGAGTCTGACATTGCATGTCCCAAAAATGCAGACATTACCAAACGTATTTTGCCCAGGCCATGGAAACTACTATCTACTCCCCTGCTTTTTCAGCTCAGTTGGACTGGTCTCCCACAGGCTTGTGATCCATATTATCAAATTCATGAAGACACATATACCATCGTGCCGAATATATCAGCGGTTGCCTGAGGCCTCAATATCAATTAAATTAAACAATAAAGTAAGTGATATCAGCTGAAGCAACCAGTGCAGCTCTTTCAACTGTGAATGTAATCGATCACGTTGTATTCAAATTTAGCAGTTTAGTAATTTACGTTAAATAACCGTGCGACATTTAAGCAAACATTGCGTAAACCAAACAGTTCGTATTGAAATGCTCTCTTTTGTCAGGTTTTGGATTAACAATAACCATGAATGTTAAGGGATATGCACCTTCTTTCGTGACCTTTAAAATATAGCGTAGTTGCTTTTCCAGAAAAAAAATTGTTTTTGTTATTGGCATAATAATATTTATTGTAATTATTTATTAGAAAGTTTTCTATTTTCCTTTTCTTTTTCTCGCTTTGACTGCATTGTCTTATATCGACAGCTATAGGTTATTAACTTGAATATTGTAGGAATGAATGAAATTAAATTAATGATTGCGCAAATGAACTCAGAGTCCTTGATGTCTTAAAGCTATCTGGCATGAACCTTCTCAGAGTAAGAAAAACTCTGTAAAGATATTAACCAAACAGATCGACCTGGCCGCGAATCGAACCCAGGACCTACCTACGCAAACACTATGACTATTCATGCAGGCGGTCTTTTTCTAGTTTAATGAACAACTTATATAGCTTTTATATTCTTCAAATGTTATTCCATTTATATGCTAATTTCGTTAGTATATAAATGGAATGACCTCCCTTAAAATTTGTTTAGCTCTTGCAAGGCTTTTATTTGCCCGGCTAATTATAATTTTTTGTTTTAATTTTTGCTAGTGGACATTTTTAGTCCTCTCTCTTATGATATCCTTTCCTGAAACATGGGCGCATCTTATGTGGGAAGTTTTTATTATCAAGGAGAAATTAGTTCTCTCTTATTTTCTGCAGAAGACAGACCGAGCCCATCACCTCCAGCACCATTTGATGTTTTACTTGGATATTTTGTCCGTGGATCTCATTTTTTCAATTATGGAGTTCTTTAACGTGCCGTAAATCTACGACATGGAACCACGGCTTAAAGCCCTTGCGCTCGAGATTTTTACGTTCTGAAAAATCTGTCAACTGAACCTGATTTGAAACCGCGAACCTAAGGTTCAGAGGAGAGCACACTACACTAGACAATCGAAACCGTTACAGTTTTAGTTACACTTGTACAGAAATAATTTTGATAATATCTTGTACCTTAATAAGATAGCATTTTAAAACTGTCGAATGATCTATACATTATCTGGGACGTTATGATGCGAGAATCTCCAACTTAGGGCTATGTTTTAATACGTAGGCTGTTCAATATAGACTTAGACTGGTTTATTTTTCTCAACTGTTTGTTACTCAGTTTTAATGGCTGTTATGACATTTTTCAAAGCCATTTCCACTCACTGTAATACACTTGCTGCAACATGCTAGTCGTCAAACATATGGCCTAAGCCATTCATAATCGCCTGGAGTATCCCTAATACTATTTTTGAGTTTTAAAATCGATGTGGGTAATAGGAAAGTGGCATACAGGCTAGATCGTCGTTATAGGAAATACTGTACACGTTTTATTTATTATCAAAATTTGCCATATATTCCATTGCAGTATTTGCCACATGAAACCTAGAACTGTGATAATAAAGCCACTGCATTATGCAGGGGAACTTCGTGTTGGTATAGAGTATCATACCCTTGCAGTCAAAGATGATAGTTACCATTAACCTTTCCTGCATACGAAATGCCTTTGCTTTCTTTAGAGGTTCTTTCCTTCTGGAGTAGTGCAGCCATGACTAATCATTGGTGATAATTGTTTTAAGAAAACCGTCGGAGTTGTCGCCATAGGTGGCCGCGGTCGTTATGGCACGGACCCTTGGGCAGGTGATCTGGGGTTCGAACCCCTCTAAGACCGTCATCCTTAACTGGTTCTTTACAGGTTTTCCTGAGCCTTCATTAATGGCAAATACTGGGGAGGCACTCTCCTTAGGCTTGGAACTACTCCTTTCTTTAAAATGTTCCTCTTCAATTGATCATTTCAGCTCGTGTATCATCAGTGTCCATTTCAGCTCATGTATCATCAGTGTCCATCTTCTGTGATGCCTCAGAGTAAAAAGGTCGTTAATGTTGACATAAACTCGGAGTCAAGAAACGCGGCACCCATCCAGAAGACCGTGAAGAATGTTGTACCAGCTGAAATTCCCAGAGTTTCACTCAGTTTTTTTACTTTTATCCACCAATCTTCACGGACAAACACGTCAGGTATGGCATTGATGTCTTAACTGCATTTGCTGAAACACTGGACTCACTTTTTTATCACTGGAAACTCTGGCTTCTTTGAACTCCCTAAACCATCTAAAGATGTACTAGGCACATTCATAATGAATTGGTTCAAGTTTCTTCAACTTTCTGCTTCAAGAATAAACAGCATTTTATTGCTCATCTCACGTCACTTTCATTATTATTAGACTAGATGTAAGCAGTGTTTACATAAAAGAGTCAAGCTAGCAACTGCAGCCCCTCTGCTGCTGCCATCTATGGATATTATGTTTCTGACCTGACACAGATTATTATTTTTTAAATCGTGTTTAACGCCCGTTTTGCGGAGGACCACAAACTGTGAACACCAATGACACATGGGATGGAATTATAAATCGGGAAAAGACTTTTTTAAAGGAAGAAAGCGTTCCAGGCTTTCTGTGGGGTACCTCCCCGGTATTTGCCAGTTATTAGGACTGAGGAAAATCTGGAAAGAAACCTCAGTGAAGGAGGATGGTTGTGGCGAGAATCGAACCCCAAACCTTTTTCTCACGACTCCGTTCTTAATGACTCGGTGCCATGATTCGTTGTTGCGATGCTCATGCTGTCTGATATTCAGATGTTCCAGAAGTGTAAACATTGCACTTCCTTTCCGGTCACCCTGTTCATCTGTTTGAGGAAATTCATTTAAGTTAGACGTATAGTGTAATACAGCGTGATGTTCATAATTTAATACAGAGCAATAATAACCTTTTTTACTAAAGAAAACCTTTCACCCAGTGATATGAAACAATGCCTTGACGGTGTGTATGAGGAAGCTTCCTATTCATGTCCCACTGTAGAGGAGCAGCCGTCAAATTATTTCGCTTGAGCCTTGAGAGAGCCTTGAAGCTGACCCATGTGAGGGCAGTCCGGAGGACGTGTTGACGCTAGAACGCTTTTGGGTGAAGTCGTGTGAAGACAAAAGTTGTAGCTGCAAGGTTGGGACTTTCTACAACAACCGTGTATGCATTAGGTCAGTGCCCTGAATTCTTTCAGCAGTTCAAAAGCAAGTGCGCGTGGAATGTTAACAGAAATTTTAGAGCCTTTGCAGTGGTAGAGGGAACAGTATTGGAATCCATTGCCACAGGGGACGAAACTATGGGCCTCTACTATTTCCTCTTTCTCAAAGAGAACCAATCAAGTGGCGGAAAAGGGGTGAAAGGCACCTTTGTTTTACTTATTTATTTATATGGTTTATTTAATGATGCTGTTTAACATTTCTGGTTCATTTCAGGACATGAAACGTTCAACAATTTGCTCAGAGGCCTTTTCTTTCAGAATTGAGATAAAATTAGTGCCATAAATCAACGACATCACAGAAAGGTCAAGGTCACACAGACGAAGAAGTCTGGCGACAATTTTTTGAGATTATACAGCAATTCTAATGATGAACTTAAAAGAAAGACGTAAAGGTGACTGTAAAGTACTATGCTCCACTACTGCATCAATTGCCTGGTGTCTGGAGGATACAGAGTCGAAGAGTTCGTCTGTTGCAGAATAAAGCACAAGTCCACCCCTCTGCTGTTATTTACCGTAAACATATGTGACTTCTTCCAGGTAGATGTACCGTGCAGCCCAGACACGCCTTTTGTGACTATTGGTTGCCTGTTTTCAAAAGTGAAACCTGGAGAATCACGAACGATAATGAATTGAAGGTTGCCGTTTTCCAATATTTTGCACACAAAATTGAGATGCCCCCCCCCCTTTTAATAGGGGGTTTGAAATATTAATCGAGTTATATGGGAAATACATTGAAGTAAAGGGGGAATAAGGTTAAAAATGTACCTGTATTTTTATTCTATCACTTATGCAACATGGTCAGGCCGGAAACTAATGGACCACACATCATGTGTAGGAAAACCCGCTCTTTTATAAATATAATTGCCAAAACAATAGAATTCGATGTACAGCTGAGAAAAAATGCCACCGTTTTTATTGAATATTGATATATTTAATTACTTTTTTCTTCTTCTTCTTTTCTCCGGGGCATATAGTTTATCTTTCAAGTCTTTCATGATTGCAATTTATCTTTTCCCTGATAACTTATTGTTTATCTACCTCTTGGACGCATTTACAAGGATACAGTTTCAGTATAAAATATCTTTTGAATATAAACACGAATAGTTAAGGTTTAGATCAGATCCTTCAGTTTGAAGCATAAAATATTTGTTACGGCGAATTTTTAATAAAAAAAAAAAAAAACAACGATATCGTCCAGTTTGTACGTATGTGAAAATGGTTATAAGAAAAAAGGAGAAGTGGTATTTATAGTTGGAGCGTAGTACTTCAGTACAAACCGAAGACCTAATGAACACAACTAAACAAATACTGAGAAATAAGTGTAAATATAACATTAAAGGAAGCCCTAACTAAATGCATTTAGACCCCCAAAAACAGTTCTCAGAAAGCTCTGTGCATTGGATCCATCTCCTTGAATAAACTGGGGGCTATGGAATCTATTGAGCTTAGTGTTGAAAACTGCTGTTAATGCATCACGAGCCTCTGGGAGGGGCAGGGAGATGTTGGGAGGAGGGAGTAGCTATGGTAACCAAAAACTAACAAGCTGTGTGAGTTGCAGTGGCATCAAATCACTCCCGAGCTAATAAAGTTAATTGGGAAATGGAAGATGTGTCTGTATTGGTTTATCAAAACAGAACGCATCTCCTTGTAGGTGAGTTTCCAATATTGTGGAAAGCAGCTTTCATCTCACAAGTTCATCTGTGGGTTCTGGTGATTTTGTAGTTAGCGTTTGCTGCTAAAATAGAGGAGTACAGCTCAAAGGGGTTTATGAAGTTTTCCGAGTGTGGCGCGGGGGGGGGGGGGCGGTTGGAAAAGGCCGCAAGTTCCTCTGGTCCTTTGTCATAAAGATTAGGTATCATGTCCCATGAGAGAGCAAGGACCCCGGTATCTAGGAGTGCAAACAGTATATTCTGCGTTCTCGGAAAGAACACGGCGTTTGGTGCCGTAAAAGACTTTTCAAAAGCAACAAAATTTTCAATTAAAAATAAATTAAACACCATTGAATATGAACTCATATTTTGAAAGAGTGTTTTATGAAAATGGAACGTATTTACTGTCGTACTTATATCCCATTCTTTTGTTTAAACTACGTATCTGAAAGAGATTGCTTTTCTAAACAGCTATACACACTTGTTTTACTGGTGTATGTTACTATCGTAACAAAATATGTTAGATTAGTTTATTGGCTGTTTGTATTACAAGAATACATAGTTTCTTTGATTTGTTTTATTTATGGACGCTCTTTAACATCTCAGGTCGTCCCATTCAATTTAGGGCGTGAAACGGCCGACAAATTTTGCTCAGAGGCCTCTTTTTTCAGGCTTGAGGTTCTTTTTCGTGCCGTAAATGTACGAGATGGGCCCACGGCTTTACCTCCCTTCCTAAGGAAGCCATGCTTAGGATTTTTACGCCCCCCCCAAAAAAAAACCATCGATCCTGGCCGGGTTTGAACCCGCGATCTTGGGTGTAGAAGGCTAGTATGATTACCACTACACCACCAGGACCGACAAACAAGTTTCGTGATTAGATGCTAAATTTAGGTCACGGTCTTGTTTAAACGTTAAACTCATATATTTCATACTTTCTATACTGAAATTCAGAAATATTCAAAATGCACTCAGCAGATGTTCAAACTTTGATGTCAAATTGTTTTGTTCTTCTGATTAAAACAACGTTGTTGGAAGCCAATATAACTAAATTAATAAAATAAATAAAGCTTTACTTACATTACCCACCAATAAAACTTACTACTTTACAATTTTTGGTTTTGTCACATTAATTAGAATAAGTTGTAACTTCCCTTAAAAATATTAACACGTGTATACTTATACAGTGTTATTTAAAGAGTAATATTTATTCTTTAACATTTTAATTGCTTCTATCCTAAACTTCTTATAAGTTAATTTCATTAAATCAATTCATATTGGTTGTATAGCTTTACATCTTCTTGTTTTATGATTTTCAAGTTTTGAGACTTATTTTAGATGTCAAATATAAATGATTAGTTCTTTTGTTTTTTTTTTCCTTAAAATCCTTAATATTTTCACGAATGAAGCAGTTTCAAGTATATACATACAGGAAACAGGTAAAATATTTCATTTATCAAATAAGGGAATGACAGGCATTCATTCTTTGAGCATAATCTTCAATTTTTTTTTGTTTAATTATTTCTTGGTGATTATTAGGTACACCCCAGAATGGTATACACAAACTTGGTATAGACTGAACAAGTAGATGGTTGTTAAGGAAAATATAGTGCACATCCTACCAAAGCATTTGGATACAAAGCGCAATTTTGATGGTTTAAGCGACAGACTGTTGATATGCTCATTTCAGCTTAAATTAAAATCAACCATAATTCCTAAAAATTTAGCATTTGCAGCTTTATTAACACAACACATTAATGTATAAGTAAGTCAGTGGTAGCACAACTTATAAAACTCAATGTAATATTTTTAGTACATTAAATGTAAATCAGCTTAATTAACTCTTATATAGACAGTTTTATTGTTAAAATTAATACAAAATAATATTTTAAGAGAACATGAGAGGATTGTGATGATACATTAGGTTACAGAAAACATACACAGCATTAGTGTAGACAAATACCATTAAAAGTAATTGGAAAAGTAACAAAGGGATTTGTACTGCACCATAAATATTGCCACATTGTAAAGGTCAACATTTCTAATATCTAATTATGTATTAATATAATTTTAGACATAGATATTTCACTGAGCTATTTATTATATTATATTAGTAGCTATAAAAACTGTAATTGAATTTTAAAATGTTTAAATAATAAAGTTGGGTTTCCAGTAACACGTGATGGTTATATGAATATATTTTCTTTCAGATAACAGTGGGAAAAAAGTGTTGTTTATAAACATTATATGTTCCACTTTATTAAAAAAAATATATTTTAAATATAAGAGTCAAAATATTCTAGAATTATTTTCTAAACACCTTATATATTAACCATGTATTTTTTTGGTTTACATATTGTTAATTTAATCTTTTATAAACAGATTATGTGAAATTTAATAATTATTGTATCAATACTTATTTTACAATTTTGAAATAAACATAAAAATTGCCAAATGATAAGGAATAAATTTTACATACTACAATGGGACATGTGTTTCTGTTTACACCTACTTGGATTTTACAAGTAAAGAATTTAAAAATAAAATGCATAAGAAACCAGAGGTGGCCACAGAAACTTGTTCCCAATTAGGTGTCCAAATTATTATGTTATAAACGTTTTCTAATTTTGTTGGCAATTATCCCATTTAAATTATTAAATAAGTACCAGGGAATATGTTTAAAAAGACTAGAAAGTATTATGCAATCAAAATAAATAAGATAGAAGAAAGTTTAAGTCCCTCTCTTGTATATGTAGCAGTTAAGAAATTTCATGGATTTTTTTTAAAGAAAACTTCACTCTGAGTTTATTAAGTGTTATTTTTTTATCCCTAAGATATAATTTCTGTGTATAATTTCTTCCTAATCTTAATAAACTTTCTGCAGATGTTTACATTTTATTTAATTGTGAATTTAATGCATTTCAATTAATTGGAGATATAAATTTAAATTTATCTATTGCTACTTCAGAATCAGAAACCAGAGAGTACATTTTTTCCCCTTATTCCTTTTCTAGTCATTCCAGTCGAAGCTTTCGTTCAGCTCGAAGGAGATTGTTGCACTCAGCTGTTCCTGGTGTAAGACTGCTTACCACAACAAGGAATCCTGCTTTAATCTGCAGAAGATAGGGGAAGATTGCAATCTTGGTCAGTATTTATGGACACATCAAATGCTCACTACAAAACATATGAGTTTACAAAATTCTTAATATAAACATAATAAATATTAGTGCATATCAGATTTTATATTATATTGCAAACAAAATAAGTACAAGCTTAATGAAAAAATTACTATATTATGCAGTACTGATGATTTCTGCATAACAAATTTGATTGTTAAATAGAAAAACCATTTCCTTAATATAGAATACCTATTTGAGCATCAAAAATCAGCTCCTTCTTATAGTTCTCTGCCACTTTCTACAGAAAGGGTGTTTCAAAAATGTGGACTATTTCATTTGACTTAACACATGAGCAGGGAATACAAATATAAAATATTTTTTACCTGGTTAAAATAGATTATTATGTAAGTTCAGCATATAATGAGATCAAAACTATATAGCTGTTGGTATAATTTATTAATGTATATAACTAACATTTTATTAAAATAAACACCATAAAGTCATATGAGCTTAAAGGAGGTTACAACACAATGTCCAGGTATAAGCACAATATAAGAATAAGCAGTAAGGTTATTAATAGACATTCTTACAACTAAAATACAGTTAAATCCCATTTTACATTTCTATGGACTCAATAAAAATAAATGCAAAATTGGGGAAAATTTAAACTCGATAATGAAAAGAATTTACCATAATATGCCTGTTAAATTTAAATTAAATACTTCATATAATTACAAGCTAATTCTAGTTTTTTAGCCATCCTAACAGGGATGTTTATTTTATTCATTCTTGGTTCTTCAGTCTGCACAGTTTCTTTTCCATTTTTTGGCATATTACAAGCATTTCATCTTGATATTCAATTTTAGCAAGTAATGTTCTCATTTTTGCCATACCTAAAGCACCCAAGGTTTTATTTCCTCTTCCACATTACAATTGGCTTGGCCTTCTTCTTGTTCAGCATCATTTTTATCCCTGAATAAAATAAGACTTTCATTCACCATCTGGTCAACACATCATACTTCACAAGCATTAACATTGCCATCACATTTACAAACTGCAGGCTGTATCAATTCCTAGTTACCTTTTTCCTATTTGCTAATATGTTGATTTATTTAAAATAAATATATTTTATGTTTTTAACTTTTTAAAAGTTTGTGGACATCATCACTGGACCAACCTTGAATAGCAAAATTACTTTCTAAAGAGCTTTTGATAGGGTTATACCCCAGGCTCTGCAATAATGTGCATTGTTCAAAGGAGTGGAGATTTATTTTTGCTGCATCTTGTAGCATTCCTGCATTAAAGCAAGCCTTTTACTAGCTGCCTCTCATGATAATATTGAAATTTTTTGATCACACGCATATCCAAAAGAGCAATTTTGCTGTTGCAGTTTGGGGGCAGGAATGCTACCTTTACATTATTAAGGACAATTGTGTTTTTTTGATTTACAGCACATTGGTGGATAAACAGATTTTTCTTGTTGTGTATGCCTGTCTGGCAATCCATTTTAAGCAGACTCTTAAAATGCCTCTATTGTCATTTATGTGTTCATATTGGTTTGTGTTTCATTCGCAACTTAGTTAACGGACTGAAAACAGTACAGTTTATTGTATTTCCCGATCACAAGGGTAACTTGTCTGAACTGTCTGGCATTACATGCAGGCAAAAGAGTCAATCTTTGATTTGATTTTTGCCACCATTACATCTCTCAACTTTTGGAAGTAAAGTTTTATTAGGGGATAAATTAAAAACAGGCCAGTCTCATGTGCATTGCACACATACATATGTCCTTTAGGTCATAACATTGAACTAACTTTTGAAGTTCACTCCATTCCCCTGCTGTTTTAGGCTCACACTAGCACTTTCCCTTGGGGGGGGCGGCATTAGCATCGCTACGGATATCGCGCAGCTAAATCAACACGTGCCCCAATATGGGTATCAACTTGAGTGAAAGTATCTATTTTCTCAGCAATGAAACACACTTTACGCTTTTTTGCTGGATTTGCCGTCATAACGAATTGGCGAACTTAACGAAACTAGAGCAACTGGACTAATGAAAGCCTTGCTTAGCATACCCAAACCAGCATTACGTACTGTCGCTTAGCTTTATTTACAGTGAGAGAGTTGATTTCAGTATTTCATCATTAATTTCGCAAGCAGAATAAGTGGACAGCGGGACGCAAGAATTTTTGTAAAGGAAAATGTAAAATCAGAGTGTGTAAAAGCGAGAAAATGTTTGTATTATTGATATAGATGACAATACTGAGATTGAAAAGCATGGCGTAAAATATCGGAACGTACAAAATCGAACTTTCGCAGTATTATAAAATTCTGTCATAACAGTGTGCGAGTTTCTTTTTGTGTGTGTGTGTGTGTGTGTGTGTTTAACCCCCTTTTTTTTTACTACTGAGGCATCACAGGCGGTGGACACTAATGATTATTGGGAATGTATGAGATAAAATAATAAATTGGGAAAGGATTTTTTTTAAAAGAAGGAAACGTTTCAGGCCTAAGATAAGCGTATCTCCCCGGTATTTGCCATTTATGAGGACTGAGGAAAACCTAGAAAAAACCTCAGTCAGGGAGGACGGTCCTGGTGGATTCGAACCCCAGACCTCTCACTCACGAGTCCACGCCTTAAAGACCTCGGCCACCCGTGGCGGTAAGTACAAGTGTTTTTTTTTTTTATTTGGTTTATTTATGGATGCTCTTTAACATCTCAGGTCATCAGCGTCCCATTCAAATCAAGGCGTGAAACGGCTGACAAATTTTGCTCAGAGGCCTCTTTTTCAAGCTTTATGTTCTTTTTCTTCCGAAGGAAGCCATACTTACGATTTTTACGCCCAAAAACCCGCGATCTTGGGTTTAGAAGGCAAATATGGTTACCACTACACCACCAGTACCGACTAGAGTATGAGTGTGATAGAGGAGCAGTAATATTTGGGTGCTGCATTATAATACAACATACAGAAATATAAACGTAATTATAATAATAGTAATAATGAATATTAATTATAGCCAATAATTTGTACTTATATTATACTTACAAGTTTCTAGCATTGTCAAGTTCCATTATTAATTATTAATTTATTACAATTCAGTCATATTATACAAAGTTTATTGACATTGGTGTGTTTTGAACATAATATTACATATATACGCAGGACACATTTTCGAATCTTTAGGAAGCTTATCAAAAATGTAATCATATTACATAAGGATCCATATTACTAGATTTTTATTATGACACTTTGATAGTAATTAGTTTTTAGTTCTGCAATTGAAATTGGTATACATCCTCATTTATAAACATACTATGATGAGTAAAATAATCTTGTACACATAAAGAGGTGTTACATTTAATATTTTTTCTTGTTTGAATACATTTCTGTTGCTTTTAGTATTTTTACTTTAAACATTTTCCTCAAGATTTCCTTGTAAATAATGATAAATAACTATTTCATAACTGCTCTAAGTCCTGGTAGTGTGTGAATGATCATGTACTTACCATGATATTATTTTATACACCTAATATGTTTGTTACTTTTACATTTGATATTCTTGTATATTGTTCAGTATTTTTAATAAGATGTGTCCAACATCAATTGTACTATTATGTACTAAAGTGATCAACTGGATCAATGAACTATTACTTCTACTACTTTCCTTAATTGGATTTCATAACATTGAAGGCAATTTTATTCTAAAAATGAATTTAGTTTTAAAACATTTTTAACTTGAGAATAGGCTTTATAAAAGAGTTTATTAAACATCTCCCATTTTTTTATTAACAAAATCACTGCAATTCTCAAATTCTAAGTACATTTTAGTTTTCATATATTTTGGTCAGGTATCCAAATTCATTGAGTTATCTCACTCTTACTATCTGTATACTGTGCAAAATGTTCAGAAATAAACCTTGTATATAACATTTTTAGTGATCTTCACAGATATAAGGTTCATGATTATGTGGTCTATTATTTTTGAGGATTTCTTAGTCATATGGGTGAAACAAATATAAAATCTTTAAGGCTATATAGATTCAAGATTTTTTTATAGTTTGTCCTATTATCATGTAGTATTATTATCTCTATATTTAGCTTTAAAATCCCATTTAATATCAGATTCAATTGCTGTTCATACTATTTGGTGATCTGTATATATTCATAACTTACAGTTTTCTCTTATCTTAATAAGATAGTTGCTGCAAAATAATATATAATATATTATTTTTCTTGATTGTCTTAATTTCAGTGACTTCTATTTTGCTATAAACATAGATTGCAACCCCTTCCCCTTTATGATCAGCTCTTAGACTCTGGTTGATTAAATGATAGTTTTGTAGTTTACATACTTTAGTGGCTCCTCTTTAACACTAAGTTTCATTACTACAACTATATCAAACTGCAACTCATTTACAAAAATTTCAAAAGATCTGCTGTACTTGGTGAATGAGTACATACATTCTGGTGTACAATTCTAGGGTTTACCTTTTTTATAAGATAACAATTTAATATTGCAGCATTATTTAGATATCCTGTAGTATTTAATTGTAGCCTAAGTCATAGGAATGAAATGGTTTTTATATTTTTTTGTTATTGTGCTTTAATTACAAATTATAAGCATACATGTAATCATAAACACTATTGTCACTACATATACAGTATTATAATCTTATTTTACTATGACAGTAGCAAGATTAAAAATGTAAAGCATACATGTAATCATAAACAATATTGTCACTAAATATTGTACTTACGAAGCTGATGACAATGGAGTGGTAATATATCCAAAACTTAGGTATTCTTTTTTTTACACTAAACTCCATTTACTTACTTTTATGTAAAAAAATGAATACCTAAATTTAGAACTATTGCCACTGTGTATACAATATTACCTTTACAATCTTACTTTACTATAACAGTAGCAAGACTACTTTAAAATAATATCTTTCTAATTTTATTCATTACATAGGTTGTCATAGTGGTATCATAGTGCCTCCATCATGGATTGTGAAACTTCCACGAAGAGGAAGTTTCAAATCTAGTTTGCGAAAATCGCCGAAAAAGAAATCAGCAAGTAAAAAGAAGAGTAAAGAAAAGGTAAACAATTTGTAAATGTCTAAAATATTTGTAAATAGGAAATTCAATAATCCAAAGAAAAAATTTTTATATTTGTTTATTTGCTTGAAGCACAAAATTTAGAACCTTTTTCTGGTTTCAATTTAGTTCTCTTATTTCTAAATTAGCATGGCAATTAATGTACAAGTAATATAGAGTGATTGAGCTATGATCACAATAATTAATATTTGCTTAACAAATTTTCTAGAACAATAGTAACAATTATCCAGAACAATAGTAACATCATATTAGAATTTGAATAAAGGCAGATGCATCTTCTGCCTAGCAATGGAGAACTGATTTAAACATTGGTGAAGCAGCCATTAAGGCTGTTAAGATTTGCACACCGGAAGTTAGTGGATTGGCTTATAAGTGTTAATTTTTATTGAAGAATTGAAATATGTGAATTTGAATTAGTGAACTTATGTGAGTAGATGGCCAATCACTGTTAGGTACAGTCAAATACTTAGCCTGCCTTGCACAAGCACAGTAGTGATTTTTCAAGACTCTGTAAGGATGAGGTGTTTTTGTTACAGCATAGGCTAAGCCTTTGTCTCTGCCAATTTGAATATGTCTACCCACTTTGGGGATTATATAGAACCTGAAGCTCAACAGAAGGACCAGAATGCAAATGACATCATTTTAAAATATAGTATTTTGCTATTTTGAGTTGTATCAAGACAATTTGGAATGATGTAATTGTTTTATTTTAATAGTAAACACTCTTTACTATGACTTATTATGTTTAAAACTCATTCCTGAATTCCATTAATCATATTTTATTTTACACTGGGCCACAGACTGTATGATATGGGGTCAACTATTCATTTACAATCATTTTCTCTCTATTTCTAAATAATTGTCAACTGCAGCAAAAACAGCACAATATTTTATTAGGATTGTAGAGAAAAAGTTAAGTGAAATGTCAAGAATTCATTTTACAGTAATTTATGTATACAGAGTAAAAGGACTGGAATACTGAGCTTATATAGGTTCAAACAGATTGAAGGGTGAATCATGGAACATTAATTTTTATTTAATATTGCATGTCATTTAATTTATCACAAATATTACTGATAGTCATTGGCATAATTTTTAACATGAAAATATTTCATTATAAAATTACAGCTACATTTTTGTGATATATTTAGCATAAGTTAGATTTTCCATCAATTTCAACATTCCACGTCTTGGCCTATCCTACAGAAAAAGTTGCGCTTCAAAATTGGGTAAAAGTTATAAGGAACAGTTTAATGGAGAAAGCTTGCAGAAGAGAGATTCACTCTTGTATCTTGAAAGACAGGCTTATCCCTAATTGTGGTCCTATTCAGTTTTATGAGTTTAACTAGTATTTGCAATAAATGTTATTGTTATTAATTGACACAAGACATTTTGCAATTCAACATGTTTATCCAGAATCATCTGCGACTGTTGCTGTAGAGAATTGATCAAGTGTTTGAGGAATCTGCGGAAGTGAGGGAGTTCCCTTTTCTGTATGTTGTATATTTTGAACTGCAAGGCAATCAGAATAAAGACAATATGATAGTAAGATATAAGGTGTGTTTAGGAAACAACCTGGAAGGCAAACAGTGTTCTATGCCTTCCAGGTCATTAAATCTGTTACAGTGACCCTATGTATCACAAGAAGAAAAGTACATGTACATGCATTATATGCTTTCTATATAAAATCTTTGATATCAGAGCTTTTCAGAAAAGTTGATGACCATTTATTATCTTACTGCAGACCATTGGTGAAAGTTTTATTATTTGGAGCTGGGAAGAGGTTTGTCTGAATAATGGGTGACAAATGTGATGGAGAGGCAGAAAAGAAAAGATACAAAGACTACTCTTAACCAGGAAATAAATGCTAGCTCTGGAGGAACGAAGATGGTTGGCTCAGCAGTTGCTGAAGTAAAGTTATAGAAAACAGTGATAATGACAATTTTTTTCACCGATTCTTCAGAGGCTGTGCCTCCAGTACCACATGAGGGGATTGCTTATCTGTCTAGCACCTACAAGGACATTAATAAATTAATTTTACCATATCTACACTGAAGGGATTATTATTAAAATTAAGGTGGGAATTCCATCAAGTACTTCTGTAGAAAGATTTTATAGTATATCTAAAGAAGTACTTTAGCAAAAAAGAGCATGGCTTAGCGATAGTAATTTCAATATGCAGCTCTTCTGCTAGATCAATGGAAAATTGCATGCAAAGTAACTGTAATTGTACTTGTAATTAATTACTTTTTTCAAAAATAACTTTTGTTGTAATTGATTAAAATATTGATTGAGTAATTGTAATTTAATCTAATTACTTTTTCCAAGTACTTTTACCAGTAGAGAAGAAAAGTGATAAGAATACATGTTAGTATATTTTATTTCAGAATGAGAAGGATCAGAGGACATTTGCGATAAAACCAATCCCATCAGCAAGTGTGAAAGCTGTCATAGTCTTCATAAATCCAAAGTCAGGTGGCAATCAGGGAGTGAAGTTGTTACAGAAGTTCCAGTGGCTGCTCAACCCAAGACAGGTGTTTGATCTTACTCAAGGGGGACCAAAGATGGGGTAAGCTACATTGTGTTTTTATTTTCATGAACATGTGGTTGTGAATGACTTTCCACAGGCACATATTAATTAATCCATCCATTACTAGCCTCCAGGCTATGAAGGTTTTGAAAGTTCCTAAGGACTTAAAACTGTTTTACAACTCTTTAATTCTATATTGATATACAGATAAAAGCTTCATGCTAGTAAATGAATTTTTAAAAGCAGTAGCAGAAAATAAAAAATAGGTTAAATAAATTATGATGCTAGGAAAGATTTAGTACTTATTATTTAGATTGTATTACAACAAAGGTTATTTTGTATATCAATAATATGAAGAAAAATACAATTAATCAAACCAATTAGCAGGATATGTGTGTCTAGAACTGAAGGAATACAAGATAAGAATGCAAAATATACTAAAATGCACACTTCTGACTGCACAAACCAAGAAATTAAGCTTTAGAAGGAGAAGTACAATTTAAGCATATATGAATTACATTTTAACACCAATGAATTTCCTTTGCCCACAGTTTGGAGATGTTTCGCAAAGTGCCTAACTTGAGAGTTCTGGCCTGTGGAGGAGATGGTACTGTAGGCTGGGTGCTCTCGATCTTGGACCAGATTGGAATTTCACCAGCCCCTGCTGTGGGTGTATTGCCCCTTGGAACAGGCAACGATCTGGCAAGAGCTTTGGGTTGGGGAGGGGTGAGTGAAATTTATTGTTATGCACTTTTTTGCCTTAGCTGTAATCAAATAAACTTAATATCTCTGAAGTATGAAAGCATCTTTATATGTTGTATATGAGGTGATTATTCACAATATTCAGAACTGGTGCTGCCATCTCGACAGTAGTTGCAGTAGAGTTTTGTACCGCTAGGTTGCAACCCTAGCTCATCTGATGAGTGAGCATTTAAAGTTTCATGCAACTGGGTAGATGTGTTGAGATTCTATAGTGCTTTTCATAATACTCCATGTGTAATGTGTGGCGATTTTACAATGGATCCAAGATTATAAGAGAGAGTGTGCATCAAATTCTATGCAAATCTCAGGGAAAATGCTATGGAGACCCTCGCAATGATTCAACAGGTATTTGGGGGACAAAGCATGAGCCTTACACATGTGTATGAGTGGCATGCTCGGTTCAGGGCCGGCTGTACAGCTATTGAAGACGATACTCACACCGATAGGCCCGCAGCTGCACAATTGTTGTCAAAGTTCAACACCTCGTTCGTGAGGACCGATGTCCAACCATTGAAGACCTTGCTCATGAAATGGGAATTGGTTATCGGATATGCCAACGAATTTTAACTGATGAATTGGGCATGCAAAATTTGTGCCAAGGATCCTGACTGCTGATCAGAAGGCGCAGCGTGTGGAAGGTTGCACGCAGCTTCGTCAGGCCGTATCCGATGACCCCAATCTTCTTTTCCAGAGTCATCACCGGCGACGAGAGCTGGATGTACGCTTATGACTCTGAGACAAAACAACAGTCCTTCCAGTAGAAGAGCCCGAACTCACCAAGACCAAAAAAAAAAAAAAAAAAAAAGGCGAGACAAGTGAAGATTAATTTGATTAATTTATTTATGGACGCTCTTTAACAGCTCAGGTCATCAGCGTAGACAGGTGAAGAGCAAAGTCAAGAGCATGCTCCTCGTTTTCTTTGATACCATGGGGATTGTGCACAAAGAATTCGCCCCACCAAATCAAACAGTGAATTCCACGTACTACTGTTACGTTTTGCGACGGCTCCGTGAAATTGTGCGGAGACGATGGCCCGAACTTTGGCGACAAGGGAACTGGCTGTTGCATCACGATAATGCGCCCTGCCACAATTCCTTGTTCACCAGTAACTTTTTGACGAAAAACAACATGACGGTTGTCCTCCACCCACTGTACTCGCCTGATTTGGCACCCTGCGACTTCGCTGTGTTCCCCAAATTGAAAATCAAGTTGAAAGAACGTCGGTTCAACACAATTGAGAGGATTCAAGAAGAAAAAATGTCTGTGCTAAACACCCTCAAAGAACATGACTTCCAAGATGCACTTGGAAAATTGCAGAATTGCTGGGACCAGTGTATATGTGTGGAAGGGAACTACTTCAAGGATGGTGGTCATTAGTCCCAAAGTAAGTTTTTGACCAGATGGCAGCAACAGTCCCGAATATTCTGGATACCACCTCCTATGTATTATAACATGATTTTAAACTTGAGAATGCTGGCATAGAATGTTACAGGTACAAAATGATGAATCTTTTTCTATCTCTGTACCTTAATATAAACAAAATTAGATTCAAAGATTTAGACAAATATCTCTCCTCCAGCTGTTTATTGTAATATTTATCAGTAAAAATAATATTCTTAACATGGTTTATTACCCTGAACTAAGTAAGACAAGCGTTGGAGTTTCCAGATTAAGACTTCTTCACTCCTTGATTTTTCTGTTGAGATTTTCTCCTCCAGCTATGTTAATGATGCTCATCTCCATATGGTGTGCATGTTCTACCGTAGTTTCATTCACTTCAACTATTTTATTTCCTGGCTGTGCATCCATACCTGAAACACATTCCTGTATCTGCCTACTTGGGAGCATTTGAGGAGATTAGTAACCACTTATGGGACAGAATGCATGTTGCAGCAAACTACAATTGAAATAATTGTGACATTTGTCATTTTTGCCCAATGCTAACTTAAAGCATCATGCCTTATATCTAATTAATATACTACAAATTAATGGCAGAAATTGCTCACTAGTATCATGTTCCCAATATATCCAAAAGATTTTCATTCATTTTATATCTAGTAATAAATTAAAATCAGTCAAAATATTTGTTATTCAATTTTACATATAAGTTTACACATTTAACATTACCACTTCAGATTAACATGAATGTCAAAGATTGTTAATGCACGGACTTGTAAATGGGGGGGTCTAGGGTTTGCTTCCCTCCAGGATGTCCTCCCCAGCTGCGGTTTTTTTCCAGATTTTCTTCAGGGTTCATAAATGGCAAATGCTAGGTAGGTAGCCTAAACTTAGGCCTGGAATACTTCCTTCTTTAAAAATAACAATGAAAAAATCCTTTTCCAGTTTATCATTTCATCCCATGTTTCACCAATGTTTACTACCTGTGATACTTCAGCAGTAAAAATAGGCAAACACTGCTTAAAAAAATCACCAGTTCATATTTTTAAGAGTTAAAATTTTGCCTTTAAAATGGACGTTCTATAGAGACTGTTACAATAAGGTTATACAATAGTGACAGAGAAGTTCATTATAAATAACCCAACCTTTCAAAACCTGCATGTAAGATCTGCAATGCTTACAAGATTCTAAATGGAGAACATCTATTGGAATCCACAGAACAAAGGAAGGCTGCACCTGACAGGAAACTACACAAATTTTATTGACTGGCCAGGAAAAAATTGATGAATTAAAATCCTGCACATTAGATCAACAACAACAACAACAACAACAACAACAACAACAACAACAAAAACAACAACAACAATACCTTTCAAAACCTTTTCTTAAAATGGGCACAAATAATCCAACTGATTTTATAAGTATGATTGCACTGATTATGCAATATCTTCTTCCTTGAACCATTACTCTTGACACATTTCCCATTCAATTAATAACTTTCATTAACAACAAAAGTTGCTTAATTTATGAAACATGCTCTGAGTTGAGAAGCACCTTATTAATGCTGGTTGCAAATGAACATGGCACAACTGCAATGCTTACATTATACCCAGAAGCTATCTCTGGCACCTTTGATATTGATATTTTTTTCTACTTTTGTTTAAACATTGTTTTTAGAAAATAACACAGTCATAAGATTAACAAAAATGTTTTCAGATGTTTTTAAACTTTAAAGTAAAACTCTCTATCATTGTTCACTGTTTATCCTCTGACAGAGCTACTTAAACATTGATACAATGGTCATTCTTGTTAAAACAGTTAGGCAATAAATATAAAGTTATAGGTTCAAATCCCACTTTTGGCCCATAAACTATTAACTGTTCTGTTCAGCACCAAATGGAGTAGTCCAATGAAACTGGGAAGGGTGGCAGGAAAGGAATAGTAATAAAATATATTATGAATATTGGCAGAGGATACAATCATTGAAGGAAGTAAATATAGTCAAAAACTGATTGGGGAGCACAAGCTAAATGTGAAGGAAGCTGGTTATCTTGCTTAAAGGAAATAGTAAGAGAAATTGAATGGGAGAGCTGATTAGTTTACAGCCATCAAATGGACAAAGTCTATAGAATAAAGTGAAAGCAAGGATTGACAAAGTAGAGAAACAGGAAATAAATGATAGCTTAAGGGATAAGAATACTCTGATATATTATAGGAGTTTTAAGAAAGATTGGGGAAGGGAAAAATATATCAATGTATGTAATAAAATGAATGTGCATGGGCAAGAACAGAAACAATGATGTTAAGTGGTATAAAAGTTGAAAAAGAATTGTGCCCATTACATGACAAAACAGACAAGAATTTGCTGTATATTAGAATGTGCAGAAACCAAAGGATGGAGAGATGAAATGTGGAGCATGAAGTGGGATAATTTGCAGGCAGAAATTTTGGCATTATATATTTTTGGTATTAGCAGAAAATTATTTTTGAATAAGTTTGGAAATTATGTAGGGAAAGTAAAAGAAAAGTGGTGGAGAAAAGTGATCAAGGCAAAGGAAGAAGGTAATAAATAAAACAAAGAAACAATGACAGAAAGATTATGCCTTTTAGGGAAGTAATTATAATGCTCACTTTATAATATGTTTAGTTAGAATGAATAGGATCCATGTACACAACAACTAGGATGTTAGTTGTATAGGATCCTGAAACAGTAAGCACTCCAGGATTAATGAAATATTGTAAAGTTGTAATAGTAAATGTGTAGAAATAATAAAGTATTAATTAATTCATTCATTCATGCTATTCTATTACAATGGTGCTAAATCTGAAACATTTTATTTTAAGCTAAGTAAGGTAATTTTAGAGCTTAAAATCATCTAACTTACAAGTAATATAAATTAGTAGAAAATGCATTGAAGACCTATTCTCAGTTTCTTTTAATAAAAGAGCTGTTTTGTATTTCAGGGTTATACAGATGAACCTATTTCCAAAATTCTTATGAATATTGGGGAAAGTGATGTGGTTCTATTGGATAGGTGGGAGCTCAAAGTAGAGAAGAATCCTAATGTTGAAGCAAATGAAGAAGGAAAGGAAAACCTTCCTCTGAATGTGGTTAATAACTATTTCTCTCTTGGAGTTGATGCTCATATTGCTTTGGAGTTCCATGAAGCAAGAGGTATGTGATGCTTTTAATGTGTGATAGTTTTTTTTGTTTGTTGTAGTTATATAAAATACAGATAGAAAATTGTTCTCTTCATTATTGTATATATGATTTGTCTTCTTGGCTTTGAAGAATACGGGTTGTTTGAAATATTGTGATACTTAATCTGTGACTTTTTAAGTGTTTTATCCTTTTTCTACTTATCTAGTTATTGTTTTATGTGTGTGTGTTCTTTAAATAAATAATATATAATTGGCCTCTGTATCCACTACATATTTCTGTTTAATGCATTGCAGTGAATTCTTTCCTACCACAGAGAAAAATTAATTCTGGTAGGATTAGAAACAGAATATTTTATGAAGCAGAAGTGTCCTCATGGCCAAGTTGTTAGATTGCTGTCTCCCATTGAGGCAGCCTTGTTTAATCCCAGCAGCCATAAGAATTTGAGGTAGATGAAGTGGTAGTCTGTGTACTCCAGTTCCCCCTGCAACTTATTCTCTCATTGCTCCATCATCATCATCATCATCATCATCATCATCATCATCATCATCATCATCATCATCATCATCATCATCATCATCATCACCATCACCATCATCATCATCATCATCATCATCATCATCATCATCATCATCCATCTCACCCCCATTTTCATCTTCATCATCATTCAGTATAATGTAGTTCACCAATTTATCCATGTGCACTTTACAAATGGACTATGCTACTGCTTTCTACTGGCCATGTACCAAACTTCAGTGCCCTAACCGACAAACGAGTTGGCATTAGAACATACACATTATTTTATGCAGGAAAGTGTTCTTGCTGAAGACAATTTTTTTTATTTTATTATGTTTTATATATATACATACATAAATTAGTTGTAATGTCAGAATCAGGAAAATCTACATTAAATTCAGAAAGTTATCAACTTATGATTTGTAACATAGGCTGTTTCTACTTATTACTTAATTTGAGTCTTAAGTGCAGTTATGATAGAAATATAATTTAATGTGCATTAATTTAATTTAATTCATTCACCAGTATTTGTATTAAATACAGTGTCCTTTGAATTTTCCCCAACAAATATAATAAAACAAATCAGAATTTTCCAAATAAATGTGTTATATGTTGGAATGCTAATGACATTGTGATTTGTAGTTTGCTGTTTCTTGTGATTAAGGGTTAAAGCAATACAAGACTAAGTTAGTAAAAATCTAGCTTATTTTATAATGTATTGTTTTTGCCTTAATTTCTTTAAATTCAAAAAAACTTACTGTTCCAAATTCAGGCCTTAATACTAACTACCTCAGGGATTTTGCTTGGGAGCATCAGAATGCAGAAAATAAAAATTTATAAGTACTGTTTTAATAAGGTCAAAATTATATTTCTATATTATCATGTAATATGTCTGGGAGAAGTCTGTTGCATCATATATTTGTTTTCCAATAGGTTCTTAAAATTAACTAGATGTATACCTATTGTTAGAAATGCTGCAATGTTTTTCAAATATTCCTGTATGGAGGAATTAACTTATGTCCCTTTTCCACTTCACATACTTAGCATCCCTTTAATATTATGTTAATAGAGGCTCATCCTGAACGCTTTAACTCTCGGTTGCGGAACAAAATGTTTTATGGGCAAGCAGGAGGGAAGGATCTTGTTAAGCGGAAGTGGAAGGGCCTTGCTGAATTTGTGACGCTAGAGTGTGATGGTGAGGATCAAACACCAAAGCTCAAGGAGCATAAGGTCCATGCTATTGTGTTTCTTAACATTCCAAGGTAAGTAAAGAAAAATTTCATTGACTGTGTTATTCTCTCCCTCTCGCATATGTATTGGCAGTATGGAAGTTAAGTATTTTCTAGCATAAAATTTGCTAAGTTTTGTCTTAAAATCACAAATGATTTGGCAACAGAGGGAAATATTATTTTTTGCTATTATAAGCTGTCAGTAATATGTGAGTTATTTTTGGAAGTTCTGTGTTGGTTGACAAACATATTTAAATTACAAAAAAATGTCATCAGGAATCATACTTAACCTCCCATACTCCACTTATTGTAAACCACCCTTAGGGATTAATATTTTATCACCACCTAGTATAATTTATATGAAATGATTGTACAAATGCAAACACACATGAAAACATTACTATTAATTCAGAAATCCATAATTATAACACAAAAGATAGATCTAAATTTCATATAACCTCACAACAGCAAATTATTGTTTGAAAATAGCTTTTACTACAATGGCATTCATTTTTACAATAAAATACCTTCTGAAATTAAAAATGCAAAATCCTCCCAAAGTTTCCAGAAAAGTTTACCAAAATTCTTAATGAGTAACTGCATATTCAGTTTTTGAGTTTTTGCATTTTAGTTTAAATGTGATATCCTCTTATATTATGTCTATGATTATAAAAATACATACAAATTATTAAGATATCTTGAAAAAAATGGTTTACTAATGTATGTAAAACTATGTATAAAATAGTCTTTTATTATATTTTAATTTTTTGTAAATACCTGCTCCTCGTGGAAATAAAGAGTCTAAAGAAGCAGAAGGAAATTTCAGAAAAAAAAACAAAGAGCAACATAACAGAACTGAAAGAACTTGTGCCGAGCCAAGCAACAGCCCATTAGAATCCATTCAACAACACTATGTAACAGAGTATGCCTACTTAGGACAAACAGTTGCATTTCAGCATCATATGGGCAAAGAAATCAACAAAAGAATTTCCTCAGTATAGAGAGCATTCTGGTCATTGAAATTCATATTGATGAACAATACTTTGAGCCAAAAACAGAGACATGCTAGACTCGTGGATATTCCCAACACTATTATATGGATGCCAAACTTGGAGCCTAACAGAAGTGGAAAAGAATAATATTAACATATGCAACATAAAATGAAGCGGAAAGTACTAGGGATATCCTTCATGGATAAAATATCATCTGTAGAATTAAAAAGATATCAGGACTAAACGACGTGTCTAAACATACAAACAGCCTGAAGTGCAAATGGGCTGGACATGTAGCAAGACTCCAAGCAACAGATGGGGACATATAGCGACTATATAGGATCTACATATCGATAGGAGAGGAAGAGCGAGATCAAGAAAAAGGGTGGAAGACTCCTTCAGGAAAGCAGTCGGGCTACACTTGACCAGTGTACCATGGAACCATAGTACCTGGAAGAGCCTTGGAACAGAGCTGCAGAAAGAAGAGAACTACCGAAGCCAATAGTGAAAGTGATACCAAACTTATGATACAAAAACTAAATAACTCACAGCTTGAACCTGCTAGTTAAATTAATGTCATACTTGTAAAATAAGAAACATTATAGACTTAACAAACTCATAGGAACAATAGCTCATATCGACTAGCCCACCATATGAGAAATCAATGAACCCCCTGCTTGCAGAGGCTCTAGCCCTGGATGGGACATAAGTGGCATAATTCATTGATAATTCATATACCTACTGCCTTTTGTTGTAAATATTATTTATCTTAGTGCATTTAACTATGATATTCAATACCCTAAATAATTGTGTATTACCTTTGAAAGTTATATTATACAAGACGTTAAACTGCATCAAAATAATTTCAAAGAGTGTAGAGGTATCTTGGACAGGTAACTTGAGATAGAAAATGTGTGGCCTGTCTATTCCAATTTCGAAGCTATGGCTATAATTTTCTAAAGCATCAGTATGCCAGTGGCTAATAAAGATGCCACTCAAAAGCATAATACACAATAACAAAGGGAGATTTCAGAACGTATCCCTCTGGCTCAATGGTTAGAACATTAGCTTTTGAGTAAGAGGTGATAATTTGTTTTCAAGTTTGAGTCTCGTTCACCACTTTTTTCATTGTTTTTTGACTAGGATCTAAAAATACAGCTTTTAGTCTACATTTTAAGTTGGTGTTTCAATTTATACACTTAAATCTTAACATATCAATTCATATAATTACAATCCTTGTACTTGTTATAGTATTTACCAATCAGAATCATGTCCTGAGTATGGCATCATGTTAGTAGTAAGCTTATTAGCCATTGTATGTTGGTAATACATTCATTGTTGGGAAAGAGAATAAAACTTGAAAGCATTAAGTCAATTTCATTTGTAATTCTTTAGTATGCTTATCGCAGCATTTCATATTAAATAAAAAAAAATTAATGGCATGACAAGAATTGAATCCACGGCCTGCAGAACATAATTTTTTGCATTATGCTTATGCCATGCAAGCAAAGAGCTCCTCTGGAGTGGACTACATAATGTAAGAAGATAGTTAACAGATATGCAGTGTTTCACTGCCAAATGATTAATTTGGGATTTTAGGAATTTTTATAGCATTAAATCTAGAAAACACTGATAATGAGCTGCGGAAAATCAATATTTCTATACTTGCAAGACAGTTTTAAAGACATTTGAAACCAACTTTTCACCCTGCTTGTCTTTAACACCATATCAGCATCTGATGCCAAAATGTTTTGACACCATAAAACTGTGTTATATCTCAAATTGCTTATATACTCATACAACATATCTGCACTCCCTGAAAGTATTTTGGTGTAGTTCATTAACACTCTGTATGTGGAATATTATATTCCTTTACTATATTGACATATCCAATAACATGTACAGGTTTCTAAGAATGAAATAAAATTTAATTGATATTTAGCAGTAGCAATAAGCTTACTATTAGGCAACAAATTTGTTATTTCAGTGTGATAGAAGCCAAACTCCTCGAAAGGAAACATAACATCAATACTAGGTTTAATGATTACCACTAACAGCTCAACAAAACTGCAAACACTAAGTTTAAAATTTATAATAATAATGATATTATGTGACACTAAAACTGATGGCCACTTGCTATTTATAATAACATACAATTGCTTTCTCAGGCATATGTTTGAAGTCATCAAAAGTCAATGAAGAGGATATTACTGAATCAATCATATTCTGAGGAGTAAAATTCAAACATTATCCTCCATGCAGTTCATTCACTGCATGAAAATCATTATGACAGACAGGAGCCTTTAATTAATATTAATGTAAATACTATCAATATGTTTAATAGGCATGACAATTTTGATATTACCTAAAGTTGTTCTGTCCTTCAGATATAGATAATTTTAGCTTCATAATAGTGTCCTCTCTTTAGTTAAGTCAAAATAAATACCATTATAAGCTTCATTTTCTTTTGAAAATGTTTACTTAGAGCTAAAGCTGGAATCTAAAGTAGTATTTGCAATTTTTATATAAAAGAGAAAAAGAAAGATTCGAACACAAAAGTTGCATGATAGGCAACTGATGGGGTGCCGATATGCTGATCACATGCTCCCCTGCTATACTGCTCTGTATCAAGAAATCGTAAGATGGAGGTAGAGGATACAGAGGTCACCACAGCAGGCCAAGGCTCACCCTGGGCTGTAGCACAAAATGGGAAGGAGGAGGAAGAGGAAAAAGAGGAAAACTCATTAAAATGCATTTCAGCATTATACTGTTGTGTTTGAAGTATTTTAGGTCTATTTTTTTAAATGATATAGGAAGTCATAATATCATAAACATTTTTATAATATGCAATGCTCCACCAATAACCTAAATTCATAATTATCCAAATGCCTTTTATCTTATAGTTGCTGGGGGTTATAAGTGACAATGAATTATTTAATGGGAAGCTTAATTTATTAGGTTTTATGGAATTTTGCAATATTTGCACGTATTTCTTCTTTATTTAACAATTTGATCATCACTCAATACCTAATCATGTTTAACTACACTAGATGTATGGCAGGATTTTAATGCAATATGACAAACATACCAGTTTTTGCCTAGAAAACAACAATTAAGTAGTCCTCAAGACTGACACTAGAATTTTCAACTATTCGTTCTTAATGACAAAGAAGTTGCAAAGAAGGGAACTAAGATTTTACATAATGTAAACTGGAAAATGTCCCTTCATGCAGCAAAAACAGTGATCCAGATAGCAATCAAGGTTGCATGACTTGAGCTCAGGGATGAACAAAAGAAAAGGGGGTTCAGCGATCATCACAAACATATCTGATTCGCTGAGGAGCGAAGCTGTTGCAAAATTTAGTATATGTACTAGACACAGTATCTGGCAAAACATTTGTACCAGATAAGAGTTTACACACAACTATTCTGCCTCCTGTGTGATCAAAAGCAGAGCACTACATAAAATTAATGCAAGTTAGAAATATTGGGAAGCTAGAGGCTGACTTAAAAATAATGACAGCTATCAAATGCCTACCATTTGTTCAAATAAATACTTATCAATGGTAATGATCACCAGGGTCAACTTGTGCATTTCTAAGCAACTTTTTCTTTTTACTTCAATGTATATCTTGGGAACAGGCACTAGCTTTTACAGATCAGCTTGCAAAAGTGAAGAAGCAGAATAATTCCTTAAGTCATTATGAATTATGATGTATAAAGAAGCAGATTGAGTGCAAAATCAATGGAAAGGAAATGTGCAGTAAAAAATAATTGATTTCTATTAGTAATTACTGTTACTCAACCATATAACACCCTTTGAACTTTTAAAGTTATTCAGTAGCTTCAGCTGTATGATTATTCATATTTACTTATTGGAAAAGAATGCTGTAAAGAAAAAGTAGAACTAACAATAAAAATATTATTATATTAATATTTTTCATGTTCTAGTTATGGGGGTGGTACTCATCCCTGGAACAGAGCGGGTGGAAGTGTGGAGCCTGCAACAGATGATGGCCTTATTGAGGTCGTTGGTCTCACTACCTATCAGCTTGTAAGTACACCATATGTCAAAATAATTGCACTGATTCTAAAACATTATTGCAGACAGTTTAAGGAACATAGAATGATTATATACAGTAGAAAGAAACCCAATTCATTAATCTGCACTATTTATAAATCAGATTATTACAAATAAATTTTTTAAAATAATTCTCCCAATTAAAATTAATTTTCTCGGGGTAATTTCCCTTTTTTTAGAAAATAAAATCCTACATGTTGGAACATAAATGTGGGTTCACATTGGGAATTTTTTATACAGAAAGATTCATATAGTGTGTTTGGCGAGTTTGTTGCTCATAAACTTCATTCTGTAAAGAGCCAAAAACATCTATTAATGTTGAAGAAAAAAGTCCAAGTTGCAATTTATGAGATTAAATTATTCGAGTTATAGTCTCCTGTGTTACAAACAGATTTCTTTCCCACTATTTATATAGGTAAAATTTTACTCCTTAGGTAAAATTGCTGAATGGGCATATAGCCTTAAAATATATAAATGGAGTGATTGTGCTTATAACCAAACTGGGAATGATTATGAAGTGATTTTCAACCTATTTAGTTATGAAAGAAAGTACTGTCATTTACAAAGCTTTCAAAGCCATTTGTTTTAAAAAAATGTTGAGTTTTTTTCAGGTTAATTTTTGACGAGTGATTTTTGTGACAATAATCCCTCTTTCAAGCATATTTCAGTCCAAATAATGGTGTAACCATCCTTTTTAAAATCTCATTATTACTCCAAATAAAGTGCGATATAGAAAATAAGGGTGTGCCAATTACTTTATAATCCTCTAATATTTTAAACAAACAAATTTATTTTTAACTTATGTCTATTACCTTAATTTGATCCTGAAATTGAAGTGAAATAGCTCCACAGACTTTGAAAATTTTTGTGCTATTCTTGCTTTTAGAAATTCTGTGAAGATACATCAGACTACTGAATGAGTAGCCTGTTGCTAGAAAGCATAATGTTACAGCTAGTTGTTTGCTAATGAAATAGCAGGTCTGAAGTTTGTATCTTGTAGCACAATAAGAGGAGCCACAATTTGTAATACATTTTCAAAATCATTTGGTGACATCCTCACAAAATTTCTAAATCTTTTGACGGTCTTCAATGACCAATTCCTTTGATACTGAATGGTATGCACCATATGAATTCCTTTTCAACAAAAAGTTTCTTGTTTACCACCTGCATTTTACTGTTTTCCTCTCATTTTCTTCCACAATAACAACACATGCTGAGCAAGAAAGTTTCCTCCATGTTGAAACTGACTTGCAATACTGTCCTAAACAAATATAAACAAACACTCTTTATTTGTTTTGTATGGAACAAATCTGTTTACTCTTGCAGTTCACTGGCATGAATTGACAAAGAATGGAACAAATGTAAATTTTTTGTTTACTTTTTTTAAAATTGGGTAAATATTCCACTGAAGATCCAATAAAATTAAGAGATTATAAACACTTATTTTATCATATTATATATGAAAAAGTTGACTGCCTTACTAAATTTAATTTGCAAATATTTTACTTAAGGGCTGTATTGATTACATAAATAAATTTTCCTTGAAAATAACACTTAAAAGAAATAAAAATAACAGGATGATTTTGTTCCTTATGTTTACATTAAATTACATTCACAAATGATATGGCTAAGGTGCATTTCACTGGCACTGCAGGAACTTTCCCACTTTGCACACATATAGATAGTTAACTTAATAGAAATAAATACTATCTACTATCTACCCTCAAGAATCTTGCTGCCAGGTGGTACTATAGTTCAAACATATTTCCCCTTGCTGTATTTACCATTGCAATAATGTACATTATGCTAATTTTGTCATTGGGATAGTGGGCAGGGATATCAAAAATGATAATAGTAGCATAAAGTTTGCAGTAGACTTTCTTTTACATTCAATGTCTTTTTTGAAATTTCCTGATCTCAGCATTACTCTCTGCTTATTAATTTTAATTACACTTATTCTTCATTGGTTATTTATATTGTACATGTCTTAAATTTACTTTACTTATCCTTTGCTAATATAAATTCCTTTATTTTTTGCAATATGTGCCATAACCTATAGTCACCATTGTTCGACCTATGTATTCCATTTTTTCCTTTCCAGGGTGGCTGTTTGCATCACATTTATAGGTTTCTCTACTATTTTTCAACTTTTATATAACTTTAATATATTCAATTTGACACAATATGTTGGAATTGTGGGTATATTGGAATTGTAGTAATAAGCATATAAAAGTACCATAAATTCACTAATATCGCTCATTAACTTTAACCTAACCTAGGGGGTACATTTTAAGGTTATTATGGATTACATGCATGCATAAACAAGCTTGTTATCACAATCCTAAAATTTAACTGAAAGTTTCAGTTTCACGAGGATCTTATGATAACGAATATGTGTTTGCTTAGGCTACATCTTTGCTTAAGTTCAGTTTGAGAAATTTGCTTTAATTTAACTTTAGTTCTTATCCCTTCTTCTTCACTCTACTGTTTCTTGTGGTTAGTAATATTCATCTTGCTACCACCTTCACAACTACTCCCATCATTTTTTCCTACTTAGTACAATTTCTGCTTTAAAAGTTGTCCCATATTTTTGAGGTGACATGTATGTTACTAACATTCAAGACTTCAATTATCTCCTCCTACGTACTGCTAAGCTTTTATTTAACTTTTTCAACATTTTGTTAAGTTCCCTTCCTTTTATATAATATTGGGCTCATTCTGAGCTTTACCCTATGTATTAGATTTTAAGATTATATGAAGACCATTGTAATAATGAAGATTTAATAATAATAATAATAATAATAATAATAATAATAATAATAAATTTATTGCAATCAATAGACTTGTTTACATAAGTTTCAGACATTGTCAAAATACTAGAGTAACAAAGCATAACTTATTCTTAGAACAAGGTTTTAGTACATGTTTACGAGATTTAAAAATAGTTTACCTATAAATACTGTTAAGATTACAATTGATTACAGTTCATCCAGTGAATATGAACTTCTATTTACAAGGTATTTTTCAACTGATACTTAAATTTTGATTTTTCTGCACATTTAATCTCTGGTGGCAATTTATTGTATAAAAGGGTACCTGTTACCTTTACATCCTTATATACTATTTGTTTATTATAAGCATACCTATGATAATCTTTACTATTTCTAGTGTTATAGCTATGAATCTCATTATTTTTTTATAAAATTCTTTGATTAACTGCATAATATAAACTTATACACATAGAGAGAGTAGTCAGTTAGCATTCCATGCTTTACAAATGCATCCTTACATGATTGTCTATATTCCAATTTAGAAATTAGCCTATACACTTTATCTGTAATATAAATAATCTATCCATATACACTTTTGCTGCAGCCCCCCAAACCTCAATACCATAGTGTAGATGAGTTATTTTGTTACATATTATATCTATATGCTTTGCTCGTGTTAATTTACTATCAATCATATACCTAAGAACTTATATGTGTCTACCCTCTCACAGATTTTATCTTCAATCATACATATATCCTCTAGAGCATTACTTTTAAATAGATCAAATTTCATAAATTTTGTTTTATCCACATTGCAGTTGGATTAGATTAGATTAGGGGTTAGGATAGGTTAGATGTCTGCTTAAGTTATCATGTTAGCTTTCATCATTATGTTTTATTCACTGGAATAACTAAAATGTGTATTCTAAGCTGTATATGGAATATGTGCTGTTAACTGTTATATATTTTATTTAACTTTAATTAGATTGATATCCATAATTGTATTTTTCTTGTTTAATATTATGATTGTTAGCTGTTATGCTGCTGTATTATTTTTGTCACATCACTATGCCTTGTTGTTCATTTTTTCATGTTTACTTTTGATGTACATTATTTTCATTATTCTTAAATCCTCATTTTCAGCATCCATTAAATATGTTCTTCTTTTTATGTGCTATTAACCATTCAATACTTCACCTACTTCCATTTTTTAACCTCATTAATTTATTGGTAATTTCTTCTTCATTGTTGTATGATGTATTATTATTGTATTACATGACATAACAGATTATAAGTTTCTTGAAGATCCCATATTTTTAGCTAACACAATAATGAATATATTTACAGCAAACATTGTACTGAAACTATGAGAAACACATTGGGAAAACTTTTAAAATAACATTTTACCAAACTACATATACAAAACTAACTTTATTACCACCACATCCTTCCTCTCCAGTGTCAGCATTCAAAGAAAATGTGTAGGAAATCATACAGTATGGCCACTACAATTCTATTTACACTATAGTTTGCACATTACACATGATGTGTTGATCCTTGGATGATGTTTTCTGTGGTAGTTCTTGATCTGATGGAGAAAGAGGAATTTCTTGATCTTGTGATATGTATGCTGACTTAAGATATTCCATGCTAACATTCAACTTGCCCTTGAGAGTTTCAATATCAAAACATTTCTTTGTGTGGTTTAAGACTTAGTTCCAGTTGTTTTCTTGTTGCATCATGCATTAAAAATACTTGTCAGGTGAATCTAGTTTTGGAAAAATGATGAGCTTATTGCACTGATTTTAGCTTGAGAGTTGCTTCTCTTAATTGAGTAAAGAAAATAGGTTATTTTTGTTCAGAGTTAAAACTGGCTTCTTATATGAAATTGCTGGACAACTGTATGGTTTTACCAAGGGTCAGTATGCTGGTGATATGTGCCAAGCTTTGGAATTATTATTGTTCAAAGACTTAATAGAACTGAAGACAGTTTTGGGGTCCAGTTGTCTATCAATTGTGATTTTAATGCCAGTAGTCTATTTTTCCATTTGACTCAGGATGATAGGCAATTTTTAATGTGTTGTGTGCCTAGTTGCTTGGAAATACAGTGGAAAAGTTGAGATTCAAACTATCTGTTTCTTCAGTAGTAGTGTATTTTGGGACACCATAACAAGCTGTTATGCTGCTTCACACTATTGAGAGATGCAATTAGTAATTGTTAGAAGATAAGACTTTTTGCAGAATGGTGGTAATGGCCCCATTATTGTAAGATTGATGAACATGAAATGTGTACCTAATTTTGGATATGTGCCAAATTATGTTTGAAGTATGTACATTTTTTTCTTCTCTGACAGGAAATCATGTTTCAATCCAGTAGAAAACTTCCTTCTTCAGTGAAAACCAGATGTGAAATGCTAAGGTGAATGGCTTGTAATCAGTATATACAATAAAATTTCTTTTTGGAGAATGGAAATACTTGATGGACAGTAAACTACTGAGAGTTCTCTCATAGGTGCAAGCATTTTGGAGAAGAAATTAATAGGTTCTGCAACATTATGTCGCATTTGTTGCAGTGCATCACTTACAACTGAATCTAAAGCATTAACCATTAGTACTAAAAGTAGTTCACTAGATGGCTGTGCTAGCAGGGCAGTTAATCAAAATCGTCCTTGGTTGCAGGTGTTCATTGGAGTTCACATTCATTTTTCTACAAACATCTTGCAGAGATTAAAAGAACTTGTTGAATAGGTGCAGTATTAGATAATGATCTTCTATAAAAGTTGTTAATTCCCAAGAATCATCATGTCTGACTCTATTTTTGAAATTGGAAAATGTTTTGTAGTTTTAACTCTCTGAGGAAATGGTGAAATTACCTTGGGAGCTATATGATAACTTAAAAAGAATATCTCAGAAACACCAAAGATATCCTAAGACAAATTAATATTGATTTGATGCAGTTGTGGCATTCAAATATGCCACAACAACATATTCAATCTTCGAAATCTTTAAATGTTCCTCATGTTCTTCTGTACATTTGGATGCAGTTAGTAAGTCATCTATTATAAATATATATAAATTAAGATCACCTAGAGTACTACACATATAATGCTTAAATGACTGAGCAGCATTGCATAATTCAAAAGAAAAATGGATAAATTCATATAGTCCAAATGATGTGATCATTGTCTTTTTTTTATATCTTCTGGGGCTACAAGTATAAGACAGAATGCTGTTACTAAGTCTCTTTGAGAGAAAATGCATTTACCATCAAGCTGTGCATAGAAATCTTGTAAATGAGGAACATGGGTGGTCAGAGAATGTCCTGGCATTCAAAAGGCTGTAGTCTCAATAGGGTGTCCAACTTCCATCCTTTTTTGGTACTAAGTGAAGTGGGCTGAGCCACAGACAGCTTGATGGGCAAAAAATTCCCATGTTGACCATTTGCTGAAGTTCCAACTTTGCAGAGAGGTATCAAGCTCTTGCTGTAACAGGTAAACCAGTTTTTATAATTACATCAGTGGAGTAAAATATTGTTCTTTCAGAAATTAGGGTATCTTGTAATTAGATGAACTTATCTATGTTGTGGGCCAAGAGCATGGATTGATTTTTTACAATTTATTGAGTCAATCTTATTGTTCAACAGAAGATCAAAGTGGCTAAGAAAGTCAGCACCAATGATTGCATACTTGACCTCTGCTAGATGAAGGGCTAACAGAACTGTCTTCTTAATTCCAAATCCAATTTCATAAGTCATTAACCAGAAGTGGTAATAGGTGTGCCATTTGCTGCATTTTTGTTAATGGTGTTTAATGCCTGTTTTTACTACTGAGGCACCGCAGGAGGTGAACACTGGTGATACAATGAAATGATATATTGGGAAACAATTATGTTTTTTTAAGAAAGGAAACATTCCAGGACTAAGTTTAAGGTACCTCCCCGGCATTTGCAAGTTATGAAGGCTGAGGAAAACCTAGAAAAAACCTCAGTCAGGGAGGACAGTCCAGGCAGGATTCGAACCCCAAACCTTCCACTCAGGAGTCAGTGCGACCCATTTGCTGCATAAACTGGACAATCTGAATGCATTTCTTTTTCATTTCCATAGGTGTTGGTGGTATCACTGAGATGTCAGCACCTGTGTCATGAGAAAATGAAAATGGCTGTCTCTGTCAGTGACAAACAGGTGGTGAGATACCATGTTTCACTCACTTTCTTCCATATCTAGTGAAGGGGATGGGAGTTTTCCTCTTATGACAATGAGCTAGTTACAAATTAGCACTGTGGGTAAACCTAGTTGACCTTTTACCACATATTTCTGAAGCAGCATCATATCAAGGTGATTTTGAGTGATATTGTCTTCAGTGTCATGACAGGTCTGTTACTTGATATAAATTGAGGTTGGATATTTAAATTGCTGGTTTGTTGAGTAAGTTCAGCAATTTGTTTCTCTAATTGGGATAGATGGTCACTGGAACTCTTCTGCAGCTCTTGTGCCCACATATACCAGGCAGGAGTTGCTATATCTAGTATTTTGTTGGTCATGGCTGCTAGTGTATCTAAATCATCATGAATAGCTGCTAGTATAGATGTGTATTAGAGGGCATTCAAACTAGAAATATGTTTTTTAGAAACTCATCACTAATTGCATTACCTCAGAGCACCATTTGCCTAAGCAGACTGGATGGTTTTATATTACATAACTCTAGGACACACAGCAACTTCTCTTCCTTCAGCTCTCAAATTCCATAATCAGTTCACTCTTTAAGTTGACACAAGGTATAGATGAAATGACCTCAAAATGAAATCAGCAACCTGATGAGCAATTTCTCTATACAGAGAATTGTTACATAGAAGAATTTGGTATGTTCATTAACAATTTTTGAAGTTGCAAATTGTGCCTCTACCTGAATAAACCACAATGCCACATTTTTGCACCAATAAGTTGGTAGCTTAACTACATTTCACATATTTCTTCTTGGTTACTATTGGTGTGTTGTCTTGTTGTGGGTTTTGCTTTTCTTCAGCTTAATGGTATGTGATTTATTTATCCTGCTTTTGTAATTTATTGTTCTCGATCTGTAGTCTTAATGACAATATCTGTTTCAGGAGTTTGCTTATCATATATTTCTGTGTTTTTCATTACAGATCATGCCAGAAGTTATGTTACTTGTATAATTTAAGCAACATAACAAATTATGTCTTTATGATCTCACCTATGTTATTTTACGAAAACAATAAAATGTTATAAACTACTATCAACATACACAAAACAAACTTTCATGTTATTACCACCATGTAACAATTTCTTGGAGTAAAATGAAATATCCGTATTGCTTTGTTTACTACTGAAAACAAATTTAAGTGCTTAGCAATATGCAGCTGGGAACTCATAGAAATAACTTTTTTTTAAAGTTTCCTTTAATGTATTCATAATTTTCTTGTAAAAACCAAGGATAGAAGTGCATCTAGTTTATGTATGTGGTCAGATACCACTAAATTCCCAGAGAGAGATGATTTAGCTTAAAGATGACTAATATATTTCAATAGTTTTTTTCTATTCTTGGTTCTTTGCATTTTTGTCATTCAAAGCTACAAAAACAAATATAGAGTTGTAAGAATTACAGCTTGGTATAACCTAATTATAAACATCTGTACAGCTGAAATTAAAGTTGCATTTATGATTATCGTTTATTTCATTTGCAATTTTTAATAGCCTCTACTGCAGGCTGGTGGACATGGCACATGTATAACACAGTGCAAGTCAGCACGTATTGTTACCACCAAGACCATACCCATGCAAGTTGATGGTGAAGCTTGCAAACTGATGCCTTCCATCATCACCATGAGCCTTCTCAACAAAGCTCCTATGTTGGCAAAGAGGAAAGGTGGAAAATCCAATGTGCAGTAAGTAATGCTATCATAACTGTTTATGCATGTACACTGCAGGTCAAAAGTTTCTGGACACCTGTAAAAATTACAGAACTTTAGTGTTAAATGTTAATGACTGCTCTTGTTTATAATGCTAACATAAACATGTTGTATTATAAAGCATAAATATGGGTCAGCACCGTAAACAGACACTCCAACACCTGCTCCTTGTTGTTTATGATACAGCCTTAATCATTTGTCTAGATAAGCAGTATATGGATTACCACAGTGACGCATTAAGTTACCTATTGTGAATGTGTCAGTATCATTGTGATAACCTAAGAGCATTGGTTTATTAATACTGTGTTTGCTGCATCCATAAAAACATGAGCACAATATTTTGTAATGTATTATAAATATTATTTATGGAGTACACTTCAAAATGAAGGATAGAAATAGCAAAATAACTGAAGATTCCCAGGTCAACAATTGCTGACACAATAGAGAGATTAAGGCAAACAGGGGTAAACGTGACAGAAAAAGAAGTGGGAGGCCTCCAGTGACAAACAAAAGTGCAGATAATGTGATAGTGTTCAAAAGCAAACAAAATATGAAATTAACAGTTGCTAAAATTCAGATGAATTTAATTTAAGCCATAATAGGGAAATATTCCTTTGCACAGTAAAAAGGAGACTAAAAGCTGCTAATCTGTTTGAAAGGGTAGTTGTAAAAAACCTCTTCTTAGGTAGGTAAATAGACAGAAAAGACTTTGCTGGGCTTTGAAACATAAAAATTTGACAATGGAACACTAGAAACAGGTGTATTGGACTGGTGAATCTAAATTTGAGATTTTTGGTTACAAACATACTTATGTAAAACGATCATCAACTCAACAGAGGGGATCTGTAATGGTAGAGGGTTGTTTTCATTCAGAGGTTGGTGATCTGCACCGTGTTAGGGTTACTTGACAAAAATGGATATCATAGCATTTTAATCAGGTAAGTGTTTCCATCTGATTGGTTGGGGCTTTATCTTTCAACAACATAATGACTCAAAGCATACCTCAAAATTGTGCAAGAATTATCTGGAGGACCAGCAGAGGGCAGGAGGAGCTGAAAATTATGGAGTGACTGGCGCAGTCTCTTGATCTCAACCCCCATTAATTTATTATGAATGAACTGGCTTGCCAGGTATCCCTACATTGATAAGATACTTTGAAACATGTTACAGGTCTCCTGGAATGATATTCCTTTGCCTACTATTGAAGAACTTATAGGTCAGGATTCCAGGAGCTGTGAATAAAATGATTTCAGTAAAAGGACATTTTTTTCAATAAGAAATACATATGAACTAATCAGTCAAAATTTGGAATTTCTAATCAATCTATGGCTTTTTTTTATTGTTATTACATTATTAAATAGTGATCAGGCAGTAAAACCTGTAAAGATTTTGCTCATTTGCAGTTTTTGTTCTATCCGTTCTTTAGATTTTCTGTGAATACGTTTTTGCCTAGAGTGTCCAGAAACTTTTGACCTGAGGTGTACACTTAATGAGGATAAGATTATACAAATAATTCCATTGTTACGATTGGTAGTATATGAAACTTTCAGTGATCAGCTGAGGACAGACAAAGTTGCCCTAAATTATTTCTTGCTTAAACCTACATGCAAGTCAATTTGAAAATAAAAATGCCAATTCAGTAAATGAAATGCATATTCACTGTTTCCATCAATATTAATATTGGTTAAAACTGATACTTCATTTATAAAAGCTCACGATTGTGAAGAGTTGTTGATTTATTACAGTAGAACCGTGATTCATCGTTTTTGAATGGATCAGGTTTAACAAACGATGCCGGAAAACGATAGATGCGGAAAGTGCATAAATCATGTTCCAAAATAAATAAGGCCAGTATATAAGCAGAGACTTTATTTTGCGTCAGTTTTACATGTTGCCGTATATTTTACACTTTGTTGTCGACCCTGATGGTCTAGTGGTAACCATACTTGTCTCGTAGACCCAAGATCGCAGGCTGAATTTCTGCCGGGGTTGATGAATTTTTTCAGGCGTAAAAATGCTAAGTATTGTTTCTTCAGAACAGAAGTAAAGTCGAAGGTCATATGTCGTAGATTTACGGCACGTAAAATAACCTCAAGCCTGAAAACAAAGGTCTTACGCCCTGAATTGAATGGCATGCTGATCACCTGAGAAGTTAAAGAGCGTTCGTAAATGAAATAAATCAACAAAAAGCAAAATATTTGTCACTTTCTTTGGAAAAGTTCGTTAACTGACATTTGCTTCTTTTCTTTTAATGCGAAACGAATTTTCCACATTCAACGTATTCTGTTACTCACTACCGTCCATACCGCCATTGCCGTGTGCATAGAATACGCTGGTCCATTTTCACATACTCTCAGAGCTTCGGCTAACATCAGCATGTCTTCGGCTGTTGCATCATCTTCCCCCTCTTCCCCCCCCCCCCTCATCGTATGTGCCTCCTCTCACTTCGTCGCACACTTCATTAGCACTTTGAACGGCACATGTCACAACGTCCTCGTCCTCTGCCTCGTAGATATCAAAACTGACGGCAACAGCAACTCTGGCCCATTCTCCGCATTATCAGCCGACTCCCAAGGCGGCCTATACTTCATCTTACAAAAAGTTTCAATTCATGCATTAACCTTCGCTATTTTCCACAAACGTGGAAAGCTGAAATTATTTGCCTTTTAAAAAAATCCACCCTTCCAGCTACCGGCCAATCAGCTTGCTCCCCATGGTGTTCAAAGTGTTTGAACGAACACTTTTTGCCCGCCTGGAGCCGCTGTTAACTGAGCTGATTCCGGAGCATCAATTTGTTTTCAAACTGAAGCCCTCGATCACTCAGCAATTACTGAGAGTGGCGGAGAAGGCCACATTGGGATTCAGGCAGCGCACATTCTCTGCTATGCTTTTTGACATTGAGAAAGCATTCCCTAGCACCTGGCAGGCGGGACTTTGGCTGCCGCGTGCGGCTATGGGTTAATTAATAGTTTTCTCTCAAACCCCGCGTTCTGTGTCAAAGTTGAAGGTCGAAGATCGAAGATCGGACGCATGAATGATGCATGGGATTACCAAAAGAAGCGTGTAGTCACCAACACCCTCCCTTCTTTACATGTCGGATTTTCTTACAAAACAGCACATCTACTCATCAGGATGCTGATGCCGTTCTTATTTTGGTTCAAAGCAGAAACTGTATTTCGCACTAACTAAACGCCTCCGACACCTTACCCAGGTGGAGGAATGGAGTGAGATCTGACGCATGCACGTCAGTGGTGAGAAGAGCGAGGCAATTCTCGTCACCAAGCGCCGCAGATCAGCCAATCCGGGGGCTCGTGATTCTGCAGGGCCAAGCAATTTCCTGGAAGAATCGGGTCACGTATCTCGGGGTCCAGCTCAGCGTGCAGTACAAGGTGCAAAGGCCCGAGCGGCCATTTCAAATTTGATTCCAATTTTTTAACTAACCTCCGTTCCAATTCGCATCAAGTTGCGAATTTATAAGGTAATAATGTATGGCTAGCAAGGTGTGCGGTAACACAGCTCCATCCAACGTTGTTTATTTGCAAAAATCGCAAAACATCGCCTTAAGGAGAATTTCTAGAACTGATTTTTGTTCCCCACAGTCTTTCTCCCAAGAAACTTCTGTCCTCGAGTACATTCACGACGCCATAAGGAGAGTAACGCAGAAAGCATACGCACTCTGCGCTAGACATCCAAACCGGTTAGTTCGCAGTCCCATCCCCGATCCATTACCCATCCGACTCATAGCATTACTCAACATCACGTGTCAGCAGACAACAGGATGTCGGTCTTGATGGTGTAGTGGTAACCATACTTGCCTTCTAAACCCAAGATCGCGGATTCAAACACGGCCAGGATCGATGGAATTTTTGAGCATATAAATCGTAAGTATGGCTTCCTTCGAAAGAGAAGTAAGGTCATGGGTCCCGTGTCGTATATTTACTGCACGAAAAAGAACCTCAATCCTGAAAGAAGAGGCCTCTGAGCAAAATTTGTCGGCCGTTTCACGCCCTGATTTGAATGGGACGCTGATGACCTGAGCTGCTAAAGAGCGTCCATAAAAAAAAAGACAACAGGTGTACAGGGAAACATAGCCACCTGTTGACCAGGCGCACCCTAGAACCCTCCTTCACAACATCAGGAAGTCTTCTATCATCAACCTGCGGCTCCAAAACTATCAGCAACTACGGGAAGCTCGTGTTGCGCTTTCTCGGATCAAGCGTGACGCGGATTCTATACATACGATCGTTCGAGGATAAAATATCTTTGGAACTTAACTTTTTGAACGAATAATGCGGAAAACTATATTTCGAGCAACGATGAATGCAGGCTTTATTTACATAAGATATAAGGTATGTAACAGGGATTTTCCCTACCCCTTACGAAATCAACCGAATAAAATAAAGTATCAATTTGGAAGCAATCGAATAAAATAAAGTATTAACTTATACCGGCATCAAACATATAATTCTGACAAGTGAGTAATATTCTCAGTTCTCTGCATATTACAGAGAGAGTTGTGTTGCTCAGAATTGTAAGCCGAGGGGAAGAAGCATGGTGGTTTATGGCTTGCCCTGACCCAGGCCATAAACCAAGGCGAGAAAAACAAAATTCTTTTAGCGAACTTAAGCTAGAAGGTCATCGCAGCCACCCCTCTGGCATTCGTTGCGCTGTTGATGTAGGAAAATTGTACATCAAGTGCCGAACGCGAAATTTAAAGCACCAATCAGAGAGCATGTGCTGTAATCAAAAGGTTTGAATTTCGCGAACTTTAAAATATTATAGCGTCGGTGACCGACCGACTCGAACTGAACAAAATTGTCGGAACGCCGCGAGTTTGGGGCATTCGACAGCCAAGTAGTAGTCTGAGGTCATTCAGCATTCTAGTCGACAGTTTGGCAGCATTCTAGTGAAGTTCAGCATTTCGGCATCCAGCATTCTAGTTAAACCCAAAAGCAGTAGTGGTCTCCCAATCAATATTCATACTTTAAATAAACAAATGTTTGAATCTATTCAGGGTTTTCACGAACCCCGCGTTCTCATTTGGTCATCCCTGACAATTCTTATTGTCCCCGAGGAGCGCCCTAGGCGTCTCCGCCCCCCCCCCCCAAAAGAGAGAGACTAGCACAAATCATCGAAGCCGAGGCAGCGAGGAGGTTCATCTCCTCGCATCAAAGTGAAGCAATACCAAGAACGTGTAGAGGAGAAGGAGCGAGGACTACAGGACCTGCAGAAGGCATCACGAGGCAGTCAACATCCAGCCCCATCGAATCCTACATCTGCGTTTCTTGTCCTGAACCGTGAGATAAACCAATATTATAATCTCCGTCCTTTAGCATATCATTTCCCCCTTCTCTACACCCTCATATCTGCTTCAGGTAAAACGTTTATAACCGCATAAATTGAACAATACATCCGGAAAACAATAGATGGAGGTTCCACTATTGGAACCTCCATTCATCGTTTTTAGGGGATCGGGTTAAACAAACAATGAATGCGGGGAAACGATAGATACGGAAATTGCATAAATAAAGTTATTGAAACATAAAACTAGTATATAAGCAAATACTATATTTGACGTCAATTTGTCATGTTACCGTATACATATTTCTCATTTTGTTGTCGGTGTTGTCCAGTAGTAACCATATTTGCCTCGTAGATCCAGAATCGCATGTTCAATCCTGGCCAGGGTTGATGTTTTTTTTTTCGGGCGTAAAAACCCTAACAGTATAGTTCCTTCGGAAGAAAGTAAAGCCGAGGGCCATTGGCATAGATTTTATTTGAATGGCACTCTTATGACCTGATAAATTAAAGAGCGCCGTAAATAAAACAAATCGCAAAATTCAAAACATTTGTAACTTTCTTTGAAAAAGGCTGTTACTGACATTTGCTTCTTTGCTGCTTTTCATTTCATGCGAAACTAATTTTCAACATTCAACGCAATATCGTTCATACCGCCATTGTCACGTGCACAGAATTGTAACTATCAATAGATGGTTACGATATAATGCGCCGTACAGTTTCACATGCTCTCACGTACGTGAAATTGTACAGCAAACATCGGCTTGACTTCGGCAGTTGCATCATCTTCCCCCTCTCTTCCCTCAGCCATATCAACGACACTTGCGACTCCTTCCACTTCATCAACATAGAACGCCATATGTGACACGTTACGTTCAGCATCATCCTTGGGCGAGGTCACGCCCTCTTCCACGAACAACAGCCGAAGATGACAGGAGAAAACCGAACCCAATTGACATGTGCCTCCATGCGGAGAATTTGACGTGTGACTTCAACAAATACAGGCTGATGTAACAGTCGTAACGCACAGAAACATGCAATAAATGCCAAAAGTAACTTGGTAAGTAGCATGGTAGTAATTAATCACACGAAAGCAAATGGGAAACCTAAATTGCAGCAATGTAACACGTAAAGAAAATGATAATTATACAGGATAAGGCATGCACCTTTTGTATACGTTTTGCCTGTATTCCGAGCTGTATAAGCGAGATGTTTCTTAATTTGAAGTGGGACTAATGACTTCTTTTCCATATCAGCAAAAAAGAGCGATGGCGTTAGCTTCCGTTGTATCGGGTTTAGCAAGGGAAATGCTATGAGTTTTTTCAATCTTTTTTTAAATTTTATTTTAAAGCAAAGAATGTTATCGATGGGGGAAAATTTCCTCTTTGGAACATTTCTTTAGTTCTGGGTGTGGACATGTGTTCATTTTGGTTGCGAACTACGGCCTTTAAGGATACCGTGTGTTTCTTCACAGTTTCAAGTTCTCTTGTTGCGGAAATTTCCTTATTGACACCTAAAAGCAACTGGAAGCAATTTTTTTCTATTTTTTCTGACAGGGGCACAGAACTCACTTGTTTGCTCACTTGGGCTATTTGCGTTTTTGTGGTTCACACAATGATCAACAATTAAGTCCTCATATATATGTTTGCGCTGCAGAGCGTCTTTTAAAGTGTAAGCATTGTTGCGCCGTCTGTTGCAATACCTACAGTTTTTTAGTACATCATATATAATGGTATATTTTTCAAGAGCGGCTTATTCTGTATTGAAAATACCTTCACCATCATACTTTCTAATGCAACAACATTGTAAATATTTTGAATTTAACATAAATAAATGACATAGTCATATCATATCTCTTTTCATAAAAATTTCAATCACTGTGAAATGTGCAAAAATGTCAATTAGCATTCAACTTCAGCGAGATTACCATGGTGAGGGATCAGCTAGAAAGCAAACAATGATGTGCAGCTTATGTAGTTATGAAACACAAAGGAACTTTTTTTATTTGAGCATTTAAAATAAATATAAGAAATAAAAGTAAAATTGGAAGAACTGCAACTCTCATCCTTTGATGGTTTTAAAAATTGAATAAGCGTATGGTTGCTGTTTCTTTATAAAAGGTAGGAAAACATCATTTTTTTCGAGTGTACTTTAGAGACGTCGTCGTACTTTCAACTATCATGATAATAAACCTTATACTTGATTCTATAATGAACCTAGCAAATTTTCTTTCACTCACACTCCACGCTAACACTAAGGAGCCGAAGTTTCGGTGCCGCTCACAAAGGAGGCATACGGTTTTCTCCGCTGCCCTCCTCCACTACCTTTCGTAAAAGGAGGCGTGACCTCGCCCAAGATTGATGCTGAACGTAACGTTGAAAACTGACAGCAACGGCAAATCTGGCCCATTCTTAACTTCGGCTATCATCATCAGCAGCAGCATTACCCCCGCCACCATCACCACCCTGCTCCAAGCGTGATGCGAACTTTGTACATGCGACGATTCACTCTTCCACTTTGAAAACGATCATTCGAGGATACAATTTCTTTGGGACTGAACTTTTTGAACGAATAATGCGGGAAAACGATACTTCGGGGAACGATGAATGTGGATTTAATTTACAAGATATAAGGTAAAACTCGGGACCGCAAATTGAACGATACATCCGGAAAATGATGATTCTGGAAACGATAGATAGAGATTCCACTGCAATAGTATTAGCTCTCTTTCAGGTGCACTTTATCTAAGAGATATATTTCCCATTTTTTTCAATGTCCTAGCATAACTGTTAATGCAAAAAGACTCCAACACATAGCAACTTCCTTGCTATTATTGATCTGCTGCTTATTATTTTTTTGATTTATTATAAAGCAAAAGTATCTTTGGGATACTTTATGCCTGCTTATATACCTCATTGTTTTTTGTATCCTTTGTTGCAATCAGCCATGTTTTCATGTATACATTGTCACAGAAATGAGAAGTATTCAATGTAAATGTCACTAACAACTTACAGAAAACTCTGGGCATATATTGTTATTACAATTAGCTGAAAATTTCTGTTAAGTATGTAATGAAATAATTTTTAGTCTATATAATTAAAAAAATTTGCTGCAGATTCTTGGCAGTAAACTTTACATTTCTTGTAGCAATATCTTGAAAGTCACTCCTTCTTGCTTTCCTACAAACAGCTCTTTCAAAATTTGCATTTATTTTATGGAAGAGCAAGGAGAAAACTTAAATTTTCAGAAAAGTTTAAAATGCTTCATGATGTTTGTTTACCATAAATTATGAAACTTAAAGTTACTTTTCTTTCCCTTGTTATAGTATGATAATGATGATGATAATATTGGCATTTTATACTTCATTGTATACAAACAACAACAACAACAACAATGGAGCCTTTTTACAGCCCCATGTGGGCCTGGGCTTTACCACAACGATCACTGCATCATCTACTTCCATCACATGATTTCATTGGTAGAGTGCAGTATTGCAGGGGGCATGTGATCAGTACATTGCATCCCCCCGATTGCTATATTGCAACTTACTAGATCAGGGATCGCCACCTCTCCATCCCAATTGTCCTCATAAGGCTGGGTGGACCCGGTTCCAAACCTCCCTATCTTAAAAAATTCCTAAGTAGGTGCCAGGAATCAAACCAGGGCCTCCTGGGCAGCAGTCAGCAATGCTACCACTAGACCAAGGAAGTGGTCTCATTGTATACATATCTGTACTATATTGTTTTTAGATATAAAATAAGAAATATTACCATGTAAATAAAACACTAAAATAATAATAATAATAATAATAATAATAATAATAATAATAATTGAAAATAAAACATTATACCTATAATTATTTTCAGGCAGCACAAAATCTTAAATGTAACTGGTTTCTCTTAGATATATTGTACCTGATCATGAAACATTTCCAACAAAGATTTAATAATAATGTAATTGCACATTGTAATTTTAAATATATTGAAAAGGAAAAGAATTAGTGTAACACTGTGTTCCCATAAAGTTTTAAATTAACATATTATGTAGAATACATAAAGAAATAAATCGAAGGCAATAAAAATAAACAACAAAAAAGAATAAGATAGAATTCCCTAGATTTAAGTGAATATTTTTATTGGTATCACAATGGTAGTTGATGTCAGAAAGGCTTTCATGCACCAACTGTTGAACTAATTTGCATGGCAGAGCCTTTTACAGGCTAATTTTAAAAAGTCTGAAACTTATTTTCAAATATTTAAAATATTTTTAGAAACAACAGTTTTGACAACACCTGTTTTTTTTTTTTTTTTTTAGGCAAGCAGCACTGGAAACTGTGAAGGTGAATGTTGACTGTATCACTATGTCCAACTACGAGCAACATCACTATGATAAAGATGTGCTCAAACAATCTGGTAACTATTATTCAGTAATTAAAGCAATAATAATATTTTATTAAATGTTAGTCAATCTTTTTTATATCTGCAAATGACCTTAAACTCGTAAATATTACAACAAATATGTAGACAGCAAATATATGTTAACAAATATCATACAAAACATGGAAGCTTTATCACAAATTGCTTCCTTATAATGGTCTTCATCAATCATCAGCTCAATACCATCTTCTAATAGCTGAAATTACTTATCATCTTCTGCAAATTCTTCAATAAGTAAAAGCAATGGATAAAACTTTGGAAAGTTCTCTTTTAAAATTCAGATTACAGGAATATCTCTTTAATCTTCTTTCGTAAGCGTATTGTACATTGTTAAACTTGTAACCACCATTATATCAACATGTAACATGAAATAAATTGTTTTACGACTATTTTAATTATATTATTTTTTAAACTTTTTTATGTTTTATTATGAGAATGCATTTTACAGTTTATAACAAAGGAATATGCACTTATTTTTTCATAAATTTTACTAGGGCATTTGAAAAGTAATTGAAGCATATTTAATTGTTTCTCACTAAATTTATTTAGATTTCTTTTGTCATAATACACTTCAAATATAATCCCCTGCCTTGTCAACAACATATTGCCAAATACTTGGAAGCAGTACACTTCATCAGCAGCATCATTTCTGGATATCTCTCTCCTGATTTATCTAAAACTCTTTGGATATCAGATCTTGATTGAAAGCAAACCCTGTACAGAGGTTATTTAATTGTAGAATAAATTCTAATCACAAGAACTCATATCTGGTGAGTTTGGAGGGTGTTTAGTACTTCATAGTTAAATTTTCCTTACAAATTTCTCACTTTGTCAGCTACAGGACATCAATTGTTATCATACAACACAATAGACCTGTATTCAAAGACCTGATGTTGTGTAACAACACAATGTTAAGCACAAATGGCTACAGTGCATAGTTTATTAAAATTGTGACAATGGTGGTCAATTATCTTACTTTCAGAGAAGAAATAGCCTGATTTAGACTCTGTGTTTGCAGTCTGAGGGTTTTAAAGAATAATTGTTCTGCAGGTTATGTACAGAATATGTGAAAAGGAGGAAGATGTAGTACACATCCTGTTGAAATGTAAAGGTACTGAGGAATTAAGAAAGAAATGGTTGAAAATTAATAAGGAGTTGGTGATCAAGAACATTTTTGGTAAGATTCAGCTAAGAAGGTTGGTTGAGTTTTAATGGAAAATTAGTTTGAAATGGTAATGAGCAGTGGAGAAGATGCAATAAATACTAATTAGCTAAATTTGTTATGAGTAGGTAGTTTTACAGTTTAAAATTTGTTAAATTTTATTTTTACATGCATCATGAATAGGATTTGTGAATAGACTATTTTGTTGATTGTAAGTTGAAAAGGAGCTATATTTGAAGATGGTTACTGTTAAGATTATTATTAGGTTAATAGTTAAGTTGAGTTGTTGTTTATTAGTCATTAGAATAACAAAAAAATATCCATTGCATCATCAGGATTTAAAATTAAACAAAAAGTTTAAAAAAATATAATAAAAAATACAATAATGTTCAAGGTATGTACAATATTGCTCTATGATGTTACAATTTACAAAATTTAATTACAATATATGCATAATCTTCAGATGTGTAGTCATGTTATGTTGTGTGGTGGATTCCTCTTCCACCATGTCTCAGTAGATTAAAATAAAATACAGGCTGGCATCTTTACTATAGGACTCTTGACTTGAAAATTAATTTAGTATTTAAAACTATAGTTGCAAATCACTAATACTGAAGGGCATATGAATTGGCAAAATTTGTTTTACTGATTTTTTGAATTGTTTATGACCAAATTGTTTGATGCAGCATGGAAGATGATTTGCTACCAAGATGAGATACCCAATGAAGACTTCTAGTAATTCTATGAAAATTAAAATTTGCATTGTTGGATGTTCTCATGTTGTATTCATTAAACTTTGAATTTGACTGTATGGGATCAATGTTTTGGTGAATACAGATTCTAAAATACATATGCAAGGGACTGGCAATATTCTAAGATGTTTGAAAACTCTCACCTCTTGATCTTATTGGTAAATTCATCATAGTTTGTACTATTGATTTTTGTAATATTAAGATTTGCTTAGATTTTGATGATGCTATATAAGCTTCAAATGACAATGCTTTAGTCAGGATTTGAAATAACACAAATATTGAAGCTATGTGCTCTATATGGTGATCCTGTGACAAATTGGAGTTATTCATACACCTAGAAATTTGTGTGCTCTACTTCTTGAATTGTAGTGTAGTTTAAAATGATCTGGGCATAATCACTAAACTTTTGCATACTGAAATGCATAAATACAGCTTTGTTGGCATTTAATTACAGTCTATTATTCAATAACCATTGTTCGAATCTGTTTGATATCTGTGTTTGCAAGTCATTTTTATTGGTGTCATTAAGTTTGTATCATCAGCAAATATTTTGGTTTGAGGCAACTTCAAATGAAGGTCGTTTATATATATAAAAAAGGAAAAGCACAGAACCCAGAGTTGACTCTTTGAATTACACAACGTTTCATGACAGTGGAGTTTGATTTCTCAGAATTGATTTCAACAACTTGCACTCTGTTGCTTATATAGGAATAAACCAATGTTTTGCTATTCCTTTTATGCCAAAGTGATCTAGTTTGTTAATTAGGATTTCATTATTTATAATGTTAAATGTTTATTTTACAAAGAAAATGCCCACCTCTTGTTTCCTGAAAAATTTACTCGGTAAAGGATTGTAATGCATTTTTTATTCCCTTGTCCTTTCTAAACCCAAATTGAGATTTTGATAGCATTTTATTAGATTCTAGGAATGGAATTAGTCTGTTGTACATATTTTTTCAAATATTTTGGGGAATACTGATAACAGAGAAATAGACCTGTGGTTTTCAAGATTTGTTCTTTCACCTATTTTGAATGTTGGTGGAATCTTTGCTATCTTAAATATTTCTGGAAATATACCTGTTGAGAGCAATTAATTACAAATTTCAACCTTCGGTTTCACTAATAACAATGCACAATGTTGCAAATGTTGCAATATCATGCGTATTTGTGACTAATGCTCATTAGAGATTATTTTAGTTTCATGTCCTTTTGGTTCTGGGGTTTTCCCTACTTCTTTTCTTACACATTGCTTTTCCTTTATTCTCTGCCACTGCAATGAAACCACATTATAATTCAATTTTCCATTGCATATAACTTTTTTTAAGATATTACTGTAAGTATTATTGAATAGTTTAAGATGCAGATTATTTTAAGTTTACAAAGTTTGCATAATTCTCTTTTCCTCTTGTATGAAATGACAATGCTCTAGTTATCTACTTTACTTTTTCAAATCTTTTGGGTGATATTGGGTGATATTATGTATACCTTAATAGAAAATGCAATGTCAGAATAATAATAATAATAATAATAATAATAATAATAATAATAATAATAATAATAATCATCATCATCATCATCATCATCATCATCATCATCATCATCATGAATTTTGGTGATTTTTCATGTACGTCATGTTTGCTCATCATATCATATTCCAATTTTCATTCTGAAGAAGATATTTAAAATAATCAATATTTTCTGAACTAAAACTTCTTTCATAACTGACAAACTTATTGGTGTATGCAAAATAATTTTTCATTATATCTTGCAGAAGAAAAATTGCATTATGATCTGAAATATCGAAGTTCATATTTTCAGCTCTATATTGCAAACATTCATAGTCAACTACTATTTGGTCTAAACATATTTAGGCTGTGGATGTAATATGAGTGGCAGTTGTGATAGTTTTAACTAAATTGTAGGAAAGAAGTAGTAATCTAAATTCAGAAACAGCAATCTCAATAATTAGGAAGTTTAAATTGAAATCACCATACAGATTAGTAGCATATCTTTAGTACATTTAAAAGTATTTCACAACTTTCAAGGAAAGTTTTCAAACTGCCATCAGGCAATCTGTGTATACAAACTCTTGTAATTCAGAATATAGAACATTTTATTTCAGTTACTAAGGGCTCAAATAACTTTTCTAGGTTTAAGAAGTTGTTACATTGCTCACTATATATTTTAAATGATTTTTTAACATTTTGGCACAACCTCCATTTATATAGGATTTCTAGGTAAATGAATTTGCAAGTTTAAAATTTTGAATCTTTAACGGTGAATATCTCCTGGATATTCTAGTAGTACACTGATAAGCTGGACACAGATATATGTAATAAGGGTTAAATTATTTATCTCTTCTGAGTCAGATGTTTATGGTTTCACTTAAATGGGAAGCTCTTCTCATTTAAATAAAACCATAAAGAGTGTTCTAAACATCCGACTCAGAAGAGATTATTAATAGGTGTTTCACTGGTTCCATTCCAAATTGAATTAATATTAAAATTAAATTATTTGTTTGAAATGTGATGTAATTACAATATGTTGTTTGTATAAGAATTTGTAATAGCCAACATCTAGAAACTGGCTAGGGCCAGAATTAGGTTATTGCCATTTTGTAATGTTTCTTGGCACATTAACAAAAACAGATTACATTTTTTTCAAAGGATCCTGCAATATGATAGTGTAGTGTGACATTTTTTGAGTATGGTAAGATATGTCTCATCTCACAATAATATACTCCCTCAAACTTCTTGTAATGCCTAAAGCACTAAGTTCTAATTCCTCTTGCAACTTGGGTATCTACAAAACATCTTTTGTATTTACAACATATATTTCCTTTTAGACTTTCAATGTTGCAGATTTATGAAATAATTGCTGTTCTAAAGCATATTACATGACTACTATAGTCACTGCTAGGAGTACTGATTTACAGCATTGTTGCCATTACTTTTCGAATGCCCCATATACATTCATAAACATTTCAGAAGAGAGAATTTTGTTTTATAATGTTTTTTTTCAAGGTTATGTAAACAGATCTTACTTGCTCCTTTGAAGTGTTTAAAATAAAGCATATTTAGCTTTTTCATGCTTGTGTACAGTGAGTTACCAGTTCCGATAATAGAATTGCCAGTGTATGGTTCAAATTTTGAATGGATCACCCTATTGATAATTTTCAATAGTGCAGCAACATAACATTTATGATTTATTGGCAACATTTTGCATGATTAAACTGTGTATGAGGAATTATGTACTGCACTCTGTATATTACTGTATTAACTCTTTTGAAAAAGAAAAAAAATCTATAGTGTATGAGTCCAAGTCAATATCAACATCTCTCAATTGTAGGGTGGTAATTGAACAAGAGCTAAGAGACCTTGCAATGAATTATTTAAAAATGGCTAGCAAACAAATTACTGTCATAGTGGTTATGTTGTTAAAATATTATAAATAAAACAATATTTGTAAAGTTGGTACTCATTAATACATAATAAATCTTCATTTGTTAACAAAACAGAAACTTGTTTTGTTTAAATACTAATTAAAATCCTGGTTTATTAATACTAAAATACATAACTAATAACAAGGAATATAAAATAACAGTTTATGGGCCAGGACAAAGAAGAAGAGCAAAAATCTGGAAAAAGTGTGAGCATCAGTTACAAAAATAATGTGTGTGTATTGACAGTAACTAGGACAATGGACAATGAAGCAAATGAACTATTAAACATTCCAAAACTTAAAAATGCTGAAAAATTTCTACTGTGCGAACTTGAAATGAAAATCATTTTCTTTCAAAACAACTTTATAAAATTGTGAATAGTGACAATGTTTTCTGGAGAAAGATGAATAGGTTAGGGAAGCCTGGAAAATGAAAGATACTAAAGCTCAGTGCTACATATTAAGAATGATTGATCTTCAAGTTAAGTCGCACATATTAACATGTGAAATATCAAAAGAAATATATGACACATAAAAAAACATATATAAGAGTGAATCAGCACAACAGAAGCAATAGCTGCAAGCAGATTTTTTCAACTATACCTGGAACAGTTCAAAAGATATGATGGATAACAGTAGTAATATACAAAACATTGTGTTTAGATAACTTAAGTGATGATATGGTAATAACAAGGATCCTGGTTATTTTGCTGGACAATTTAAACATTTTTGAAGTGCTTGGAAATCAGTTCAAGCATCAGACAAAACCATGGAAAATCTTAAAACAAGACTGTCAAAATAAGAACAGCTTTGCACTGAGAACGTCAAAGAAAAAAGCATTGCATTTAAAGCTTACAGTCAAAAGGGTAAAATAATAGTAATAGAAAGTATAATAACAAAAGTAATTAAAAAAAGTGTTACCACTGTCAACACTTAAGAGTGAATGTAAGAACTGGAAGCAGTGCAGATTCTGCATCGGGACAAATCATTCTGAAGAGAAATGAAAAGGAAGAGTACCATTCCTGCAGTATCTGCAAGAAGACTAACTACACAATAAAAATGTTACTTCAAAAATAAAAAGTCAAGAAACAACAGTGGTGACAAGACAACTTTTCTGTCGGAAGTCTACATGAGTAAGAAGAAAATGAGTAAAAGTGTAAAAGAGTTTGTTGTGGATAGTGAATGCAATTCTTATGTGACAAATGAAGAACATGTTTCAGCTGAAATTAAGCAACACAAACATCTAATTGTGACCAAAGTGGCCAAACAATGCAATATGATGGTTGGAAACTTACTTGGAAATGTGAAAAATGACAACATAGTATTAACTGATGTAATTTATGTACCAGAGTTAAGCAGAAATCTTCTTTCACTTCATGCTATTACTGAAAATATTGGAGAAGTGCATTAAAAAAAACCCAACAGTGAATATAGTTAAATATAATAAAGTAATGTTACAAGGACACATAAATGAAAATGGTTTGCATATTGTGGACCTAAACACACATGAGGCCCTAACAGCATTGCAAACAAATGTTTATATGATGTGGCACAAGCAATTAGGTAACGTAAAGCTTAAAGAAAATGCCTAAACTTTGCAATTGGTCTACCTGATTCTGTCAGTAAGTGCTCTGAAATGGAAAAATGTGAAATATGCATAATGGTGAAGTATATTAGAAACCCATTTAGTGAGGTAAGGTACTGAGCAAAATGATCTTTGGAAATAATAAATACAGACATCTGTGGCAAAATAGATCCACCTATGCATGATGACAACAGCTACTTTATGACCTGTATTGATGATTACACTCACTTTGTTAAGCTTTACCTATTAAGAGCAAAAAATGAAGTAGAAGAACACATAAAAGAATGCGTAAGTGAGGCAGCAGGCTGTTTGAATTTAAGAATGTCAAAAATAAGATGTGACAATGGAGAAGAATATACAAGCAATGATTTAAAGTCTTGGGTAAAAATAAAGGAATTGTTGTTGATTACACTATTCCTCATTCTTTACTGCTAAATGGAACTGTAGCAAGAATGATTAGAACTAGTAAACAAGGTTAATGACTGCAATTTGAAAATGATATATACAGCAACCTACATTCAAAACAGAAGCCCTATGACAGTAACAAAAGTCACACCAGCAGAACTGTAAAATAGGATAAAATCAGATATGTCATGAATGGAAATGTTTGGATAAACTGTTTACAATAAAATACTGGGACACCTGAAGAAGTGAGACCCAAGAGTTAGAAAAGTGTATTCATTGGCTATGCAGAAAATGAATACAGGATCTGGGATATAACAAAAGAGAAAATATTTGTATCTCAAGATGTTGTGTTTTAGGAGTGCAGAGGAAAGAAAATTGTGAAAAACAAACCAGAAACTACATAACGATTGAGTACCTAAAAGCAGGTGAAGAAATTGCTGTAAGAGAAAATGATAATGAAAATACAAAAAGAGAAGAAAACGAGAATGAAGAAGATGAAAACATTCAAAAGGAAGAAAGAGCAGAAAATATTCAGGGGAAAGAAAATGTACACCTAAGAGCAAGAAGAGAGAGAAAAATGCCAAACCAATTTAAAGACTTTATTGTGTATAATAACAATGTAAGTAATGATGATATACTGCTACAATGACTGTATTAGAAATCAAGATATGAAGAATGGATCAAGGCCATTAATGAAGAAAAGGAATCATTAAAGAAGAATAACACATGAAGATTTGTAAATGGATGGTGTGCAACAGGAAAATAAATAATAACAGGAAAATGGATTTTTATCATCAATGAACATGGAAGGTTTAAAGCTAGATTGGTAGCAAGAGGCTGTCAGCAAAATCAAGAAAATGTGGATATCAAGGGGCTTTCCAGTTCTTTCATTCAAACAAGTATTTTAATGTTGCTGTTTGCTATAGCTGCATAGAAAAATCTGAAAATGATGGCATTTGATATGAAGACTGCATTTCTAAATGGAGAACTAGAAGAAGAAATTACATGAAGGTTACTGTGTCCCATGAAAATTATGCTTGTTTAAAAAAAGCACTTAAAACAAGCTCCATTAAAGTGGTATAAATGTCTCTCAGAATTCTTGAAGAAAGAGAAACTTTTGCAACTGAAATCTAATCAATGTTGTTTTCAAAACTCAAAATAGAGAAGAGATGTTTCTTGCAATTCATGTTGATGATGGAATGTTAATTGGAGAAGATGCGCAACAAATGAAAATGCTGCTTAAAAGGCTGAAGAAGAATTTTGAGATCACAGTAACAGAAAATGCAACCCACTACCTAGAATAGAGTTAGAGATCAAAAGGAATGAAAATGGTATATGCATAAATCAAGTAAAATAGAGTTCTCAAGTTTTGAACAGATACAGAATGGAAAACTCTAAACCAGTTAAGACTCGTATTGAGTATAACAACATATCAGAAGAAAATAACAATAACAACTTTCCATATCAAGAAAGGAGTTTACTCTATTTGATATGTGAAATAAGACCTGACATGACATATGCAGTGAACTATGAAAGCAGATTTATGAGTAATCCTACCAATCAAGATATAAACAATGTGAAGAGAACATTAAGGTACCTTAGTGGAACCCGAAGTACTAGTCTTAAATACTCATTCAAGAAAGAAGACAGTCATGTGGAAGCATTTTGTGATATTATGCTGGTGATTTTACTGATGGTAAAAGTACTACTGACTAGGTATGTAATGTATGCTGGTGGATCAATAACTTGGTGCTCATGGAAAAAAAGTGTAAGCATAATCTATGACCAAAGCAGAGTATATTTCAGCAGCTAATCATTGTCAAGAAATGAAGTATGTTAAAACATTCATGGAAGAGCTATTGAACAAATTAATAAATATACTTTATGTTGATAATCAGAGTACAATCAAGATGATCAAATCAGAATAAATAACAAGAGGAAGCAAACATATTAATGTCAAATACTATTTCATGAGTAATTAATTGAATAATGATTGGTTCAAAAAAGTACTGTCAAACAGAAGGTCAAATAGCTGACATATTGATAAAACCACTTCTAAGACCAATATATGACAGACTTAAAACAAAACTAATGATAACTGACGTCAAATGGTGATATCACTAATAATCTATTCTATTGTGTTTCAAGTACAACTAAATAATTAAATGTTAACATGTAAGTCACTACACCAAGCTGTTTCTCATAGTTAAAAGCATTTCAAATGTGATAATGTCTAGAGCTCATTACTTCAATTGTTAAATCTTTGAGAAAGGTAGTAATCTATTAATGCATATATTTGTATGATTACATTTAATTGGTTTATTTAAGGGAGTGTGTTAAAATGTTATAAATAAAACAATATTTGTAAAGTTGGTACTCATTAGTACATTAGTAAAGCTCAATCATATCTTGTTCAGTTGTTGACAAAACAGATATTTGTGTTGTTTAAAAATTAAAATGTAAATTGTAACTTGCACATTGAAGCCAATCATTTACTTAATATTATTGTATGATTTAGTTGAACTACACACTCTTCACTTACTTGTCATAATGTATAGAACCAGTTTCAAGAACATTTAGTTCTATACATTGTGTTGTTTGTTACTAATTAAAATCCTAGTTCATTAATACTAAAATACATGAATAATAGCAAGGATTAAAAAATAATATGTGTAACTATTCTCATGCCAATTCAGTAGAAGAAGGCTTTGCTGAATTTGCAAATGATAATACTATCATTTCCTTAGTAACAAAAAAGAATATTCCATTCCAATCACAAGGAGTGCATTATCTGCAGGTAAAAGCACTGGGAATTTGAAAGAGTATCTTTTGCATAGCTAGTTGCTGCTGATGATTGCATAGATTTTCTATTAGTAAATATATGCTGTAAGTTATATTAACCAATTTCATCAGTGATCTGCTTTGTAATTAACTTTTTTTTTCTGTAGCTGTTCCTCTTGGGGAGATACAGATTAATCCTGTTGCGGATTTAGATCAAGTAAGAAAAATTATCAACAAACTATTGGAAGAAAAACTGGAAGATTTCAATCCAGAGAAAGGCCTTCCTGAATGGTGCTTTGTTGACTGTAAGTATAGTGCTGCAATAAATAAGTAAATAAATAACTAAATAAATGTTGTACATGTATTTCTCAGAACAAAATAGACACATCTGCTTGACATTTCAGGAGATTATACATATCCAGATTACATTGTCATACAAAGTTTAAAAATACATAATAAGTTATCTAACATTTTGAAACAAATCAGAAATGAAGTGCAATATTAAATAGTAAAATAATAGTATACAGTATGATTAAATTTAGAAAAACTAACACTCCTTACATTAGAATTTAAATCAATAAATGACGTACAAATGTGTGTTTAGTATCATGATAAGAATCCTTTAGAACCTGAAGGCAAATGCTCATGTACACTGAAGGATTTTAAATAGCTATTAGTATACATTTATTATTAGGAAAGAAGATATTAGTATATTTAAAACAGCATCCCTGAACTCCAAAGAGATCCTTTGACCTTCCATGCATAAGTGGTATATTATAGCTCTCTCTAAAGTGAGAAATGCATGAGTGATAAATTGTCTCTTTTTCATTAATTTACTTGGATTGCCTGTTGAATGTGTTTTTCCATTTGTACTGTGATTTCCTTTTCATGAATGTTGATATAATCTTCTGTACAAACAAATGTTATTCTGATAAAGACATAAAGTCATTCTTGATCTTAATTACTTTGAAAGTTCTAGTAAAATGACAAAATATGAATTTTGCTAACCATGTAGATCAAATCCAGAATCAGATGTTTCATAAGGTTTTTTCTTCATCAGAATGCTCTAAATGGCATATAATGCAGAGTAAATAGTTTATTTACTAATTTAGTTATATCTATCATGTAGATTAGGCAAGATTGATGCAGAGTTCTATAATTTACAATATTTTGGGATTTAGGTCTTGTATTCACTTAGAAAGAAAACTTTCTGGTTTTAGTAGAACTGCCATAAGGACTAAGCATACTACACAATAAACTTTTTAATAAAATATTAAAAAGGAGAAGGAGGGGGAGGAGGAGGAGGAGGAAAGTTAATCATTTCTGGTATTTTCGGGCACCTTTAGGGAAGAAAGTAGAGATGATGTCTTAAAATTGCCTGAAAACCTTTAATGATAGTGATGGAAATGTCACAAATAGTCATTGTTTAAATGACATTGTTGGCAAAAGTATAAAATAGGTGAGGTATTGAACTCGAAGCACCAACCATCAGCTCTATAACTTCTGTGGAGGTTGTGTTTGATTTTGTTTATTTATGGATGCTCTTTAACATCTCAGGTCATCAGCATCCCATTCAATTCAGGGCATGAAAGAGCCAATAAATTTTGCTCAGAGCTTTCACGCTTGAGGTTATTTTTCATGCTGCAATGTATGACATTGGACCCACAACTTTACTTCCCTTCTGAAGGAAGCCATACTTAGGATTTTTATGCCCGAAAAAAAATCCATCTACCCTGGCCAGAATTGAATCTGTGATCTCGGGTCATTGAGATGTAGCAGAATTTTGGTGAGGGGTTTGCAGAGGATTAATTAATTTAATTGTGGTGGGGAAGGAAAACAGATTTTAGTTCTAATTATTTGATGAAGGGCCCGGAATTTAATGCTTACTAGGGATGTGAAGTTCTTCAGTGAAAATTCTCCTCTTCTTCTTCCATCCGCTTCCTAGATGAATGATGGAGGTTAATGACCTCATGACCTCGACCTTTGAGACTCTGCTAATATTTTGACAATTCATTGTCTCGAGGGAAGAAGCGGATCAGGTTATAGCTAGCAAATAAGACCTTTGATGATAGCTAACTATATGGCTTTATTCCTTGTCTGTTTTCACCTTAGGGTTTAGAAATTGTCAATGAAAAGTATAAGAGGCCTTAATAAAGTTTACAAGTTGGCCGCACTAAGTTTTAAGAAAACTTTGTCTTTTACCATTCCTGGCGACACTCGCCTGACGAAGGTTTGTCTCTATTGGATGTGAACTACAAGCACCATTGTTTGTTCGTTTTTTATTTATTAATTGACAAAACTTTATGCTAATTTCTACACTTATATTCCCACTTAAGCTTGGGTTTCAAGCCTTGTATAAGGCCAATGTTGCAACATTACAGAAACTGAACAACAGGCTAATGCTCAATGTACTTAAAAACCTTTGGTCCATTCCTTGGAACCACACTTCCTAAAAATGCAATTGAAACAGCTGGCATGATAAATACAACTGAGTAAGCTCAATTGCCTTTGCCAGCAGAACTTTAACTACAGTGTTATCAAGGATGCACATCCACTGAAGGTTATTTGGTTTCCACTAATGTATACAAATTACAATTGTATAGCATAATGAGTGCACATTATATATTATATATAGTTTAATGCCAGTTTTATGACATCATAGAAATTGAAGTCCTGCTGTTTCTAATGCCATGATCTGTTAAATGACAATGTTTAAGATTTTCCTTACTACTCATTTTACCAGTAATTCCTTCATGTTTGTCATCACCACCACTACCACCATCTCAAAGTTAACATCATAAAGCCACTTCTCTATTAAAAAAAACTAAAATATTGTTCAGTTTAGTATTCTGGTATTTTTATGCAAGTATTTTAGTGTCTAAAATGAATTTTCCTTTTGCCTCATGGCAGCACAAAACATAGAGGAAATTTTCAATTTTTAGATGGACCCTACAATGCAAACATTGCTACTAAATAGGTTTTTTTCTTTTTCCACCCCATGTTTTATGGACTATTTACTATTTAAGCATGGCTAGTAAGACAGCTGTAAATGCTTTAAATTTTTATTCGAAACGAACAGTTTATTTTCAAACATATTATTGAATTAAAAGTTAATTAATTAGAAGTAAATATATTAACCTAACATTTTATACTAAAATATAATTATTCTTTTCTTTTAGCCTGTACAGCTGAAAGGTTCTTTCGTATTGATGGAGCTCAGGAGCACTTACATTATGTTACCGACATAGCAAGTGATCGCCTCTTTGTACTTAACATGGGGTATAGAACAAATTCACCTGAAGATGAGACTGCCTGTCCTTCACCTTCTACTAGTGAACACAAGCAGATATCTCCACAGAGTGTGCCTGAAGAGGAGACAACAGGCCCTGAGCTCAGGTTAGTGCGTGGCCGGTACACCCCTGTTCGCATCCGTCGCCGCTCCCCCTCCCTTCAACCCCGACCATAGCAGCTTACAATTTGATGATCTTGTGGTGGTGGTGAACATCACTGGCTCTGGTGATGGGAATTGGTTTAGAACAGTTTCTTATTTAATAAAAACTTTTAATTTATTTTCAATGTTAACAGACAGTGTTAACAAGCAATAATAATGCTTTCCCAGCCTTCTTCTCAAAATGTATTTCTATTTTTTCTATTTTTAATGCATGTACCACACCATGTGAAAGTTAGGACAATTTTCTTTTTACTGCATTGATAACAAAAAATTATTGATAAGTGAAATTACATACATTTGAATGAAATATTTATTTTGTTTAGACTGATTCTGCACAATGCAAAAACAACAATCAATGGAAAAACTGTTTTAAAAATGTTCATACTAATGTTGTAGCACACATAAGAAAAATAACCTCTAAATGATCTTTGTAGTTTCATTTATTGCTTTAATTTTATTTTCTAGTTATTGCATAATTACAGGCATTAAATATCTTTCAAATCTCTGATGAACCCATTTTCTTCACACATTTTAGCTCAAAATGATCATGAACATAAATACTATATAGCTATTTTTTTTTAAAAAATGTATGGATTGTATTTATTTCATTTTATATCAGTTATATAATTTAAAGAGCAGCATCATTTCCATGTATTTCAGTTGTACGATATTATTGTTAAAGCAGTGTTTGAAGATTTTTACACTGACAGTTTTTAGTCTTTCCAGTTTGGAGTCAAGATATATATATACATGAATGTTTTCAAATCATACAGAATTACAATCTCTGATCTCTTTAAAAATATTATTCTTAACTTAATAAGATATAAGCATTATAAATCGTCATCACCTGGCATGTAAATAAGAGAAGTATTTGCCTGGGCATTTTGTAAAATGCTGAATGTAAAATCCTGGTGCATTTACTTTGTTTCTTTAGCTATGTGCCTTTATGACATGTCTTTTAGCACCTTCCTATCATTTATGAAGCAAAATGTTTTATTGCATAGAAAATTTTAAATAATTTGTTTGTGGAAGCAAACTGCTGTTGTATACTTTCTTCATAATATAAATTAAGGGCAGCAAAGCAAATATTTGCTGTAATTATTAGCATAATCACAGCCATTGGTGATTATTTGTTATTGGTCTGTTATCACTATTATCGTAGGATTCCCCCATTGTACAATGGCTATCCTTTAACCCAAGAACTCAATTTACCTGCTTACTTCCATTCTGCATCTTGTTCGATCTGTCCCTTAACTTTGTACTCATTCTTCCTCCATACATCTAAATAGTTTTTAAGCTCTCTTTCCTGATTTTGTGTATTCCTGGCGTCTTCATCTCAGGTATTCTATCATTATCACCAGAATTGAGCAGATTTTTTAGGCTCTGACATGAAATTAAATGTTATATTTAAACAATGGATGTTGACTGGAGGTAAATTTCTGCAACTGGATCTTCTAATCTTTCTTGCAATGCTATATTAATCCAGGGCTGGAGAATATTATGACTTATTCTCCCATGGATAGTTGTAGGATCATCATGATTGATTTGGAACCAGACTATTTGGTTATCTTGAATGAAACCTAATCTGCACTGGTTGACCTCTGTTTAACTACAATAACCAAACCAGACTTCTGGCTCATCATTGTGTAAATGTACTATCTACACATTGATGAGTCAGAAGTCTGATTTGATTATTGTAGTTCAACTTGTAAAATTCCCCAAATGCTCTCTTCTTATCATTCCACTTAATTGCCCACAATGCAAAGAACAGCGACATACTCTGTCCTGAAAAAATTCTTAATGCACAATTAATGTACTGATAATGTTATTAATTAGCAAATTAGTTACCTTTATTTAGCATACTTCAGCAAATAATTTCTGTAACAAATCCAAATTGTTTAGTTTTAGTCACAAAAGTAAGTTATTGTTGTAATACAGAAAATACCAAAGAAGTATTATAGGTAAGTTACAACATTAACTAGAAATGTTAATTGGAAAGTTACATCATTGTTTTACTTATCCCTTTTTGAGGCAATTTTCCAGCTAGAGGCTGATTTCTTTTGGAGACATATGGACACCCACCTCTTGAAGATGTGTATAAGGTTTATCTTTCATTTCTGTCTTTCTCTTACCTTTACTGGGCCTTATTTGTTAGTCAGTAAGAGAAATATTTCTAATTGATCTGCTATTTTGCTTGTAGTTACTACATTGATCTTGTATATGCAATTTTTAATTTTAAAACAGTGATACCAAAACATGAGACTGAACCTTTCCCTAACACATCCACTGGATCAAATACAATGTTGTTCTACATTTTTCTGACATTGACAAAAACTGTCAGTTACATTGTTGTTTTAGTGAGTCATTCAATTGAGAAGTATTTTGCAAGTCTGGAGAAATCTGAGTTCCATGATGGGATAAAGGCTTTAAAACATTGTTGGACAAAGTGCATCAGTGTCAAGGGAACTATATTGAGAGATAGGAATGTTTCAAAACACTTAGCCTTTATTTTTATGCGTCATTCTGAGAACTTTTCAAATGAGTCTCATAGGAATTGATCTCTCTTGGAAAATCTGAGAACTTGACTTCTAAGTTGACATTGCTTTTTATATGTCAATGATGTCAGTGTAACAAATCTATAAAACTTGGGCTTTAACTTTAAATAATTCAAATAGTACAACGAAAATATGTATTTACTATATATCATATATTTGAGGCAGCTATAAATAAATGCTGATATGCTAAATGATAAAAATATGCAGTTTATTTTTTGTATCTGAGAGTATGTAGACTTTTCCACAAATCAAACAATGTAATGATAGGATGAACAAAACATGTTATGTCTTTAAGGAGATCTTCTGAATTTTGTAGAAATTTGTTTTAATGCTTATGTAAAATAATCACTTGTTTTTTGTAATAGCATTTTCATTTAGAAATTCAGCCTATTATGAGAAATGTATACTTATAATCCTGCAGTATGAGCCATTCAATATAATAACAGATTGAAAATCATTAATTCATCATTTTAATGGTGGTGATTAACAGGGGTAGTTTCTGATGGTTGTTGCAGGTTGCAACAACCACTAAACATTTTTAACAGAATAGTGAAGTCCTGTTGATATTAACTAACTTGAACCAGTATTTGTTCAGATTGATAAATGTTCAGATTAACCAAAAAATAATTCCTAGAGTGCAGCATTGTGCCAAGATTGAGCTGGATTCAGACATTAATTTAAAAGTTCTGTTATTAGTAATGCCCCAGCCAGTTAGTAAAGAAATTGCATGTTTTGTCTCTGCCTCTGAACATTGTAGCAGCTCATTGTCTCAGTTATGCTACTTCTGATAAAGTTTAAGTATATGTCCTTGTTTAAAGCTAACTGTAGAGGTTTAAAGCTAACTGTAGAGTTTTAAAACAGCAAGGAATGAAAGTAGGTATATTTAAAGAAAAATTGGCAAAGCTGAAACATTTGAATGAGGATGAAAGTACATGAAAATTATCTATTGACATTGGTGCTGGAAAAGCTACAGTTTCTGGTTGGAAGAAAAATCATGCTACAATCAAATAGTTCTGTATAGCAACATCAGCAGATATCCTTGGAATCCGCCATACATCAAAATTGTTGACTTTGATAAATTTTATGAAACACTCCATACTTTTCACAGGAGAGACATAAGGTACTCCATATACCTTATGTCCATAAGGTATATGGAGTATATGGCCATATATCCAGGATAACACATTACTTAAAAATATATTGAATGGAGATATCTTGTTAATGGGATGATTTGATTGCTGGAAGAAAAACAGAATATGTTAGTATACAATAATGGTAGAGCATTTATCAATTGATTATGCTGCAGCAGAAGATTACATAAGGGAATTAATGGTTTGGCAACATCAGGAAATTACTCACCATAATAAGTATACAGTGTCAACAAAACTAGTTTAAATTTCAAGGGGCTTTCCAATCTTGAATCTTGAGTCTAGATTTTAAAGATTAGTAAAGAACATATTACTGTAATAGCTTGTAGTAATGTTGCAGGAATGAATTTAATGCCCCTAATTGTTATTGGCAAATATTCAAAATCTAGAGCATTTAATAACCACAGAGTAAATTCATTTCAAGTTTACTATGAGAAACAAAAAAAGGTTTGGATGGATGTGAAATTGAAAAATAATTTGTTTTCTCAGTAAAAGTTTTAGTGAAAAAAGTGGTTTGTCATTTTTTGCAGATAGATTAAACTGAACTAATATCTCTTAGGACTCATAAATAATAATAAATTTATTGCTGTCTCAACAAATTCTTGACTCTGGCAAAGAAAATGAAAATGGCACATGTGAGTGATTGCAATTTGTGAAGGAAGAAGTCATAAAGTGTATATGGAAGAAGAAATTATAGCTGTGTTGCAGCAAGACTCTGGATGATGATGAAGAGAATGTGGACAAGGCAGACCTCCACACACTTAAATGCTGCAGCTACCTTTAAACTTAGCTTGTCAGGCATTATTACCTGTGAGAACTGAAGATTTCTTCAAGATAAAATTAATCAAGTACAGCTACTGCCCATTGTGTAAGGACAAGAATACTATCCTAAACAAAGAACATATATTGAAATGAAACCAACTTTATATATAGCAACAAACGAATGAAAAATAATTTGGAAGCTCTTTATTGGGAAGATAGGGAAAAAATGAAAATATTAGCATCCTCAAAGGCTACTAGCAACTAACCAATTTATCAACCAAACAACTAACTTTTAAAGTTGCCTTAGGCTGCATCAAGCAGTACTCACTACAATGGTGTTTATGAAATGTTAGCTTAATGTTGCATCATCTAACAGATCCCAATCACTGAATCAAACAAAAATAAGACTTTGTATTTGAATATGAATGAACTTATTTCTTCCAATTTTTAATTTACATGCAGATATAATATTTTTAATTTATAAATAGAACCAATTTCATGTAACTTTAATGAACAAGTAAACATATTAAAATCAAATTAGACATTTTACATTTCCATATTCAAACTTGACTACTATTTAAACATTTAAATTTTCCACTTAATAATCCTCAATTTTTGGAGTTTCTTTCTGTACCTCATTACAATTAACACTAGGTAGAGTATGTAATGGGAATGTATATTTAATCCTAAATATTACCATTATCAACACTGTTATTCCCATTTGTCATGCCCATCTTCCATAACCATTTTTGTCTCACCTTCCCAATGTATTTTCCAAGTTTTTTTATATTTTCATCTGATTTTAATGTAAAATTCTTCTGCTTCCTATTTCATTTGGTAAATTTTACCACTTTTGTAAAAGGAATTCTTCCCTCCAATACTTAGTTTGTTAACTTCTAAAATATAATACCAAGCACTAAACATATACTTCTTTACACATTGGGCATTTCCCCTTGTATGTATATCCATTTTTTATCCCACTTAAATATATTACTCCTGACCTATGCCATGCCAGCCCTTCCCTCCCTGCCTTATCACAAATTTTGTTTTAATGTAGCTTTCTCTTTCCCAATTGTTTTTTAGTGTACTATATAATTTCAGAAATTTTTTGATCTTAAGACTAGCCCATAATTCCTGTTTTTCAATTCGTGTTTTTATCTCCTTCCAAAATCCTTTACCTCTTCTTACTCCCTCTTACCATATTGATGCTGTGCTGATTTCTTGTAGAATAATATAAAAAATTATTTGTTCAGAAATCACTTTAATTTCACTAATTTTGTAACTTACTTAGATATGTTTTGAAGGCTATTGCCTTCACCACCACCACCAGTCTGGTTCCGCTGTCAACTGTCATTCTTGTAGAATATTTTGACTTTTGTATATCCAAGTTTCTCACCTCTTAATTTTCCCTTTTGTTACCAAGCACTGTTTGATGATATTCTTCTCTTCTAGTCTTCCTGTTCTATACCAATATTGTAGTTCTCTTTCTATTGCCTTACTTTTACGTAGCCCAATCTTCCTAGTATTTTTCCTTGATAAGAACTTTTAACACCAACTTCAGAACCAGACATAACAGAGGAACCTTCATATGTCTGTGCAATGAGTTTGTGAATATAACATTTAAGATAATGTCCAGGTTTGCAGATATGCACTTAGCTAAAATTCTATGTTTTGCCTATCAGGATTGACAAAGGTATAAGATTTTTCTACCTGCCTAAAATCCACTAAATATCTGTAGACAATTACAAGCTGAAATATCAATCTCATTAGTTTCATCTGCTTTATTGCTAAATATTTAAATTCTTTAATGTTCCTAAATATTTCTTTCTGATATATGTCAAGAATTCACTTTGAAATTTCATTTTGTATTGTCTTAGACTCTGTCTGAAGTAGTATTGCTTGTTGTAAGTGACTTTTCATGGCACTGTTCAATTCAGCCCTGAAATTAATTAGTCCATGGAAAAATCCTGATTCATCTGACTTATCATGGTCTCTTAATACTAACTCAATAGCTAATCTTATACAGCTAATTATAATATTTAGGACATAGTTATTTTGTGTCACTTTCTGTTTATGCACTTCTGCACTCATCTGTAAATGCCATCCATCTGTTTGGCTATATATTGATATTACTAAATATGGTAAGTTTTAAAGTAAATATGAAGTTTTGAGGATAAATATTTCTTAGAATGATCAGTTAGATGATGATTATTGACTTCATGCTTAGTCCATACTTCTTCTAAGAACAGAAGGCAAAGAAAGCAAAAAATTGTCCCTATTTGCATCTGCACCACCATTCACATTTTTCATACATACCAGGATTAAATTTTTTGTTGAAGGATAACTTGTATTTACACTTTGAGCTATGTCAAGGTGCTACTGAAGTTTTTTATTTCCCTCTCTTCTTCTAAACTATGAGATGGAAAAGATCACAGTATTAAATGAATTAATTTTGTACATGTTACTCTATATTAGTAACACATGCTTTCAATTCACATTCAATTACCTTAGTTTACATATCATAGATCTGAGGAGGCAAGAACAAAATAACAAATTCAAGTAAGTTTCTTCTTAATCTGGACATGATAACTAACACTCTACTTTTATCAATGTGTGTTAACTAAGCTGGACTAGGCCCATCAGCCCTTGCCCCTGATATCCCTTCAACCTCATCAAGGCTGTCTACAAGCTGTCAAAGATACATGAGAGTTACCTTCCAATAGTTAAAATTGGGCTCCAAAAAGCAATCTTGTATGGTAGGCACACAATATTTACCACAAATTGCAACGTCTGTTATAGGCAAGTATATGCAAGTACCTGTCAAATATTGAGCAAATTAATACAGCTTTTAAAATAGTTCCCTACATATTAGTCTTTTGGTTGTAGTGCAAACTTCCTATCATAGTAGGGAGCTGCCTCTAGTAATAAATTTAGACAGCGTTCAAAATGCAAGATGTATTTTTTTTTAAGTAAACTTTATTGTTTATACTGCCAAATATAATTGCATTACCATCATAAAATTGTCACTTAACTAGACAATTAGTGATAGTTAATACAGAATAAGGATTTTAACTTTTCATATATAATTGGAAAATTGAATGTGTTTAGGGGGTTCCTAATGCCTTATTAGACACAGTATTAATCTGCAAGCACCAGTTCACAAATTATCGCTACTGTTTAGTAAGATGTTTTATTTGGATTAATTCACTCAGAAAAATATATAAGTACATTTTAAGCTATTAACATCATATAACTTTCGCTGTTCATTTTTTAATTTTACACTTCTAAAATTAGTTGCTTAAACCTTCAGTTTGGACATCCCAAGTATGAGAGACCAACCAGCTTACATAATTACTAAATTAAAAAACAAAAATTCTTTTTATATGTTTTTACGTTTTACCTTTTGATATCACCAAAATTTTTTGTTTATTATCATTACCTACATAAAGAAAATGGAAAGGGAATAAGTATTTCCATTATTGTTCATTGTCTTTCAAATTTTCAATGATCTCGCTAAATCTTATCAACTAGATATATAGTTCCCATGACAAGTATGACTGTTGTTATAAGGGACATTTTATATGATAATATCTCTCTTTGAAAGTTACGCTGTGAAAACATCATCACTCATTAGACATTAAATTATATAAATAAGCTTCAATAATTATTTAAATTAAATGGAATGTAACAAAAGCACACTGCTGAGGAATTTCTTCTGTTTTCTCAGTTAAGGGAGGGGAAAAAAAATATATTCATTTGAGTTTATGAGAGTAACATATTTTTTTTTAAATAGTTTTTAATGCCTGTTTTAACTACTGAGGCATTACAGGCAGTGAACTAATGATACATGAAATGATATTCAAATAAGTGTACTTACGAAGCTGTTGACAATGGAGTGGTATATATATAAATAATGTATACAGTTTTTTTCACACTAACTCCATTCACTTACATAAAATTTGGAACATATGTTTTGGGAGCGATCCCTCCCATCTTCAGCCTGTTGACAAACTGTTGTTAAACGTGGTGGTTGGGTCTCTTGATGTTCTTGTGGCGGCATCTGTTGGTTCTATTAGGAATTTGCTGAGTTCATCCAATGGAGGGATATCAAAATTCATCAAATTATCCTTATTTTTTGTAATGAAAATGTTTTCCCAAGTGGAAAGTTCTATTGCATTATGAAGTTGTTTAAGTAGTTTTATCTCTGGTTTAATTTCATGATTTTTATTTCAAAAGTGCGCTGCTATTGCTGATTTATCAATTTGTTTTAAGCGAATATTTCTGAAGTGTTCTTTTTTTTGGATTCCCAAATTCCTCTTCGTTTTTCCAATGTATTTTTTGTCGCACTCTGCACATTCTATTTTGTAAATACCTGACTTTTGTTCTGTTGGCATGTACTCCTTTACTCTGCAACCTAATAAGTTCTTTATATTAAAATTGTTCTTTGGGGCTAACATAATTCCTTGTTCTTTGAATATCTTTTTGAACTTATTGTGATAAATTGGGTGGTATGTGAAACTTTATCACAATAAGTTCAAAGAACAAGGAATTATGTTAGCCCCAAAGAACAATTTTAATATAAAGAACTTATTAGGTTGCAGAGTAAAGGACTACATGCCAACAGAACAAAAATCAGGTATTTACGAAATAGAATGTGCAGAGTGCAACAAAAAATACATTGGAAAAACGAAGAGGAATTTGGGAATCTGAAAAAAATAACACTTCAGAAATATTCGCTTAAAACAAATTGATAAATCAGAAATAGCAGCGCACTTTTGGAATAAAAATCATGAAATTAAACCAGAGATAAAACTACTTAAACAACTTCATAATGCAATAGAACTTTCCACTTGGGAAAACATTTTCATTACAAAAAATAAGGATAATTTGATGAATTTCGATATCCCTCCATTGGATGAACTCAGCAAATTCCTAATAGAACCAACAGATTCCGCCACAAGAACATCAAGAGACCCAACCGCCACGTTTAACAACAGTTTGTCAACAGGCTGAAGATGGGAGGGATCGCTCCCGAAACATATGTTCCAAATTTTATGTAAGTGAATGGAGTTAGTGTGAAAAAAACTGTATACATTGTTTATTTATATGAAATGATATATTTGGGAAGGATTTTTTTTTAAAGGAAGCATTCCAGGCCTAAGTTTAGGGTACCTGCCCGGTATTTGCCATTAATGGGCACTGAGGAAAACCTGGAAAAAACCTCAATCAGAGAGGATGGTCCTGTTGGGAATTGAACTCTAGACCTCCAGCTCATGAGTCTGCACCTTAACAACCTCAGCCACTCGTGGCAGTTGTTAGAGTAATATGCTAGTATGTCCTCATTATATAAAGTGCCTTTATAAAGAAATACACCTTCAATAAGTGTTTTCTGTCTCTAACAAAATTCAATAACAGTGGTTATTTTTCATAATCTTATATAAGAAATTTTTGCATGACTAGTACTTTCTCACATACTAAGATTCATTTTTCAAGATTAGTCGAAGAAAATACATCAAGGTACCTCTGTGAGAAATGTCAGCATTCTACCATCCTATAAGATAGAAGCATAATAGAAGAATGAGGGAGTCATCCTTCAGTATTTCAGTATGCAGCTTTATAAAAATAATATGTCAAAATTTAAGTAAATATCGAACTATCAATAGAATCACGATTTTACAAAAATTGCCCAGAAGATCTCCTTTTATTTAGAAATGCATCTAAGATTTACTTCTGTACCTCAATAAGAATTAAATTATTTATTAAATGTAAATAATGCCTAATTTGATATCAGTGTTCCTATCATTAAGAATTAAAACAGATTTGAATATAGTTCTGTGTTTGTAGTTTTATATAATTTAATTTTCTTGTATATAAACAGATTTCGTTATTTTTTGTGTATGCACATCTTAAAACCTTTGAGAATGAAATGCTTTCACACAGTTACTTACTTCACTGAAGCTCAGATACCTGTCCAAAACTTGCATACTTCTTGGTCCTTGTTACCAAAGATCCCTTATATTATTTTGTATGTCAGTATCTGCTTTAATTAAGTATTGTGGCTCCAGTACAAATGCGGTGTTGTTACTGCATTATCTTTCTATTTGGTCCCATCCTGTATTTACACCCTACAGTTATGAGGCTGCAAGGGAAGATGATGAGAGCAAGTGGAATGCTGGTGAGAATGTTATTGAGGGCATTCAAAACTCAGACCACATTGAAAGCCCTCAAGGTGGAGGACAACACGTAGATGGGGAAGAAGAAAGAAACAGCCACAATATAGAAAAACTGAATCTTGAACATGCATCCCCTCAGGGGAATATAAATTACCTTAGGTATAGTATGTGCAAATCAACGTAGCAGAACATGTTTTTGATGTGCTGAGTGTCCTGGACTGTTCGTTGTAAACAGAAAAAAAAAAAAAAAAGAAAAAAGAAAAGAAAAAAAGAAAATTAAGATGACTGCAAGTAATATTACCCTTACCTCCTCTATTTTTTTAAATGTTGCTGCTTGTATGGAATCTATTTGTTGCTTATTAGCTAAAGAAAAGTGTTAATATTTATTTATAAGAGAGTTAGATGGCTAAAAGTATTAATATTATTTTGTCAGATGTAGTCCATGGTTGCTTGCCTGTTAAGAAACTGATGCAGAGAGGAAGCTTTCTTAATAAATGTTAATAAATTTCAGAACTAAATATTTATATGTACAGAAAAATTAAAAAATTTGTGGAATAATGTTAGAATTGGACATGATTTGTCCTTTATGGGAACATAAATAGATCACAGAAACTATTTAATGTAATGAAAATTAATATTCAAATTTCATTTAGTTCTTGCTAAATAGTGAAGCCAGAAACAAATTGGTAGTATGCTCACACGAGAACCAATCTGACTTCTTTATGCACTATAGAAAAATGTTGGAATTAAGCTGTTCTTATGCTCTTAACTGTGGCAACCAACAATTTCTATTTCAGTCTAAGTTCCTTTCTGCAAATAAGAACTTATAAAACAGCATTTAATTGCTTTATGGAAATGGAAGTGCTTTGTCCAGAAAATTTATACTTTTTCTTTTTTTAATTTCCATAAAATGAATCGCTAGTTTCTTTGCCAGTTATTGGATTTAATATATTCATCTTTAGTGGGGAGGGGGATATTTTTTAAAATCATTTCAGGAATTGCATATTTGACTTTTTCAGGAGAGCAGAGCTAAGAGAGTATATGATTTGAATACTGATTGATTTGAAAATATTTTAGTGAGAAGTGAATAGTATTTAAATTGTAAGGTTCATCCAAAAATTAATCTATTGGACAAACATTTGCAATGTGCAGTAAAAGCTTCATGTAAATAGTGTTATATAATGTATAATTGGCTTTCATCATTATAAAAAATATAAGATAGTTTTTTTAATTGGGTGAACTGCCTATTTGATTTACAAAATTATAAAATTTTCTTATTTACATGCTTATTATGGATAGCTGCTTCCCATCTGTTCACATTCTATGATATTTACAAAAATTAAAATTTAAAATATGTAAGACTTTATTTTATATCTAGTTATATTTTTACAGGGAAAGCATTCGGTTTAAAACTCTTTTTCATAACAATGTTAGTAGTGTGCATTTATTTGTGGTTTCCACAAGCTAATTTTAAAGCAATATAAGTACTGCATGCACTATAGAATAAGTATTTTTCAAACTATGATATTTCACTAAGCATTTACATTTATTTAGGTGGCCCAGAGTTACAGCAAAGATTGGTAGCACTGGAAACAATCATAGTTCTGTCCAGTTTGCTCATTCATTACCATAATCATTTTGTTACTATTTCTTACTTCAAGTCTAAAGCCAAATTTTTCATACTCATTTTATTCTCAGAAAGTAAGCAACATGTAAGTGTCCTGAGCCCATCTCAAAAAGTACTAACATAATCAAATGTATCTACACTACAGATAAATCACTAGAAAGCACTGTAACAGGGCATTTTAGTTGTAGTGCTTTAGATGTTCATTGATGACTTAATTAATTGCTATCAGCACTCTCATCAAATCTTTTATTTTTCAAATAGTTTTATGGGCACTGCTTTATGTAATGCAACCAAAAAGCTGCAATCTAAAAATGAAAAATATTTGATAATTGCATTTTTGAATTCAGATGGCACTACGATCAAGATACATTCCTCAATATTAATTCAATTTGGAATCAAACACAGTGAAACACGCATTAATAACCTCTTCTGAGTCAAAATAATTAGAATACTCTTTATGGTTTCACTTACATGAGATTTATTGGGGACATGTTTCTTGCGATAATTGTCCACATTCTCAGTTGTTAAATGACTGTTGGATCATTTGTAGAAGTTGGGTAGGCAGGTATCTGGGTTGACTATGGTAGTCATGTGATTTTTTTTTTTGATTGATTTATTTATGGACGCTCTTTAACATCTCAGGTCATCAGCGTCCCATTTAACCCAGGGCGTGAAACGGCCAACAAATTTTGCTCAGAGGCCTCTCTTTCAGGCTTGAGGTTCTTTTTCGTGTCGTAAATGTACGACACGGGACCCACGGCTTTACTTCCCTTCCGAAGGAAGCCATGCTTACGATTTTTACGCCCGAAAAAATCCATCATTCCTGGGCGAATTCGAACCCGCGATCTTGGGTATAGGAGGCAAGTATGGTAACCACTACACCACCAGGACCGACTATAGTCATGTGATAAACTTGTATAAGAGATTAAGCTTCTGGGATGTCAAAATTCACCGCCACGGGTGGCCGAGGTTATTAAATCGCGAACTCGTGAGCAGAAGGTCTGGGTTCGAATACCGCCAAGACCGTCCTCCCTGAGTGAGGTTTTTTCCAGGTTTTCCTCAGTCCTCATAAATGGCAAATGCCCGGGAGCTACCCTAATCTTAGGCCTGGAACGTGTCCTTCCTTAAAAATAAATCCTTTCCAAATATATCATTTCATGTATCACTAGTGTCCATCGCCTGTGGTGCCTCTGTAGAAAAATTGGGTGTTAAACACTATTCATTCATGTCAAAATTCATAAAGTGCACATATTTTTTTTATATAAATCCTTTCCCATATATTTAATTCTTTTGGTTGTTGAATAGTTTTAATAACTTGGTGCCTTTTACTATTTCATGGTTTTCATTCCAAGAATGTGCTGCCACAGCTGATTTAGCTATTTGTTTGTAATGAATATTCCTTCAGTCTAATAGCTATATTTCTCTTTGTTTTGCTACATATATTTTTTCACAATCCTTAACAATTAATCTGGTAAATAACAGATTTTTTTCTTTGGTTCTGGAATCTGTTTTGTTTAATCTCAATACACTTTTTACACTGTCAATTAAATGTACTTACAAAGCTGTTGACAATGAAGTGGTTATGCTTATTATTTGTAAGGAAAATGTTTTCCCAAGTGGAAAGTTCTATTGCGTTATGAAGTTGTTTCAGTAGTTTTATCTCTGATTTAATTTCATGATTTTTATTCCAAAAGTGTGTGCTGCTATCGCTGATTTATCAATCTGTTTTAAGCAAATATTTCTAAAGTGTTCTTTTTTCCGGATTTCCAAATTCCTCTTCATTTTTCCAATGTATTTTTTATCGTTTCTGAACATTTTATTTCACAAGAACATCAAGAGACCCAAACACCATGTCTAACAACAGTTTGTCTACAGGCTGAAGATGGCAGGGATCACTCCCGAAACATATGTCCAATTTTTATGTAAGTGAATGGAGTTAGTGTGAACAAAATTTTATTACATTGTTTATATTTTTACACTGTATCGGTTTTGAGGTGCTAAGTTGATATTGTACTGCTTGAACATTTTTGAAATTTCTTATTGGCTAAAGGCTTGTAAATGAATTTTTTTAAATGTTTTTTCCCTGCTAAATCCCTCAAAGTTGTGATTTGTTTAATTCTTTTTTATTTCTGGAATATTTTGACTTTTTGGTTAATCACTGTTTGCTGAACCCATTAAATTTAGTGGCTTCTATTATGGGAAAGGTTTTATATAAAAAAACATGAGCAAAACCTTATGAATATCAACATCTCGGAAGTATACAGTTCTTATTAAAATTTTATTCAAGTTTATCACAAGACCACCAGAATCCACCCAGATGCTGATCTACCCAACTTCTACGAATGATCCAACATTTGTTTATCAGCTGAGGATGTGGACAATTGTCGCATGAAACATATATCCTGAATAAATCTCATGTAAGCAAAACCATAAAGAGTCTTCTGAATATTTTGATTCAGTAGAGATTATTCATTCCTCATTTGAAAAATACTGAGTAACATGTAATTCTATTTATAGAAAATGTACAAAATGGGCCTAAATTAATCCAAACTTTATGAAAATAATAATAATATATTATGATGTTAGTTTATAATGTTACACTTCATTGCTTAAGTAAATATATAAGAAATGAGTGAAGCAAGTTCCGGAATATTTATAAATGCAGCTACTGTTTAGCATTATAAACCAGTTTCATATCCTATTTTTTATATACCAGAAATATAAAATGATGTTAATAAAATAAAATTAACACAAATGTCAATTTTCAAATGAAGTACTCTGAGGTCAAGTTTTCTTTTATTATAATTAGTTTTCATGGTTAATGGGGATTATTTAGTTCATTTGTATATTGTTAATGTTGTTATTACTGCCACGGGTGGCCGAGGTTGTTAAAGCATGAACTCGTGAGCGAGAGGTTTGGGGTTTGAATCCTGCCAGGACCATTCTCCCTGACTGGGGTTTTTTCCAGGTTTTCCTCAGTCCTCATAACTGGCAAATGTTGGGGAGGTACCCTAAACTTAGGTCTGGGACATTTCCTTCCTTAAAAAAAAATATCCTTTCCTAATATATAATTTCATTTCATGTTGCATCAGTGTCCAATGCCAGTGGTGCCCCAGCAGTAAAAATGGGATTAAACACTACTCAAAAAAATATTGTTAGTAAAGGTTGCTTGCAAAAAATGTTAGTCCCAGCTGAAAATATTTATTTATCATTAATCAAAATATTGTGTTAGGAGGAAGAATTGAGGATGTCAAAGTATTTCAGGCTGTAACAACTTCATACTGTCAAAGCTGCATTTTCTATATCAAATTGTTCTTTCACATTCAGAAAAAGGTTTATGAGAATTTTTATTAATTCTGTAATTATATGTTCTACAATGAAAATAAATTATTTATTCTGTGTTCAGTAATATTAAATTAAATAATTGTACTTATACAGCTGTAGACAATGGAGTGGTAATATATCCTACACTTATGTATTCAACATGTTTGCATAAACTCCACTTACCTAAAACTAAGACATGTTTCGAGTGACTTCTGTCAACAACTGAAGATGGGCGTGAGTGCTCCAGAAACATGTCTTAGTTTTATATAAGTAAGTGGAGTTTAGTGTAAACAAGTTGAATGCATAAGTGTAGGAAATATATAAATTATTTCCATAATATTATCATAACATAATAAGGATGGCAGCATTTTTAGCAATGAAAACAATTCAATGATATAATTGTTATTATGGTAATTTTATGCAAGGATTATAAGGTAGTATTTTGTTAATAATTTTGACCAACATTAAAAACTTTATTCTTCTGGTATATAAAAAATTGGTTATTATAAGTTATAAATGACTATAATTACATTTAAGTGTAGTTCAATGTTCATAGTTAAACAAAACAATTTTATAACAATTTAACCATAATCTGCAAATTCAGTGGACATCTTGCAGAACTTTATTGCTCATATCTTTACATATGGCATGTAAATGTCTATATATAATTATGATATTTAACACTTTTAAAGCTCATCCATATTAATACTTTTCAAACATTCATTTCCTATTTTGGCCACGGCTGCAATAGTGTCTCAATAAATATAAAACTCATATAACTAATATATACTTTTCCAGAGATCCTGATTTAGAATTCTAAAAAAGTAAGTTGCTGCTCTTAAGCCTATAAATTTGATTACCAGTTTGGAGACTGGTATTTGTTCTCAAAGTTCAAAAATATCAAATTCAGTTGCAATCCTAAAGGCTGATAAAGCAAGCATGGAATCTTAAATATTTTAATATAAAACTTTTAAGTTACTAATTACACTATTCATCACAAGAAATATAATGGGTATCCTTAGTATATTTTTAAACTCTGAATTCAAATATAAAATTAAAAATTTTCCATCAGGCATGGTTTTTCTATAATAACTACTATTTATACTGTAATTTTATGGTTCTTCATTATCTATTATGGGATACCTATACCTTTGTCCTCTCACTTGAATATTCTCAACAACAATGAAATAGCTGTTATGAGAGTCAACAATTTGCAGGGTTTATTTACAGTGTTCCATTTGAACTCGATAGCATTGCATTGGGCATGTTTTGTTATTCTTTAGATTATAATGATTTGTTACATACAGTATGTGTCAGGACCATGCTGACAAAATGTGAAAAATAATAGGTCATACAGACATTATTTGCTATGAAAATTTGTTTGCTAACACCTCCCTCATGAAATATGCATCAGTTTTAGAAGTGTATTCCATTTATGAAGAATGTACATTAAGTTCTTCTAATCTGCTCTGTTACACTGCTGTGTGTTGCACATTTAGTCTAACTTTTCATTCCAGTTACGCTGCACCTAAGGTACTAGAGTAGATCCATAAATTTTAGGCCTCGCAGATAAGGATTATTGTCTTCACAAAACCCTTATCTAGTGTCATACCTAATCTGCTAAGTAAATAATTGCAGCTGTAATTTCTGCTCCACCGTGTTCAGTTGTTCAGATATAGTTGCATAAAGAAGGCTATGTGTAGAAGATTGTGACATGTTTAAAATAGAATTTCGAGCTGTTATTAAATTCTTCATAAAATAAAAACTTATTCCAAATGAAATTAAACAGCGATTGGATGATGTATAAGGGAAAGTGTTTCCCTCATATTCTACTGTAAAAAATGGGCCAAACTTTTTCAAATGAGTTGAGAAAGCATTGAAGACGAAGAGAGTGCAGGTCAGCCCTTAGAGGTGCTCACTCCTGAAAACATTGCTCTTGTGGAAGGAGAAGCGGCTCAATAGCAGCAAGGCTGGGCCTTTCTAAAACAACAGTCATTTGAATTATTCATGAACATTTAAATATGAATAAGGTTAGTACAAGATGGGTGCCTAGACTTCTTTCCTCAGTCAAAAAGCAGCATTAAGTCATCTGTTGTCAGGCATTTTTGGAGCTCTACTGTAGCAACGAGAGAGAAGTTCTGCAAACCATTGTTACAGGAGATGAAACTATGTTCCTCTGCTATGATCTCTTGTCCAAAAGAGAATCAATGGAGTGGCGTAAACCTGGCACTGCCTCTAAAGGCCAAGATCACTCAGTCAACCAAGACTGGGACTATGAAGGAATATTCTTCATTGACTTCAAGGAGAGGAACACTACAGTAAATGGGGGTACTATGCTGGCCTACTGCACAGACTACATGCTTCCATCAAAGAGAAAAGGCTAGGAAAGCTGAGCGGTGCATTGCACCTTCTTCACAACAATATGCCTTTGCACACAGCTCTTGTTACAAAGGAAGCTGTGAAGAAATGTGGCTTCAGAGAGATGGACCATCCACCATACAGCCCAGATCTAGCTCCCAGAAACTATTTCCTCTTCTCAAAACTCAAGAAGGACTTTTGAGGAAGGAAATTTAGGTGTGAAAAAGAAGTTATGGATACTGTTTATGCCCATTTTGCAGGCAAGATTTCTGACTATCTTGAGGGGGAGTGTTGAAATGTTAATTCAAAATTGTGAGAAGTGTATTGCAATAAAGGGTAACTACATTGCAAAGTGAAATATAGTTTTTGCCTTTATCATACCTAGGCTGGAAACTGGACCTATCCTCATATGCTGTTCTACATAATGTGCATTCAGTTGATCTTCCGTGTCACACTGCAGTCATATGTAGATTTGTTGTTCTATGTTATTGCAGAACACCTTCTGGACCTGTACCACTTGGTGTGTGCAGGATCATGTGTTTGGTTAATGCATGATGAAGCCCCAATGCATTTTAGCACATATGCTAGCACATTTTATTACAGTATTTAGGAACCAGGATCTGTTGCATAGCCAGGGTGATTACCCAATATAATGTCTCTTGATTTTTTTCTTGTGGGTATGTTAAGAAAATCATGTATGGCCTCCTAGTTGACAACAGAGCAGAACTAATTGACTGAATTACAGTTCATTTATAATATTCCAATCATAGAAAAAGAGTATTGGTACTAAATTGTAGGAAGCATAGCTCGTTTACAATGGGTAAGCAATTTTATGTTGTTTAATAACAAATTATTCCCTCTATATGACCTATTATTCCTCAAAGTATATTTTCAGCTTTTATTATTTGTTACCTGGTATTCAGTAATGCCAAGAAGATATTTAAATCATCTTAATAATTTCTGCTATGTGTGTGTAAACTAACTTTTAAGTCTGGAAAATAAAGCTTTAATATCACTTGTAAAAAATCCTACAAACTTTAATTTAGATACTAAATGAACTGATTTGATGGGAGATTTCTTGTTCATGCTGTATATAATGTGTTAGCCACATCAGTGTAAGGAAAAATGACCACATCATATGCCATTTGCAACCTCTATGATTTACAAGAAATGTAAGACCATTCACTATTTTACCTCATTCCATAGATCACAGAAAAGATGAAACTTACAAAGAAATATCCTCATTTGCCAAACTATTCAGATATATGATCTTAAATGATGATAACCAAAACACAAGAAGTAATTCATGCTGAATAAAACACACAAAATCTAGTTGCAATTCAGCATTTGTAGGGCATCAGTCACCAAAACCTAATATTTTAATTCAAAAAGGACTTTAGCAGTCATATAAATAATTTAAACTTGCCCAAACAATTGGAAGTTTCAGTTCCATGCAAAAAGGATGAAATCTGCTAGGGGAAAAAAATTGTGTAGCTGTCATAGATGCCAAGTGATTTTAAAGACTATTTCTTTGCAGAAAATAGTGTGGTGTTTTGTACCAATATTCTATTATGGAGGTTCTTGGATTTCAGCACCAGCCAGAAGAATAGTGGTTATTTATCGCCTATTGAAAAGTTAGATTGAAGCATATAGCAATAAATTCCAACAATAATTAAAGTAAAAGTGTTCGGATACAGAAAGTGTGAATAGGATTGCAGAGACAGAAATCTAAGTTATGAATATGTGGTCCAACTGTAAATCTCTTACTTTTGAACAAAAAAGTGCCTATGTAAAGTATACTGATAAAATGCATTTACCTTCATTAAGTATCAAACAGGGAATTACTAAAACTTTTGTTAAAATAAAATATAAAAATTGTGCTGCATTCATCCACTTGAATTCTAAGTTTCTCAAAAGGGGTGACGTGAAATTAGAAGATGAAATATTTATACTGCTACAAATAAGATAATTAATGAATTATGAAAAATTTAAGGTAATGTTAAATCAACTGGAAAAGCATCCTGGCAATCATTCAAAAATATTTGTCATTATTTTGTATCGGGAAATATTATAATATGACAAATTATTAACCTTAACTTATGGATTCACTCACTTTAGACTTTACACTATACTCCATTCACTTACACAAAAGTGAGACATGTTTCGGAAGAATCTCTCCCATCTTCAGTTGCTCACTGAACCGCCGTTACTCGAAACTATGGCTGGACAAACGGATGTTGCTGTGGTGGCCTCAGTAGGTTGAAGTAGGAAGTTGCTGAGCTCATCCATGGGAGGAAACTCGAAATTCATTAGGTTTTCTCTATTTTTTAATATGAAAATTTTTTCCCAAGTGGATAACTCCAATGGGCTGTGAAGATGTTTCAGCAGTTTTATTTCATGGTTTTTTGGTCCAAAAGTGAGCTGCTACTGCTGATTTATCCACCTGTTTAAACCGAATATTTCTAAAATGTAGTTTCCTCCGAATTTCCAAATTTCTTTTTGTTTTGCCTATGTAGCTCTGTTCACAATCTGCACATATTATTTCGTAAATTCCTGATTTCTGTTCTGGTGGTATGGAGTCTTTTACTGTGCAACCTAATAAATTCTTGATGTTGTATCTGTTCTTTGGGGCTAACATTATTCCATGTTCTTTGAAGATTTTCTTGAACTTGTTGTGGTAAATTGGATGGTAGGTGAAACTTTTGAATTTGTATTCTTCTTTTGTGTTTTTCAGTGTGGAAACTTCCCTTATCCCTTTTTGTCTTTTAGATTTGTTGATAATTTTTATCACTGTGTCTTTGTTGAAACCATTCATTATAGCTGTCTGTATTATTTGTTTGTATTCCATTTAGTACTCTGCTTCTGTGAGTGGAATATTCATCAATCTGTGTGCCAAACTGTGAAAAATTGCATGTTTATGTGGAATGAGGTCATAACTCTCATTTTTTATGTAGTTTTCTGTAAATTCCAAAATTTAAACCATCTCCATTTCTTATAATTTTTAAATCTAGAAATGGTAGCCAACCATTTCTTTCTTCTTCTATAGTAAATTGTATAGATTCATGTTGCAAATGAAGAAGTTTCAGGGCATCTGTTGAGTGTTTCTTTGGTATTATTGCAAAACAAAAATGTCATCCACATACCTATACCATGACTTGAAAATTAAAGGGAAGGCTTTTGTGATGTGTATTTCAAATGAGCTCATGAATAATTTTGCTAGAAAAGGTGACAAAGGGTTTCCCATAGCTAGGCCTGAAACTTGTTGGTAATATTTTTTGTTGAAGCTGAAGTAATTTTGTTGAATGCAAATATTAGTAAGTTTTAATAAGACTTCTATTTCTTCTGTTTTTAAATTTATTGATGTTAACCATTTCTTTAGCATAAGCATGAGTTTCCCTGTAGGTATGCTCGGGAATAAGGTTTTTACATCAACTGAAACCATTATATCTCCAGCCATAATTCTGCTATTTTCAAGTTTTTTAACTAGGTCAACTGAATTTTTAATGCTCAAAATTTGGAATCTCTTAAAAGAATTGAAGACTTTGATCAATTTTTTTGCTACCTGGTATGTGGGTGAATTGATATTGTTTATTATTGGTCTCATGCTGTTATCATTTTTATGTAACTTAGGTAGTGCATAAAGCCTGGGTAGTACTGGATTACTCTGTGTGATATTCTGTTTTTCAGTAATGGATAGTGTTTTGACTTCATTTAATGTTTTGTTTAACATTTTATTGCATTTTTTGAGAGGATTCTTTTCAATTGGTTTGTAGTCTTTTCCTTTTAACATAATTTCAGCCCTATTTATGTATTCATTTTCGTCTAAAATGGCTATTTTATTACCTTTATCTGCTTTTATGTATATTACTGGTTTTTCTTTTAGTTGTTTTAATGTCGTTCTGTAATTTATTGATTTCTTTCAGTTTTTTATGTTCTCTAAAACTTTTTTGCATTTACTTTTGACGAATGATTTTTCCCTTTCGTTTAGTTGTTGGGTGGCTATGTCTATGTTGGCTATGTAATCTTCTATATTATCTGAGAAATCTATACAAGTTTTTAGGCCTTTGTTTAGTAGATTGATTTCATTTTCGGAAAATGTGGCACTTGAAAGATTAACTACTTTATCTGTTGTGTGCACGCGTGAGGTTGGGACCGTTTTTATTTGGCATTTCTGTAAGTTCTGGAGTTTCTTTTTCAATTTCTGGTTTTTGTTTATCATTTGTACACTTAAATTTTGATGTAGTTGGTGTTGTAAATTTTCCCATACGTGAAATCTTAGTTTTTTCGTTAGTTTTAAATACAGATCGTAAATATCTAAGTCTATTTCATGTAGTTTTTTATATGTAAGTTCTTTTCAATTTCAATTACCTTTGTTTCTGCTGCCTTCTGGTATATGCTATTGTTGGTTTTAACGTTTTTTTTTTTTTCACAAATATAGGTGTGACTTTTCTTTTCAGACATAACTTCAGGAAGTTAATGTTGGTGGTAATGTGTCTTTTCCTGATTTATAATTTTATATATGTTTTAATCTCCCATTTTGTATTGCTAATTATGTTGTAAGTTGCGAAATTGTCCATGTCTGTATTCACCATTTTTTTCTAACCCACGAGTGTTAAATTTTGCTTCTAGACTTGTTTGTCTTGTATATAAATATTGTACTTACAAAGCTGTTGACAATGGAGTGGCAATATAACCTTAACTTATGTATTCACTTTACACTTTATACTATACTCTATTCACTTACACAAAAGTAAGACATGTTTCGGGAGAATCTCTCCCATCTTCAGTTGCTCACTGAACCGCCGTTACTCAAAACTATGGCTGGACAAACGGATGTTGCTGTGGTGGCCTCTGTTGGTTGAAGTAGGAAGTTGCTGAGCTCATCCATGGGAGGAAACTCGAAATTCATTAGGTTTTCTCTATTTTTTAATATGAATTTTTTTTTTTTAAATGAATGGAATTCAAAAACCAGAATTCCAAAAGGAACCAAAACTATTAAAAGCTCTTCAAAAACCCATAGAATTAACAATATGGGAAAATATATTTATAAACAAAAACAAAGAATTTTTGGTTAACTTTGATCTCCCAAATAACAGTTACCTCATCAATAAGTTCATTAAAGTCACAGAGCGACATCTTAATACCACACTGGGAAGCGGCCAGTGGGACCAAGCTGAAGAGGGAGGCAATCGCCTTTGAAACATGTCCAAGTAAGTGGAACAAAATTAGTGAAATTTGAGTGATTTCGTAACAATAATTTGTCATTGTTTACTTTGAATCCAAAAATTGGAAAACTATGTAATATAATGAGTGACCTGCAGCCATACAAAAATATAAGATGCAATATATCTTTATAAATTCATTTTCTGAAATTCCAATTTGAAATTTTCTCTGAAAATTTTGGGTCTAACATTCATAGGCATGAAGATAATTTCCATTAGTAATGGAGAAAAGGTACCAAGATAAATGGAGAGACCCATTGACTGCTACTAGACAACCAAGAGAGACATCCTACTAATAAAATATATAAGAATATCATAATTTATATTTTTAATAAAATTTATATTTTTAATAAAATAAACAACAGAACCTGTTGTTTATTTTATCATTAATATGATATACTATATTGTTGCTTAAGTATGCAATTCTTTTAAAGTTCAAACGTGTTGTAACAAAATCTTACCTGATGGAAAAAATTTGAAACCATATTTCAATTCTACATAAAAAATAAATTTAGGTTCACCTCTCGTAATTCTTGTGATAAAGATAAATTTCATTTTTTAAACTGGAATTATAAATGTGGGTAATTAATAATTTTCCAAGAAAGATAAGTTATGCATATATTTGTACTTTTGCTTCTACCATTCTCCACCCACTGGCTTCATAAGATTGTGAAAATAAGTATTTCCTCATTTTTTAATTATTTCTGAAATAACCTGTAGGTTCACATTACTGCTGTTCTGATACTTAAATAATATGAAACTGCTCACTTGGTTGAGTGCCTACAATCATGGAAATTACATTTATTTCATTACATGTATTTCATCCTCTTCTTTTGGTTTTACAACTTGAGTTTTGTATCATTTAGAGAAGAGACATTCTTTCTAAGATCAGTTGGGAAGTTAAATACTTAATTGGCATTTTTACTTCTTCAGTCATGGTTATGTTTTGTTTATATGCTGTGATAAAATTTTAGCCTTTGTAGAATACGCAAATATTTTTGCTAAATAAATGTCAAAAATTTTTAAAAATTGGCTATTTGTAACATAATAACAATTTTTCAGTGACAGCATTTTCATATTGCAGTAGTAAGTTGATATCAAAATTGTTCCACTCAACATTTATGGCAGTTCACCCCGAGAGCTTACTGAATACGTTATTTTCTCCCTCTTGGCTCATTTTGACATTTTATGCATTCCAATGTACATAAATAATTTACCTTTGTATTGTAAAAAGCTCATAGATCATTCTTATCCTTTAGTTATGTACTATAAAGCATTTCCAAGTTGAAGATTTTACCTTTGTGAATTGCTAAAAATGAATGACTGAATTTGTATATATAAAGAATGATTTTGAATATCTGTGTGTATGTTTTTTCTTTTTTCAAATACTCTTATCTGAATGTTTATTATTTTCCAGCATTGAGTGGCTTAAAAATCCTTTGTGCCTCACTGATCATTCCTTCCCTTGTTTTTCCATCTTTTTATTGTCTTTTAATAATTTTTTTTTCAGATTCATGGCACATTGTCTTTTTGGTGCATGGTTATTAAATTAAACAACAAATGTAAGCATGAAATAAACAGGGTGCATATTTCTTCATCTTGGATTATGATCTATGCATTGGTTTCATTGTTTTGTGGGCTTTGGCATTTTTTAACTTTTCTGCATGTAGTAGCTGATATAACAAGTTTTATATGAAATACAGAATGTCATTTCACAGGGCATATGCTAAATAAATGATTTTGTTATATATTCTGAAGCAAGAAGCTCATTAACTTGCAGACATTTATTTTACCTAAATGAAATAAATTGTTGAGATACTTAATATGAAAAGCATTGATTTCACAATATTTTTTATTCATTTTTTAATATTTAAAATAAGAACAGCATGGTTCACTTTTAAATCTTGTTAAATTTATCAATTAAAGTAAATTATAAATTTATGAAGGAAAGCTGACAGTCTATGAAAACTGTATAATTTATTAATGTTGGTATCAACTAAGATGGGTGAGCCCTTTATTAAAATATTTACTCACCCTGAAAATGAAATGCATTAAGTTGCATTGGATCTTGGGTTTATTTTATGTGGTATTTACATTTTAAATTTGTGATCCAAAAGACTTAGTGTAAGATATTAAATGTTTTAAAAATATCCACATAATTTATCTGAAATAGATAACTATACTGCTTTCAGAATTCTTTAATAATTGCTTGCATAGTTTGATTCAACACGCTGAAAGGACATTCCTGTTAAATTTTGGAAATATATTATTCACCATGTTATTCACATTTTATTAATGGGTAAAGTTACAAGTGAAATGACATCATGTATACCTCTAAAACAGAATGTACATATGCTGTAAATAACACTGCCTCTGCATGTATTAAAATTAAGAGCATGATTCATGAGACTAGCCATTCCATAATTTTTTTTATTGATTTCATAATTATAAATTTTGAACAATCTATACTTAATATTTAACACAAAATATTTATTTTGAATGAATGACATGCTAACTAATGTTGTAACATTTGCAAATGCGGAAAATTATGGAGTGGCGATATATTTACCTATTAGAATGTGATCTTTATGTGTTGTTGTTATTTGCATGCTAGCGCCTATGACAAATTGTTTGGAGTTAATTGCATTAAATATAGGTGAGTTAAACTGTGTGCACTACTTATTGAAGTATTATATTGATTAAGTAAGCTGCTATTATAGCTTAAATTATAATTTAATGTTATCCTAGAATGTTAAAAAAGATGAATATTTTATTTAAAAAAGGGCTAGAGAGAGATGATGATGATGATAACTTGCATACCATCTACATAGATGATTATACCAAATGTGTGTAGGGAATTATTCAATTTAGCTTTGCCATTCAAGAAATTATCAGTTTCCCCGAGTTCTAGGTAAGCCTCTTGTTTGACCATTTTTTGCTCTGGTCTATGCTTGCAATGCTTCCATCAGGCCTCTTTTTGAAGTTCCAAGTCTTAATGACAGTCTGAGCATAGAGCATATTATTCTATCTCCCTTTTGGGTGGCCCTGAAATTTTATGAAAACATTTCAAATAAAATTTATATTATAAATTATTATACTATAAATGCATATACGAGAGTTGGAGCTTAAATAGTGGCTACACTGCTGTGGAGACGATATGCAACGGAATCTAGTATTGTCGCTGATAGCACACGTTGTTTACATACCTATCTTTTCTCAGAGCAAATGGACTCTCCCTTCCCACATTACCTGCGTGCGCACCATCGAGAGAAACACAGTCACTTGTGAGCTAGTGGTCTAACGTACTGTTGTCACTATGTTTTCGAAACAGGAACAATGGAGTTGGATCAAGATTGAATGTGCCAGAGGTCGTACAGCACGACAGTGTCATAAAGGTCTTCAAGAGGCTTGTGAGGAATCTGCAATTCCTTACAGAACAGTGGCACGTTGGGTAAAAGCCTTCAAAGATGGTCGGCAAACTGTGGCAGACATTCATCGGGCAGGTCGTCCTACGAGCGTCAGTGAAAAAGTGCATGCTTTTGCCGCTTACTGGACATTGATGACGCCAGACGATTCGTGAGCTCGCCCAAGAAACCGAATTAGCGCATACGACTGTGCTTCACATCCTGAAGGAACGCCTGGGCATGCGAAAAATTGCATCACGATGGGTTCCGCATGATTTGATGGAAATGGAGAAATGGTTGCGTTACGACGCTGCTAAGACGCACTTGGAGCGCTATGAGCGCGAAGGAGAGACTTTCTTACGCCGTATCATAACCCTGGATGAGACATGGGCCAAATCGTATGAACCAAAACTAAAACGCCAATCGAACGAATGGCATCAGTATGGGTCACCACGAAAGTCGAAAGTTCTTCATAGCCCCAATACGGTGAAAGTTATGGTGATTCTTGTGTACGACTGTGATAGTGTTATACTAACGCATTACATTCCTCCACGGCAGACCGTCAATGCTGAGTATTACCGTTCGTTTTTGGAGCACCACCTGCGACCAGCTTTGAGAAAGAAGCGGCAACACTTTCTGCAGAATCCACCCATCATTTTGCACGACAATGCTCCGGCGCATACAGCGCATGCTGTGGCTGATTTGTTCGGTCGATGGGGCTGGGAAGTAATGCACCATCCACCATACTCCCCGGACTTAAGTCCTTGTGTCTTTGATTGATTTGGTTCCGAAGATGAAGGAACTACTTCGTGGCATTTGCTTCAGAAGTGTTCCAGAGATTCGACAGGCAGTAGACCGCTCCATCAGCACCATCAAGGAACAGGCTCTGCTAAAGGTATACTACGACTTCCACATCACTGGCAATGGGTTATACACAATGCTGGTGACTACATTGAAGGACAGTAAAAGGTTGCTAACATGTAACTCTTTTGTATAGGTTGTAAATAAATAGTTGCCACTATTTAAGTTCCAACCCTTGTATATGCTCATTGTAAAATGTACTTTTATGCTATATCAAAATTTAAACTGTCTTAGTAGCTAACTATAGACTGAATTCTCTTGAGGTTCAACCCCAAGCAGTGGGAAGGGGTATTGTTCTTTGTTCTGTTATGCCCACACTAGCTGAGCCTGCTATTTAAACTAGTTAATGGGCAGTTCTCCTTACTATAACCCTGAGATATGAAGATATTCATGGCATAATGCTGAGTATACTATCCCCATTTAATACGAAAGAGTGTGTATTTGCCCATCAAAGTGTTGCATTTAGCCTAAAGTGTTAAGCTATTTTAGCATTATCTGTTATTCTGAGTAAGCAAGCAAATATTTTTATATTTTAAAAATGTTCAGAGAGATTTTTAAATATGCTATTCTCACTGCTCTGTATTTATTGCACACAGAACTGAAATATTATGGTCATTTTAAGGAATAATTAAAGAGCTTTCTGGAAGAAGGACCCTTAAGGATACATGGTGAACTGAGATACTTGCAATCAAAGATAATGCAAGTTTTTGCAGTTAAAAACTACATATAAACTATGTGTAAGCAAATTTGTTAATGTATTTGCAGTATTATAATTTTTTTCCCCCCCCAAATAGAAATACTACCACCTTTAAAATATAATAATGACTGTGATAGTAAACTGTGCATGAGCCGTTTTTCCTTAAATTGAAAATACATATGTTTTATATGAGTAAATAATGCTATAATTGTCTTATTTTAGATGTAATAATTTTCAGAGTACATTTTGGGAAAAGAATGAAACAAAATCTGGTCATATTTGCTACATATCTTTTGCATACTTATAAGTATACAATTCAAGTTCATCAAATATTCTATCTAATCGGATAGAGCTCTCTTTGTCCATATATTTAAACAAATCATGAACATTATTTTCTTTCATATATTTTATTGGTGCTTGATTCATGCTTTCAGGTTCTTTTAGCTGTTGGGTTGTTGAATACTGTATTTCTGTTTCCACAAAAGACATGGGATAAAAGTGTCCAATATGTAGGGAGCACAATATAGTACAATTTGCTGTGTATTTCAGTTGTTAATATGACTGAATTTTTAATACATTCCCTTTTGTAATAGGTTTAGGAAGACAATATTCATCAAAATCACTTCTTCAATCCTTTATTTGGATTCCATCTATGAAAACCTTAAATGGTGAAGAATAGGTTCTGTACTTCACTATAGCCAAGAAATATGATAATGCAATTTTAGTAGTCTCCAATTTCTTCAATTTTACTTTTATTAGTCCAAAGTTCCTGTTGCATTTTCCAAAGAATTTTCCAATCAGAAAAGAATTCGCTTGACTGACCCTGGCTAACCATTGAACAAAATGAAGTGATAACATTTTGCATCAGAAAGCAAACTCACTTTTTTCACATGTGGACATTTAATAAGTTTTTTTGTAAAGTATAATTTAGAAATGAGACAATCGAATTAGAATTTTTTTAATCTGCATTTCCATAAAGCAGTATATAAACAATGAAACATCATTATGTGCACATAAATGCATACAGCTATAGAAGCCATTTATAAAATTGAATGGTTACATTCAACTGTGGTGAATCAAGATAATTCAACAAGATAAGAAGGATCTTGAGGATAAATAATTATCTTGCTGCCTTCTTTTACAGCATATATTGTTCCTTACAAATATTTGCTGGATCACTTCTCAACTTGTTTTCATATTGTGAGTAAAAGTCATAAATGTATTTTATGGTAGCTTGAAAGCGTAGTTGCAGTGTTCCTTAAAATATTTCAAATAAGTTATATATTTCATTGTAAACTTTCTGCTAGTTCATTCCAAAAATATTCTGAGAACATTTCAAATGTCTTTACAGTTAAGTTTATATTCTGAAATTATTTTTCATGCTAAGAATCATGTTTAAATGTTCTTTAGTAAAAACAAGACATTTAATTCCATTTTACATGGACATTAATCATGACTGCTCCTTCTTTCTTCAAATATATATCTGATATTTTTTTGTGTGAATGTCTTTTTATTGACACTTTACATGGCAATTTTGAATCTAGATCCTGATATATCAAAATATATTTCCATGCACTGTTTTGAATTATTCTTGGATTTTCAGTTTTCCTCTTGTTTTGGTTTTTTACCCTTTAGTCCCATGGCACATGATAAATAGAAATCTTGCAATTCTCTGCTCTCTCTCTTATTAAATTATTAAAATAATTTTCTTTATTGACTTGGTGATATTTTCAGATTAAAGTTTTTCTGGCAACATATGAGGAAAGGTTCATAAGTTTCCAGCCTCATCTATAAGCATTATTGCCTTCACAAAACCCTTATCTGTTAAGTAAATAATTGCAGATGTAACTTCCCCTCGGCTGTGTTCTGTTGTTCAGATATAGTTGCATAAAGAAGGCTATGTGTAGAATATTGTGACATGTTATTATGTTCTTCACAAAATATGGACTTACTCCAAATGAAATTAAACAGCGATTGGACTGTGTATATATGGAAGCATCCCCCCTCATACTCTACCATAAAAAACTTTTTCAAATGGGTCAAGAAAGCATTGAAGATGAAGAGTGTGCAGGTCGGCCCTACTCACTCCTGAAGACATTGCTTGCTCTTGTGGAAGGAGAAATTATGGAAGACGGTGGCTCAAAGTTACAGAAATAGCAACATGGTTGGGCTTTTCTAAAACAACAGTCCTTTGAATTATTCATGAATATATAAACATGAATAAGCTTAGTGCAAGATGGATGCCTAGACTTCTTTCCTCAATCCAAAAGCAGCAACGAGTTATCTGTTATCAGGTATTTTCATGGATCCAGTGATGGAAGAGGCTAAAATAATTGATTGTGCAAATCTGTTGTTAATAACTGTATAAGAGATTAATATTATGGGTGCAATTTTTTATTGAGAAAGTAGAAAATGAAGCAATTTATCCAGGATAGACCTTCTATTATTGAGGTATCGCCACAGGCGACCGAGGTCATTAAGGCATGGACTTGTGAGTGGGAGGTCTGGAGTTCAAATTCTACCAGGACTGTCTGACTGGGTTTTTTTCCAAGTTTTCCTCAGTCCTCATAAATGGCAAATGCCGGGAAGGTACTCTAAACTTAGGCCTGGAACGTTTCCTTCCTTAAAAATAAATCCTTTCCTAATATATAATTTCATCTCATGTATCATCAGTGTCCACCTCCTATGGTGCCTCAATAGTAAAAACAGCCGTTAAACACTATTAAAAAAATATATATTATTGAGGGTAGGAGCTCTGCTGTGGTAACGAGAAAGAAATTGTGCAAACCATTGTTACAGAAGATGAAACTATGGTTCTTTACTATGATCCCTTGTCCAAAAGAGAATCAATGGACTTGTGTAAACCTGACTAATATCCATCTCTATAGTTTAAGGTCACTCAATCAACTAAGAAGATGGCCACAATCTTTTGGGACTGTGAAGGAATACTCATAATTGACTTCAAGGAGAGGAACATCGCAATAAATGGGGAGTACTATGCTGGCCTATAGTTTAAGGTCACTCAATCAACTAAGAAGATGGCCACAATCTTTTGGGACTGTGAAGGAATACTCATAATTGACTTCAAGGAGAGGAACATCGCAATAAATGGGGAGTACTATGCTGGCCTACTGCACAGACTACGTGCTTCTATCAAAGAGAAAGGGCGAGGAAAACTGAGTGGTGGTGTGCGCCTTCTTCTTGACAACGAGCCTGTGCAGTGCACAAAGCTCTTGTTGCAAAGGAAACTGTGAAGCTGTAAAGAAATGTGGCTTCAAGGAGATTGATCATCCACCCTACAGCCCAGATCTAGCTCTAGTTACTATTTCCTCTTTTCAAAACTCAAGAAGGACCTTCAGGGAAGGAAATTTAAGTGTGACGAAGAAGTGATAGATGTTGTTTATGTCCATTTTGCAGACAAAACTTCTGACTAATTTTTTTTTGGGGGGGGGGGATTGAAATGTTAATTCAAAGCTGTGAGAAGTGTATTGCAAAAAAGGATAACTATATTGAAAAGTGAAATATTATCGTACCTAGAAAATGGTTAGGCCCAAAACTTATGGGTCTACCCTCGCATGTGACAAAATATCCTTTTTCCTACCCACAATATCAATATGTTTTCGTATTTCTTACTATTTGATCTCCTCCGTTTAGTTTTTGTTTCCCTGATACTAGTGATGGACTAAATCTTTTTTCTTTTATTTAGATTGAGTAGTACTATTTCACATTGTTTTCTGTAAAAGAAAACTTACTTAAAGTAGCATAAACTACAATGCATGGAGATTAGTTCCAAATAAGTCAACAATCTGTACTGCCATTCGCTTAAATGGTGAAAATCTGAAACAACACTTGGAGAAAATATTGTAAATAATGTGGTTTTCATACAAAATAATTTCTGGAAAAAGAGCCCATCTTGCAGAAAGCTACTCAATTATAGGAAAGTACCACATGTTATGCCATATTTTTGTTTTGTAGTACAAATTTTATATTTAAATTGTTTTCCATTCATTTATCTTAGAATATTTTGCATATCCACCATTGTTCAAATGCAATTTGGCAACTAATGAGCATATTCTAAAGTAATTTTTTAAGTTAAGACAAATAAGTAAAGTGTTTTCAGGGATTTTCTTGTTTTATTGAACTGGATTCCAGTTACTCTTGAATCATTTTTGCACTAAAATAAATTCCATTACTAATGCACCATTGCTGTATACTTTGCAGCAGTATAGGTGAGAGAATGAAAACTCATTGAAAGAATTGTCATCAAACAACATGTATGTCAAATAAGTGTACTTACGAAGCTGTTGACAATGGAGTTGTATATATATATATAAACAATGTATACAGTTTTTTTCACACTAACTCCATTCACTTACATAAAATTTGGAACATATGTTTTGGAAACATATGAAACAAAACATTTTGAACAATTTGGAAAACATTTTCATTACAAAAAATAAGGATAATTTGATGAATTTCGATATCCCTCCATTGGATGAACTCAGCAAATTCCTAATAGAACCAACAGATGCCGCCACAAGAACACCAAGAGACCCAACCGCCACGTTTAACAACAGTTTGTCAACAGGCTGAAGATGGGAGGGCTCGCTCCCGAAACATATGTTCCAAATTTTATGTAAGTGAATGGAGTTAGTGTGAAAAAAACTGTATACATTGTTTATATAAACATGTATGTCATTAAAGTTTTGCATTGCTTTAAATTTATGTCTTTTGGAGCTCCATAAAGAATAGTATATCAACATTTTCTACTTTCTATTAAGCACCTACATTAATCATTAGAAGTTTTGCAAGAAACATAGAATATTACTCTCTAGCCGCTTGTTTTTAGTTTTACAAATAGGGACATATTAATTATTGTGACTTATTAATAGCAACTTAGTAATGGTTGTCATTATGACATATTAATAGAACAATGAAACTGAAAAATATAAAATATGAGCAATACAAGTATAAATCTTGCAAATTCACATAGAGTATATTTTGATAATACAATTTGTTTATATAAAAATGTATTTTTAAGAAGAACATCTCTTTTTGGGAAATAGGTAATATTAAGTTTTATGTACAACAAAGAAAAATTTATGAAAAACAATTTATATTTCAGAAATTCAGATATAGGTTCAGTTCTTATATATAAGCATAACGTAAAGTTTGAGGTAAAATAAGGCTTTTTGAGCTATAACTCTTAATTGGGATTCTGTTTATTTTTCTCCTCATTTATGATATATTCTTGTACCACTTTTGAAATATAATTTTCTTGAAATTACAGATATAATCATATATAGTTTACCACAAAAAATTCAGTACTTATTGGTATTCATAAAATATACAGAGAATAGTTGCAAAACTTTATTGTAGCATCTTTTATGGCTGAATATTGTGCATTCCTTCTTTTTATTTTTTTTATTTTATTTATTCATAAACTTTCAGAAAACAAACCTCAATTTAAAAATTAGGTAACAATTTTACTAGCAATGATATATTAAAGATATTGCTGCAGAGCTGTTGGCTATAATAGTGGAGCTCATACTGTAAAGCAAAACAAAGAACTGATGGCTATGCAAAAATATTGCTGGAAGTAGAAGCATATCTGAAGAGAGGAATGTAATATAACATTATTGCTATAGAAATAGTCCCATGTAATTAGTTATTGAATTGAACTGAATTTATTTATCATTAACTTCTCTATATAATAACATTGTAAACTTAATTAAATTAAATATGAATTCCAATCAACTTGTACATTAAACTAGTTTCTAAATAATATAAAATATTCTATCCCAGGATCTGTCATACCGAACAAGTTTTCAGTATGTTAGGTCTCCATGCCTACACCAACTTTGCAATTCATTCAGGATCCTTTTCTTAATCTTAACCTTCAGAATTATTCTTGTGCTCTTCCTAAATACACCCATATTCTTTTCCTTTTTTATTCCAAAGTCTACATATTCTTCTTGCTACTTATCCCATTTTGTTCCTATGGTTCCTCTCCCCATCTCTCAGTTTCCTTGCATTCCACTAAATGAAACACTCCTTCTGTACACTACACATTCGTCCGTATTACTTCCCTTATAGCCTTTCATAAACATTGCAACTGATACTGCCATGGGTGGCTGAGGTTGTTAAGGCGCGGACTCGTGAGTGAGAGGTCTGGGTTCGAATTCTGCAAGGGTCATCCTCTCTGGCTGAGTTTTTTTTTTTCCAGGTTTTCCTCAGTCCTCATAAATGGCAAATGCCGGGGGGTACCCTAAAAACTTAGGCCTGGAACGTTTCCGTCCTTTAAAAAAAAATCCTTGCCAAATATATAATTTCATCTCATGTATCATCAATATCCACCGCCTATGGTGCCTCAGTAGTAAAAACGGGCATTAAACACTATTAAAAAAAAATTGCAACTGATCTCATCCAAGCCAATCCTTTTCTTCCTTGTGTGTCATAACACTTCCAATAAATCTGTCTAACCAAGTTTTTTTTATCATCCTATACAACTTCAAGGATTTTTTATTCTGGAAACTAATCTAAATCTCCTGTTTTTCTATACATTCCATTCATTTTCTCAATTCCTCCCAAAATCCCATCACATTACTTTCTTTTATCCCTGCTGCCATATTAACCCATTCCAACCTTTTCTAACTTTTTCCCATTCTCTCCCCTAACTATTTATTTGCTCTTTTTGCTCCTCTCACTGATATCTTCATACATTTCTTAAGTATATAAGTATCTTCTCACCTTAAATTCCTAAACTAATATTTTATAACTATTATTTTATAACTCTGTCCATAACTATTCATTTCTTCCAACCATCCTCAATTTGGCCAAAGCTACAGACAATCACAACATGTCTTTACAAATACGCTATGGATTAAAACTATCAATCCCTCTTAAGGCCCATACTTAAACTCCATGTAACAGTTAGTTCTACATTTGCTCCATTTTTCCTCTCCAGTCATTTAATTGGCCTTTCTGGAATTTTGTATAAACACTCTTAATTGTTTTCATAGCTGCTTTTGCTTGTATCATCATATGTTTACTATGTGCTTCCCAGCTCACAACTACTTAATCTTATTCCTAAATAATCAAATTCCTTCACCACCTTCCTTGCTCGCCATTTAGAAACCATCTTTTCACTTACTCAATGTACTACTTCTTTTGAACATAATTACTTTTAACTTTCTGATATTAAATCTTTATCTCCATTCACTGCAAAAACAACTAATTTTGAGTGCTTCTATGGTCTAATGGTTAATGACTACAAAGCAGAGTCCAGAGTTTGATTCCTGGTCAGGTCAAGCTGTATTGGTATTGCTTTTTCAGAGCTTATCCTTATTCTGAGAAAGTGAATGCCAAATGGCTTTAAGGCAACAATGACTCCAAGCAATCATTAATTAATTTCATTCATTTCTAGACAACACCTAAAGTGCTCAAGTTCATAATCTAAAGTTGTAATAAGACCAAAGCAACAATAAATAAACAGTAAACATTGTTTTAATATTTTTAAAATTTCATTGATACTATGTTTCAATCCAACCACAGTAGTGGCTCAATGAGCATAAAACAGATTGGGTATTTCTTTTTTTCAATTACTGGGCAATGTGGATTACATACAACTATCCTTTCTAAAATATCGTCAACAAGCAAATTAAATAAAATGGGGCTTATACCTCTTATGTAAAATTTTAGAATATCTCATATTAATAAAAATTTTACAAAAGAAAATCTAATTTTCATATTTCATTTTTTAAAATATATTGCTTGTATTCATTTTAAGAGTTTATAAGTTATTATAGTTTTTATGGTATAAATGAAAGCATTATTGATTGAAGACTATTTTCCTTTTCAGTTCCATGACCAGACATGAAGTTTTTTGTTGATAAAGTGGCATCTCAGTCTTGATACTCCAGTTTCCTACCACTGTTTAGTCAACTGTTCATAAAATTTTCATTTTAACATAATGTCTGTCAACAAGTTTATAGCTTGTCTCTGTCCTTTGTTGCTAATGGAGAGTATAGTAATTGATAAATGAGTAATTATGATGTGTGACATAGTAAGGAGAAAATGGTCAAGTAACTCAAAATAGGAAATAACATTATCAGAAATTTATAAAAGAAAAAGAGCAATTTTCCTCTTAAATTAAGTGCATGGTATTAATGTGCATATTAAATAAAATTATGCACCAAACAAATATACTTTTCCTAGATAATAAGAATCAATAATAAATGTATTAAACAGGAATATGTGAAAGTTCAGCAGTCTAAAAAGTGTATGATATGATGATGTGTAAAATACTTTTTTTGAATACTTTTTTTGATCCCATTTTTAATGAGGCTGAAGGACCATAGGCAGTGGACGCTGATGGTACATGAGATGAAACAATAAATTGGAAAAGGATTTATTATTTTTAAGGAAAGAAATGTTCCAGGCATAAGTTTAGGGTATCTTTCCAACATTTGCCATTAATGAGGACTGAGGAAACCCTGGAAAAAACCTGAATCAGGGAGGACTGTCTTTTGAGAATCAGATCTCAGACCTTCCACTCATGAATCCATTCCCTAATGACCTCAGCCATACATGGAGATGGGCTAAAATATGAATAATTGAAAATTGATTAAATGTTCTAAAATGTGACAATTAAAAGCTTTTTAAGTATTAAAAGTTATGCACATTTTTCTGCTGAAAAAGCAAGTGCAATATTGCTGTTAATGACATCAAATTTAAGATAACTTTTAATGAGTTGCATTATACATTATATAATTTCTATCTCATAAACAAGAAACAAGAAAGTATTTTGACATCACTATAAGTAGATAAGATTAGATTAGATGCGAGACAGAGTGGAATTTCAGAAATGGAAGCCGAAAGAAGGTCTTTTGTATCCTATTGAATCTTCAGGAGGAAGAGGTGAGGTGAGGGATATGAAAGGAGCCTTGGTTTATGGGGTAGCAGGTGCCATCCCTAACATTCTCAGATTTCTTTTTGTCAATCTATGTGGCACCAGTATAGCCCTCCTCCAAGAAGTTCAAGCCTATCAGAAAGGCTGCTGTTACACCAGATCCCAGGGGAGTTTTTCCAGTGAGCAAATTCCATCACTGCTCACCACTCACTACCAATCCACATTGCCTGGCCTTACAACCCTGAAACAGTGAGTAACAAAATGAAATGAGAGGGAATGAAGGACTTGGGAAATTTGTGGAAAGCAAATATCCATCCCAGCATTTGCTTAAGTGATCAGGGGAAATCAGGGGAAATCTCCAGGAGTTTGAACCCAGGACCTCTGGAATGTAAGTCCCAAGCATCACCTCTCAGCCACCTTGCTTGCTGCCACTAAATAAGCATTGATAATGATGATCAGAAAACTTATGATAAGCTTTGTTAATTAGTCAAGGGAACATTAACCAATAAACCATTGTCTGTAGTAGTACTTAGTTCATACTCACTGAAAAGCAGCAGATGTAAGTAATATTATTCAAAACAAATAAAACATGTTGAAAGAAAAATAAAAGGTATTTGGAATTCACATAATTGAAAATCTTAGGAATGCTGGGGTAAGCTTTAAGAAAATTGAAACTAAAAATAATAAAATTTTTCTCTGAGTAGATCAAATGAAAGATAGATATTAACATTGAAGTATGTAAAGCTGATTTGAAGTAATGCTTCATCACACATTCCTATTGCTGCATATCTTTAATGAACCATAATGAATTTGCAATCTTTCATTCTAGTATTTAGAATCCTGAAAACATCAGGGGATTTTGCAATATCTTATTTGGAACTAATAGAAAATTACCCGAAAATGTTTTAATTAAAGAAAACTGTTGAAGGTTTTTGTGTGTAAACATAATTAAAAATAACTACACAGTATAGAGCTTTTGCTTTTGTTATCTATAAGTACATTTTACTATAGGTGTATATTCACTCATAATTTTATAGCTTAGATGATCACATCATTAATTGCTTAATGTATTTTGTTTTGCTTTAATTTTGCATGGATTCTGGTTTTAAAAAGAAAAATATTACAGCTAAAATTTTTAAAAAATGCACTTTCTGAAATATTTATAGGTATTTCTGAAAAACACTCAGTTTTAAATTGATCTTCCATAAAATGTAAATCTAAATTAATATAAATGCTTTAGGCAAAGTTCTTTCATTCATTGTACCAGGAGGACTATCTTAGTAATGCTTGTAAATTACTCTCTTTCTAAATTTTCTGAATTGTAAATAAAATTTCAAACTTTCTTACTGGCATCATATGTGTTTTATGTAAAATTTATGGAAAGAAAGAGATGAGAGAAAGAGAGGGAGCACTTCGCTTATATGCTTATGTCAATTTATTTACATTTTAAAGGTATGTCATAAATATCCCCCATCTGTAAATTTATATAAGAAAGCAAATGTTACATGAGCAAATTTTGGGTGGAGCACAATCAGTCATTCCGTTGATTAATATCTATGTTCAGAAAAGATGAAAATATATTGTAAAAGATTTCAATATATAGGCTGCACATGCTGCCTGCAATATATATGGTTTAGTATTGTGCATAGGCAGAGTATTAGTAGTAGTAATAGTAGTAATAATAATAAAAAATAATACAAATAATAATAATAATAATAATAATAATAATAATAATAATAATAATAATAATAATGTACATGAGGTAGCTGTCACATGCATGTGCATAAGCATGCACACTTATCTCTGTCATTTGCAGTTACTGTGTTCTATCATTTTATAATACAGCTTTGTTAAGAGCTATGAGATAGCTCTGTCTGCTGAGAAATTATAGTTGGAGGAAGGGAATTTTATAGCATATATGTTAGCATTTCATGCATATGAGTCATATGGGACCAATAACAAATAATACATTAGTGAAAAAGTATTGATTACTAGTTATAGTTGTCAGTGGAAAACAATTTTAATAATAAATGAATAATGGTAAGTAATTAAACAGAAAACTTTAAGGATGCCATGGGTATTTTAGCTAGCTAACAAACTGATATTACTTTATATGTGTGTATTTTTATAATTGCCTTATTTATTTTATTTTTTTAATTTTATATAATTTATTTAGAATTTGATTTTATTCATTTAGAAAGTATTTTTAGTGCATGTGTGTTATTGGTTTTTGAGTCAGTTGCACAAATTAACATTTCTTATTACAGCCAACTTTTGGAAAAGACAACAGATGGTATTCTCAAGGCTGCTAAATTAGGTGATTTAAACATGGTAAGTGTAAAAAAACTTGAAATAAAATTGATCAAAAGAGTAATAATTACAAAATATAATTTCAAAAAACATTAACATATGCTTGAAACCAAACTATTAACAGATATTGAAACTATAATGTGTACTTAGATCAGTAACATCTATAACTTTTATTTTATCTTTATTAGAACAAAATATTTTAAAAAATGCTATAACTAAATTATATGGGGTCATAGGAAACCCTGTGTAATATTCTGCTATCAACTGCTTAATGCATGCAATAATACTTTATAATACCAGATGCTCTGCATTCTTGGAAGGTGCTAAGTCACAAGTAATCACTAATTGTGGATAATGCTTGTATATAATTCAAACAAAAATATTTTAGACTGCCTCCTTGGTCTAGTGTTGACTACTAATCCAGAGGAATTAAAATACTAACTTCAGGGTGCTCAAATAATTGGAAGAAATGGTGATATAGAATAGGATCTCTTGGGTTCGAATCCCGATCAGGTCAAACTGTGTTTTTCCTTATCCTGAGAAGTGAATGCCAGATACCTTTAAGGCACCAAGGACTCTAAGCTCATTTGTGCCAACATTAATTCATTTCATGCATTCCTACAGACTTACACCTATAGTATCAGTCACAGTGTACAGACATCACGAGAAGATATGAATGCAGTCAAAATGACAATAAATGAAAAACACACACACACATAATATATATAATTTGATAGCATACTTTCTCATTTATAAATTTATTTACATTAATGGGGAATAAAATTTTGAATAAATCAGAATCTGTAATTTATTTAAAATCCTTGTCGTCACCAATTTTAAAGGGTTATGGGAGTTCAGTATTCATCAGTTTTCTGCAGAATATGTATTTTTCAACAAATCATCACTTTCATTGTAAATGTCAAGATTTCTAAACTTAAGATATGCCATTTTAAATAATTCTAATGCTCTTAGGCAAAATACTTTTTTTAAAGATAGCTTTATCTTAATGGCAAGGATACTGAAAAAGTCATTTATCTTTAAGTTTTACATAATTATTTAAATATGTTCTGAAATATATGCAAAATATAGAGAACTTTAACTAATTATGCCTTTTGTTTTCAATTACCTGTACCTTGCAGTAAATTCATTTAAAGTTTGTAAATGAAACACAGTAGTCAAAGCATTTTGCCAAATTTTCTTTAAAAAATAAATTCTTGCACATAATTTATCCTAGAATGAGCACATAATGAATAAATACTTACTGCATGCTAATGCACAGGAATATATTTAAGCAATCATTGTAGAATATATGTTTATCTCACATATTAAAGCATGATAAATGGTCAGGTTTTGGTGCATTTTATTTAATTTATTAATGTACAGTTATTTTGTTTGTTTAGGACTGCATCACCCCTATCTGGAGATATTATGAACACAAAATATGTACACATATCTTTAATTTAACTATATAAATAAAAATGCTGAATTAAAATAAATTATTTATTAAGCAACAATAATAATAAATTCATTTAAATACTTGCCAGTAGGATGTAAATAAAAGAATTGATATTATAAATACAATATTTCTCAAGATAATTATTGAAAAGCAAAAAAAGATGTAACTTTAGTAATTCATTTAAGAACTTTCTAAAAAAAAGAATTTCTTAAAAAATTCTGTTGGAACTCACACAGTGAAGCTTGTTAAATATAAATGCTATCTAATCTGTTATCTAACACACTCTTATGCTTCACTTTTAAATAGTGGGACCGCTTTTGAAGAGACACCCTCTCCATTTTCAACCACTTTGAAGACTGGTAGGAGAAACTAACATCTATGAGGATCTGTGGCTTTGTCCTGGCCCTCAGGTCCTCATAGACATTAGTTTCTCCTACCAGTCATCAAATTGGTTGAAGATGGAGAGGATGTCTCTTTGAAACTGGTCCCACCATATTTAAAAGTAAGTGAGGCATTACAGAGTGTTAGACGACAGATTAGATAGAATTTACATGTAACTTTAGTGTTTTAACAAACAGAATTAAGGTGTCATATTTGCATCTTACAAAATACTAGATTCCAACCTTCCTGGGTTAATAAAGCTTTGGCATGTGCATTCATAAATATGATGTAACATGTCATCTTTAGAATGCTTGTGTAACGTTTTTCCTCTTTTGGGTATGCACAATATATTTTATTAAATTTAGGACATTGAAATCAATGTTATTTATAAGTTTAAAAATTATAAATTACTCATATCTAGCAATTTATTTCTCAACTGTCAGAGTTTAAAATTTAGATATCCTGTACTTATTGCAATAGATTTTTATGACTCTCTACTGCCCAATTTGCTCTTAATGCATAATATATCAAATTGAATTATACTGAAAGAATGATGTTTCTCTAAAAACAGCCCATTTTCAATCAGCTCTTACTTTGTTTTATTCTGCAGAGTATTTAGTTCTAATGTGGAACATTAATGATCAGAAAACAAATGTTCTTTCCAAGAGTTCTTACGAATCAACCTCTTTCCAATTTTTTCTATCTGAAATACTTCAAACATTTTTTTAATATATATGTGCAGTAATTGTTTTCTACAGCCCCAGAGTATGAATATTTAAAATTATTTAAGTTGTTCCATAAGCATGAATCACAAACAATAAAGAACCATTTATCAGTTTTTCTTTTTAAAAAGTTTCTGATAATAAAATTAACAAATAAAAAAAATATGTTCTATACATATTTAGTGTTCATTTTTATATCAGTGTCACTAATTCAACTGCTTTTCTTCTTTTGCTTTAAATATGAAATAGCTGAGAAATCTTCACTCACAAGGATATTCATTGCTGTCTATTGACTCAAACGGACAGACAGCTTTGCATTACGGATCTCGATATGGGCACAAAGACATCGTTAAGTACCTCATTGCCTGTGCTCCTACTTCCATTCTTAACATGGTTGACAATGACAAGTAAGTAGCTGTCACAGCATTTAAACAAATGCTTATTGTAAATTCCAACTGTGTACACATGTAACATTGAATAAGAGACTCAAATATGTTATGTGAGAGATGGTAAAGCTATTGTTTACTTATATAAAACAGTTGTTTTGAGTACAGTTTAAGTTCAAGTAGCTTTTTGCATTTTATAAATTCATTTGAATTTTTCATAAACATATGGTATTTTTTAATTAATTTGTAAATTGTTTAATTGATATTATTGTATGATTTAGTTGAACTACACACTCTTAATGCTTCACTTACTTTTCATAATGTATAGAACCAGTTTTGAGAAAAGTTTGTTCTCATCATCAGCTAGGCTAAAATTCAACTGTCGGATAATTTGTTAAGCTATGGGAATGTGTATTCCGCTCTGGTGATGGTGTGATAAACTTGTAGTTTATGTTTTCATCCCCGGTATATCTTTGTATTTGTAGATGTGTATCTTCTCCCAAGTTGCTAGTTCTTTAGGTCCTTGTACTGATTTTAATAATTTTGCTTTATTCCCTATGTTGTGATTTTCTGTCCAAAAATGATATGCTATGACTGATTTCTCTATTTGCTTGTACTTTATTTTTCAGAAATATTCCTTTAACTGTGTGCTCATATTTCTCTTCTCCCCCCCCCCCCAATGTAGATTTATTTTTAAATTATACAGAATGTGAAAAAATTTATATTGGAAAAACAAAGAGAAACATAAGCACACAGTTAAAGGAACATTTCAGGAACATAAAGTACAAGCAAATAGAGAAATCAGCTGTAGCATATCATTTTTGGACAGAAAACCATGACATAGTGAATAAAGCAATATTATTAAAATCAGTACAAGGACCTACAGAACTTGAAACTTGGGAGAAGATCTACATCTACAAATACAAAGACAGCTTAATGAACTTGACACTGCCATCCATGAAAACATTCCCACAGCTTAATGAATTATCTGACAGTTGAATTTTAGCCTAGCTGATGAGAACAAAATGTTCTTAAAACCGGTTCTATACATTATGACAAGTGAAGCATTAAGAGTGTGTAGTTCAACTAAATCATTCCTACACCCAAGATCGCGGGTTCAAACCCGGCCAGGACCGATGGATTTTTTCCGGTGTAAAAATCCTAAGTATGTCTTCCTTTGGAAGGGAAGTAAAGCCATGGGTCCCGTGTCGTACATTTACGGCACAAAAAAGAACCTTAAGCCTGAAAGAGAGGCCTCTGAGCAAAATTTGTCGGCCGTTTCACGCCCTGAATAGAATGGGACACTGATGACCTAAGATGTTAAAGAGCTTCTGTAAATAAATCAATCAATAATAATAAACTAAATCATACAATAATATCAATTATATGATTGGTTTCACTGTGCACTTTCCAATTAACATTTAATTGTAAATTGTTATGTGTTATACTACAAAGTGTAAACACACTATAACCATGTTTATCTAGACTAGCTAGGACAATAGTCATCCAAATTATAAAACACTATAGATATATACTTACATTACCTAAAAATGTAAATTGGAACTTGCACATTGAAGGTAATCAATTAAAATCATTGTATGACTGAGTCGAACTACACAATCTTATTGCTGCATTTACTTGTTTAGAATGTGAACAAAGGGTTCTTGAAACTAGTACTGCATATTATAAACAAGTAGTGGAGCAATAAGAGTGTGTAGTTCAACTCAATGATACATTGATTTTAATTACATATATATTTTTTTTTTTCAACACTGCTAGATGTATTTTTTTCTCATATACTTCACATGCCATAGTAAAGTGTATCATAGTATAGGTCTGTTACCAGAATAATAAGTTTTTGTGTCAATTTTGTATATTGTTTATGTGCAGCATGATCATGCAGGCATTTCAATATAATCAGTTGGGGATATTGTTTTTGTTTTATTTTCTAAGTAAGCCATCACTTCATCATATGACACTATATGGACACCATATGCGATCAGATAAGAAACATATGAGGTCAGGGGTAGGATGCAAATCATGAATCTTCAGCATGTCATGTTGATTTTTTTAAAAGTGTTTAATGTCTGTTTGCACTGCTGAGACATTACAGGCAGTTTTTTTAATGGTGTTTAACACCCATTTTTACTACTTGGCACCACAGGCAATGAACACTGGTGATACATGAAATGAAATGATAAATTGAGAAAGTATTTTTAAGGAAGGAACATTCCTGGCCTAGGTTTAGGGTACCTCCCCGGCATTTTCCAGTTATGAGGACTGAGGAAAACCTGGAAAAAATCTCAGTCAGGGGGATGGTCCTGGTGGGATTGGAACCCCAGACCTCCTGCTCACGAGTCTGTGCCTTAACAACCTCGGCACCCGTGGTGGTTTCATCATCACAGGCAGTGAACTTTGATGATACATATGACAAAATGTTAAAACAGGAAAAGATTTTTTTTTAAGAAAGGAAACGCTCCAGACTAAAACTTAAGAGTACCTTTCCAGCATTTGCCATTTATGAGGACTGAGGAAAACCTGAAAAGCCAACCTCAGTCAGGGAGGATGGTTCTGGTAGGAATTGAATACCTGATTCCCAAACATGAATCCATGCCTTAAAGACTTTGGCCATCAATGATGATAGTACCATGCCTGGTGTTGTTCTATCTGAGCTATAGTGTTATGTCCAGCCACAATTATAAAGCCTGTGTTATAAATATTCCAGAGAAAACTGCTGATGAACTGAAGACAAGAATTCTGTAATCAAATATGCAAATTAAGTTTATAATATATATTTCAAAACATTGTGTGTTCTGTATGAAAATTTTAAAATAGTTAATTGCATAATTTTGCTTTGTTTGTTTGTTTTATTTTTTTCAATTCTCTAGACATCTTAAAACCTTTATTATATTTTTATGATACTGTGTGTTACCAGGGGACAAACAGCTCTCCATAAAGCTGCAGCACATAAGCGACGCAGCATCTGTTGTATGCTTGTAGCAGGTGGTGCTTCACTTAAAGTGTGTGACCATCAGGGTAACACTCCTCTTCATCTTGCCATCAGTGCCAATGATCAGGAGCTGGCAGCTTATCTGAAAAGTAAGTAGTTTCTGTAATAGAGATAGGATAAATTCAGGTTATTCAGTAAGTTTTCAGGTAAGTTACATCAAATTACACCTAATTAATTTACATTGCACGCTAATGTAAAAATAGGACTAAAGTGCACAGAAACTTAAAAGATAGCCGAGACAACCCACACATTGTTGTAGTTGTAAATTTACAGAAAACATTTTAAATTGTGTGTAGAATATATTAGTAGCAGTCAACACAAATGAGGAGTACTGCAACTTATATACATTTTCTTAGACCTAAGAAGTATGGTAATAGTATGCATTAGGGCTCTCCTAGGTCAAACTCATATAAAATAAAAAAAAAATATTAATTTTATTGAAAAAGAATAATTTTATTGGTTTTATTATTTTGGATTTACAGTATTGTAATTATATTTCTTAATTTTTTAATTTCTGCTTTGACACTTTTTACATTTTTTGTATTTTGAAACTATTTATAGATTTCAAGCTTATATTTTATGATATAAAATATTTCTGTAATATTTTAGCAAGTTTAATTTAGTTTTCAGCTGTTCATAATGCACTAGCAATATTCAAAGTCTTCTTAATTTAATCATTGCAATATGATAATTTATTCTGGTAAAAAATGTTAATAAGTGTTTGCGTTTTATGAATTTATGTGCGATTCTGGTAAATGTGAACAGAATTTTTTGAATTTTCTTATTTTTTTAACTATGTAATAGTTAAATATAATTAGTGCTTCAGAGTGAAATTTTGCTGAGGAAAGGTCATCACTAAAAGAAAAATTTATGTATTCTGTAAATCCAAAAGCATTTTTTAAAAATCCAAGTTTATTTTATAATTTAGAAAATATGAAAAAAAAATTAAATTTTATAACATAAGCATTAGCAACTGTTTGCATTACTATGTTCATAAATACCCAATATTTTTTTAAATTATTAACTTTTTCTTTCTGCAATATGTGCCATAACCTATAATCGCTATTATTCCCTATTGTCTTCCATTTTTTCTCACAGGGCAACTCTGTGCATGACCTTTAGCGGTTCTTCCATTATTTTTCAGTCACCAACTGTTAGCAATTTTACTATGTACAATTTGAAGCATTGATAATGGAATTGTAAAAATAAGCTTATAACAGTGCAGTTAAGTCTGCTAATACCACTTGTTATCCTATACCTAACCTAGCAGTTATATTTTAAGATTGTTATAGGTCGACATGTGCAATCACAATCATAAAATTTAACAAGGTTAGCTTATAAACAATGTATACAGTTTTTTTCACACTAACTCCATTCACTTACATAAATTTGGAACATATGTTTCGGGAGCGATCCCTCCAAAAAATACATTGGAAAAACGAAGAGGAATTTGGGAATCCGGAAAAAAGAACATTTCAGAAATATTCGCTTAAAACAAATTGATAAATCAGCAATAGCAGCGCACTTTTGGAATAAAAATCATGAAATTAAATCAGAGATAAAACTACTTAAACAACTTCATAATGCAATAGAACTTTCCACTTGGGAAAACATTTTCATTACAAAAAATAAGGATAATTTGATGAATTTCGATATCCCTCCATTGGATGAACTCAGCAAATTCCTAATAGAACCAACAGATGCCGCCACAAGAACATCAACAGACCCAACCGCCACGTTTAACGACAGTTTGTCAACAGGCTGAAGATGGGAGGGATCGCTCCCGAAACATATGTTCCAAATTTATGTTAAGTGAATGGAGTTAGTGTGAAAAAAACTGTATACATTGTTTATATATATATATATACCACTCCATTGTCAACAGCTTCATAAGTACACTTATTTGAAGGTTAGCTTAGTTGGATGTTGGCTTAAGTTTGGTTTAGGACATGTGCCTGAATTCAGCTTTAGCTCTTATCCCTGTTCATGAGTGCTGTTATCTAGTACATTTTCTGCTGTTGGTTACAATGTAAATGTTACTATACTAGTCTGAATTTTTTTCTTCTTGTTCTGATTTCAGTCATAAATATTAATGCATGTTTTTGAGGTGTGAATGGGTTATTAGCTTTCAATGCATTCAGTTCATCTCTTCTTGCTTACTTCTAAGATTTTATGCAACTTTTTGCCACATTTTGTCAAGTTCTGCTCCTTTTTCTATTATTGGGTGTTTATGGGTGCTTTATATTATTTTCCATTAACAATTAAGATATATTGCATGGTTTACATGAGAACTTGAATTATAGGAAACTTTTTTGATTATGATGCTTTTTTTTTTCCTTTGTATGCCTTTAGTACAGCATACACTCTATGATCTATGATCACTGATGCCACTGAAGTGCCAACAGTATATGTAACAATTAGCAGCAAATTATTACTGAATATGCTTTGCATCAGATCTCAAAAAACTTAAATGTAAATTTTAAAATTTTAAACTGTAATAAGTAGAATGTGTTCTATTATTCTGAAACAACATGTATAAAGCTATTAAAATAGAGCTAAGTAATTCACTGAACTAATTAATTCAAAGACACCACAATTATGATATTTATAATTTTAGCTTGCCTCGAGTGCCCATTTGAAATAGAATTCTGATGTGTGGACTAGAAGGTAATTTGCTCATTTCTAGTAAGCTAGTAGGTAGATCAAAATCATATTTTTTGAAGTTTTTGCTACAAATAGTCATCTAGCATATAGTTTATAGAGATTACAGTTCATAAGTAAAACTGATGCAGTCTATTAAATCATGGTTTTAGCTTCTTTTTAATTAAAGTTTTGGATGTAATTTTTTTACCTTGAAATATAATAGCAGATGATGCAATCTGGTATTAGAGTAATCCGACTGTAACTAACAAAAGCAACTGGTTTACAAGATGTTATAATCTTGTAAATTATAAGATTAAGCCAACTTGGTCCAAATTTAAAATAATACCTACTCTAATGACAACTTGGTTCAGAAAATTCTCTCTTTTACTTCAAATATGAAAATTTAACAAAATAATCAAATATGTTTTAAATTAATGCAAAAGAAACAGCAATTGAAGAGAGGCTATAAAAATACAATGTTACAACAATATTTAGAAGTCTAGTTACTGAGTACATATCACATATAGTGCATATTTCTTCTGCAGGAAATTAGCATGTTAATGCTCCTGTCTGACAAAGGCTTTTGTCTTTATTGCTAGTATTTAATGGGCTTTCCTTGAAAATTTAGTACAGCAATAAGTAAATGAGAGACCTTCCTTTGTTCTAAGAGTTGTCAAACTCCCTGTAGAGCTTATTGTTTTGTGACTACATTTTGCTCAGTTAACTTATTTAAAACTGTATTTCTTTATAATTTTTGCAATATATTTTGTATTTGTAGAATTCATTAAACAAAAATATGTGTTTTATAATCAAATTAATCTAATAAGATTAAGAGTTAGTGAAAAAACACTACAAATCATTATGCACTGATTCTGTGTAGAGAGGGGTTCACTACTATTCAGGTTTTTCACATATAACATCATTTTTGTTCCTGGTTAATGAGTGTCATTTCCAAACTGCTTATGTCTAAAAAGTATAGAAAATATGTATTATTTACTTCAAGCATTAATTTGTTGATCCTGAGTGAAAGATGGGGGAAAATAAACATCTATTTTGACTATAAACTGCAGTCTGAATGAATTAGGAAATACTTATAATTCATTAATAGGAATAGTCTTTTTTAAATTATACCTTTGAAGGAATCCACATAGTAAAACGAAAATATAACTTCTTTGGTTATAAAAAAGTTAAAATAATCAACACTCATGAGCGTTTCACTCCTTTAATTATTAAAATAGGACATGTTTCATGAACATATCGTTCACATTGTCAACTGAGTACAACTAACGTTGTATTTGAATAATTAAAGGAGTGAAATGCTCATGAGTGTTGATTATTTTAACTTTTTAATAAACAAAGAAGGAATAGTCTTCTTGTTTCCATAGCTGTAAAAGAATTGATAATACACTACTGGGCAAAAATAGCATATAACACTTAGAACTTCTTTGAAAATGTCTTTAGAATTTATCTGGTAAATTGATGTATACTTTTCAGTTAACATAAAACATTCATTAGAGCAAGTAAACAATTTGTATATAAATTTCATGTATATTTTAAAGCAGTATTAACACTATTTCTTTCATTTGCATTTAGAATACATTTTAAGGTCCAAAAGTCTCTGGTTTATTTTTTAATCTTTGCTCTTCAACTGGAATGAACTTTAATTAGTACAATACAGTATATTAGTATATGTTCAGTAAGGATTGCTACCATCCCTGGCTTGAATTCAGTGCGCATCATGGCAGGCATGCTTAAAATCTTGATATAAATGTCAATTTGCTGAAATGCATCCCATTCATGAATAAGGGCTACCCGAAGAACATCCAATGTGTGGAAAAATCATCAACAAATATGACGCCCAAGTATATCTCATACATACTTGATGGGACTGAGGTTCAGACTTTGAGCAGGCCACTATAAAGCAATGATCCCTGCTTCCTCCAGAAACTGTGACACACACTGAGTGCTATGGGTTCCAGCATTATCATGCATTAGAATGAAGTCCTTGCTCACATGTGGAAATAGCATCTCCTCAACGTTTCAGTATGCTGTTAAGCACTCATTTTCAATGAAAACGAGCTCAGTACATGTATCTTGCTTATACCACTCCTTGCCATAACTGAGCCTCCTCTATAAGGAATCCTTGGGAAAAATGTACAAGCAGCACAGCATTCTCTAGGTCTTCTCCATAACCCCTCTCTTCCATTTGGAGCTCTAAGGTTGAATTTGGATTCATCTGTATAGAGAACTTGGCTCCATTGCTCAATTGTCCTGTCCAAATGCTCTCCGGCAAAGTGAAGACAGTCTTTTTGGTGTTGTTGAATATGACAGGTTTCCTTGAGTTCAGATTTGCTTCTTTCTTCTACCTGTTCATTGGAAATGTTAACATTTCGAACCACGTCCAGACAATTTCTCGTCTGAATTGCTGTCATGTGATGATCTCTTAAAATCTCTACAGTTAAAAAACAGTAATCTTGTTGCAATGTACATTTCAGATGACCTGATTGCCAGAACTATGTGGTAAAAAGAATAACATGGAGAACAAACCGTCGCCTTATGATAATTGTCATACTAATAGCATCCTTGGAAAATTTAAATCTTCATCTTAAACAGTTCATAAAATATAGAATAAAGAAAAAGTGAAGGGCCGCAGATATACATTTCATAAATATATGTTTAAAGGAAAACCTCATACCTACTTTTGTAAGGAGGATAATAAAACAAAACGGAAACTGTAAAGCACAAATAGCCATGGAAAAGAAAGTCCTACAAATAGAAAAAGCAAAACACTACAAAACCATAAGTGATTTGGATTTAAGAACCTATGAATTGCATTTAAAACTAGCATCACAATTAGGAAATATCTTGTGGAGAAACTTTGAGGATAACTTTTTTGAGGTTAGAAACACCTGAGCAAAACAAAAATGGGAGACGATAAATAAGAAACTGTAGGCTTAGAAAAAAGCAATGAAAGATTAAAACTAGGGATGAAAACCAGAATAAATCGATAGAACGTCATAAACCGGCCAAACCAAAATTTTTCAACAAAAGAATTACAACTTTTAAATACAGGTCTAAACTCTTCATAGATTACTCAATAAATTTAACGGAATATGTAGCAGATATCAAAATAGTGATTTTCAATAAATCTGAAGAAGAGACAAATTTCATCAGAGCACAATGTGGTAAAGTTCTAGAAGAAATGAAAATAAAAGAAAAGGGTCAAAAAAGACCATTTCATTGGGTAATCAAATCCCTAAAAGAAAAAGGTATAATTTACAGCAGGGCTGATAAAGGCAACAAAATCGTCATAATGAATGAGATAGATTATGAAAACAACATGTATAATTTACTAGACAGCCAAGATTATGAAAATATAACAACTGATCCTACCCAAAAACATGTCAGTTCAGTAAGCAAATTACTAAAAAGCATAACCATACTAAATAAGGAAAAAAAAAAAAAGATTTTACCAGACAACCCTACCACACCCAGAATCTATGGACTACCAAAAATACATAAATCTGGCAATAAAATGAGACCTATAGTAAATACAATAAATTCACCCACATATAATTTAGCCAATTACTTTTTAATCAATTGAACAGATTACCAAAATACAAAAGCCAATGCATAAAAAACTCAACAGTATTAATAGAGAAAATTAAACTTATGAAACTGGAAAACACAGACTTACTAGTGTCTTATGATGTGGTTTCTATGTTCCCTAACATTCCTAAAGAGAAACTAATAAATGTTTTAAAAAAATGGCTAACCTGAATCAAGTTACCTGGAGAAATCATTGAACAATATCTGAACCTTACCAAAATTTGCATCAACCAAACCTACTTCACATTCAGAGGCAAGATATATACACAAAGAAGGGTTTAGCAATGGGTAATCCACTCTAACCATTCTTAGCAGACATATACATGAGTTTCCTGGAAACAAAATTAGTAGAGACTTTCCCACACATATATAAATGTTGGTATCATTATGTTGATGATGTCTTTGCAATAGTAGATGAAAAATGGAAAGATGACGCAATAAAACTACTAAACCTACAAGACAGCAACATAAAATTCACAATGGAAATGGAGAACAACAAGGTTCTTCCTTTCCTGGATATAAAAACTATAAAAAATGATAACATACTGGAATTTGGCACATTCAGGAAAGATACCCACAGAGATAATTATATAAAAAGCAACAGTCACAATTCAAAACAACATAAACTAGCTATAATCAATAGCCTCACTTTCAGATTAACAAACCTACCAGTAAATGAGACAGAATACTAAATGGAGTATACCAAAAAATCATGGATATAGCACAGAAAAATGCCTAGACAACAGATCTGGTCAAGAAAAAGATAGAAAAATTCAAAAAACAAAAACAAATAAAAGAAATCACCACACTAAAAGTTTACAAAGGAGAGCAGATATATAAAAAATTTACATTTCATCCATGGGCACACCAAAAAAGATTTTTAAAGAGGCCAACATTATTTTGGCTCCAGTGAATGAATGTAATTTGAAAAACCTCCTAAAAACCAACACAAAGGACAAAATCCTGCCAGAAAAACAATCAGGCATTTATGAAATCAGTTGCAAAGACTGCAATAATAAATATATAGGTAAAACAAAAAGGAACATTACCATATGGTCATGAGAAGTGTAAAATATAAACATATGGAAAATCAGCAGTAGCATACCATTTCTGGCAAGAAACCATGAGTTCCAAAATGAATCAAACCTCTTAAAAGCTCTTCAAAAACCGATAGAATTATTGGTGTGGGAAAATATAATCTTGAACGAAAACAAAGAAAATTGAGTTAATTTTGATCTTCCAAACAACAGCAACCTCATCAAAAAGTTTATAAAATCCAAAGAGCGACATCTTAATACCACGCATGAAAACTGACAGTGAAACCATGCTGATGATGAAAACATGTCCAAGTGAGTGGAATAAAACTAGTGAAATTTGAGTGACTTCTTCAAAAATAATTTGTTATATAAGAAGTGTTATTTGTTTAGATTGGGTTCACAATCATTTGGGGATAATAGGAAATGAGCTCGCCAACTTATAAAGATGACTGCACACTCACCAGGCAAATATGAATACATAAAATATCCTGTTTCATATTTTAAGATAAAATTCAAAGCATATACTCTAGAAGAATGGAACTCATTATGGACAAATAATTTACTTGGCCTCTTTACTAAGACAATCTTTCTAACAGTTACAGATAAAACTTCTTTAAGGAACTATGAACCATTCTTTGTTTTAACACAGTTTATGACGGGGTATTTTGATTGCTTCAAAATAGACACTTCACATGATTTTCCAGGTCTCTATGTACATTCAAACAAACAGTTTATCATAAATATATTATATTTGATTTCCAAACCTGAGATAAGAGATGCTGATTAGAAATTAATCTTAGAAATTGCAATATATCTTTCATACCATCTTTCACTCAAACCTTTTGAAAACTAAGTTATTTAAAGTAGTAACTACAGTTAATATTTTTAAAATTCTGTGTAGCACTCTAGTTGCTTAATGTTTAATTTAGTTATTTAATATTTAATGATTTAAAACTATAGTCCTATCATATATTTGTGAAATAGCATTCCTTCTTTTGGAGATTAAATAATAATAATAATAATAATAATAATAATAATAATAATAATAACAATAACAATAACAATAACAATACTAATAAGGGATATTTTTGAAAAGTAAAATGGAAATCCATAATCCTTATTAGTATATTGCACCAACTTTGTAGCTATATTTAAAGATTGACTGTGTATTTATTTTTTGTATGTTCATCACCAACAACTTGTGCCATGCCAGTGTGAGAAAGAATGCAGCATAGATATATAATAAGTAATGCTGATTTACTAGAAAAAGAATTAAATGGTGCTCTGATGTTGCATAGAAACAGGATGTAGTTAGTGCCTTCTGATTAGGCATATGCCAAGAAGACTGTATGCTTGACTGTCATGTTACCTAAAATAATTATCAACATACCACTGCATAAATTTTTCAAAAGTAGCCAATAAAGCCAGTGTTATCTAAATTTCCATCATTCTGTGAATGTTTTATTCTTTTTCTGCTTTTTTAGTTATTTTAATTAAATTGTCCAAAGGGATATTTTTCATTTATTTTATATCTATATATACACATACACACACTTACATACAAAATAGTTTTTTCCCCCTCCCCCTTCAGAACATTGAGGAAGTTTAGTGATAGATGTCCCAGAGCAACCACTTGAAAATCAGTGTACTGAATCATTTAGTCCTGTTGTAAACTATAAAGAGATATATTACAATTTATGTTATACTTGTAAAGGAAGCAGATAGTTTTGTTACTATATACTGGAAAACTTTTTGACAAAATCATAATACCCTGTATTTAGGTGCTTAGTTTCATAGACCATTTTTAGAACTCATTATCGGTTAACCTGGCATACTACTACTGTTTAGTGTTATCAGCACACATATAATATCTTTTCTGGATAATATGAACAAATTTCAGAGCACCATATCAATAAATCTGCATTTTTAATCTTATAAAATTAGGCAATAATGCCTTTTTCTATTCCCAAAAAATTTAAAATAAATTATGTTTGTAAACTTAAAAGAAGTTAGGAGCAGTGAAGTTTGTTAAATTATACAACTTAGTTGGTATTGGGTGACACTAAGTGACAAGATCAATTTTTATTCTTCAGAACATGTTTCAAGAGAGTTCGTTCTCATCCTCAGCTGGGGACCAACTAATCATGCAGTGTCACCTAATACCAACTTAGTTGTATAATTTAAATTATGTTTGTTATTTTCTTCTTTTTTCAGAAATTTGTTTTCCTAAATTTCTTAACTTATAATCAACAATAAATGTAACAATTTTTTGCCTCAACTTATCTAAATTTTTGTTCATTTCAGGTCAAGAAGATTTCCAACTGGTTTCAGAAGATATAGAGACTGTTGTATGAAGTGTTTCACATTTAAAATGTGTGCTAAAATTGCTGCCCTTAATAATGTGCAACTATATTATGTATTTATTAGCTGATCAAATGAAATGAGAGCTTCTTGAGATTTGTTTAACTGTCACAAATCTCTGGTAGCCTAACTTGATATCCTCTTTAATGTTACAATTTAAAAAATATATGAAAAGAGAGAAAAGAAAAAATCAAAACATTTCACAGGATATTTTGAAGAAAAGCTAGCTCTTCCAGTATCACAGATGTTGAACATTTTAAAAATCTATTTATGAATACATTTTATCATCTTGAAAATGTAGGTAAGATTTCAGATTTTCAATTTTTGGAAGAATCAATGAGCAAAAAGCTAAAAGGATACTAAACTGCATTTTGAACATTGATATGATTAGATATGGAATTATTATCTCTCTATCTCACACAAACACACACACACACACACATGCTTGTTTAGATTATTGAAATCAAATGAAGTATACATAGTTTATCTGACCATATCAAGGAATGATAGATGTGCTAAAACAAATGTATATACATATTTTTCCAAAGTGCAAGCATAACTTTCTTTTTTTAAAATTCCAAAGTGGTAAAGTTTTCAAAAGAGCATGGGAACAAAATATGTAGTCAAGATACATACACAAATATACCAAGCTATAGCTTTCTCATGTCCAGCTTAAGTTAAATTATATCTAAAGCCATTAGGAATAAAAAAATGGTAATTTATAAATTGAATATATTTTAAATATTTAAAGATGATACTGGATACTTTTCAGATAGTTTGTAACTTTGAATCTAATGCTTTCAGTAATAATTCAAACATTCTTTGGTTTGAATTAAAGACCTGAACCTTATATTAAGAACCATAAGCTAGAACATTAAGTTTTTGATAATTTTGTAATCTTTTCAGGTTTGAATTCTTGCCCTTACATGAAACAGTATTTCATTATAAATTTTAATTAATACTGAACATATTTAAAATTGTTGTTTTTATTGTAAATATCTTATTTATTTAAAATTATTAAAATTTATTATGTAAACAAAGCAGAATAAATAGCTATATCAGGCTCTTAGTTTTAGAGAAAATATAGTATTAAGTATTATTCTATGTAAATTGTGGAGAAGATAACAGTATTACATGGTTGATTAGATAATAGAAAATCAGAATTTTGAGGGTATCTATTTTTCACCACTGACACTTTATTTTTGCACACTGGCCTTAGGGAACTATTTCATCACTTAAATGTTTATTATGTGAAGTCAAATAAAAAATATATTACAAAATAGCCTTCAAAATATATTGCAGGCTGAACTTCCTATATCAGAAATTGTCTACATTAACAGTAAGTTGTGAGACAAAAATGGAAATAGCATATGCTTATTTTCAGTCTAAAATTCCATTAACATTTGACTGGCTGTTCTGTCTCATTTCACCTAATGAGCATGTATGAAAGGCATTCTGATTTTGCTTTAAGAAAATGAAATCATGTCTTAGCAGCTGTTGTAACTGATTCGCAGGAGCTTTGTAATTAGGTAGTCCCTGTGTTAAGTGAACAAAATTGGAGTATTTGTTGTGTTGATGAGTGGTGAGTACGTGCCAGCTTTGAAAAGAAATAAACCAAAAAATACAATTTGGGGAGTGAATATATAGTACAAGAGTACTTCATTTTTCATTAAAATATTGCTTGAAATATTCCTGGGGATTAATATTAAACAGGCAATCACAACTGGTTGTTTGACCTTATTATAAGGCAGTCTTTCATAATATAAATAACAAATAAAATTAAAACTAAGAACAATCATTTTCCCTACTGTACAGAGATGATGCCCAAAAAGAGCTATTGGTGTGTAATTTAATTAGAGATCCATAGAGTTCTTAGTTTAGTCTGCCTGCAACAACATGTAGTTGCTTGCATTAGTCTTAAGAAAGTTTTCATAGAATGTATAATTGTTACTATAATAGGGTAAATCTTATTCCATCATATTAGCAATTTCCACATGAGATAAAAATGAAACCTTAATGCCAGGAAATGAGCCAAACTTCACCATGTGAAGTACAGTTTAAGATCTCTTGCATAGAGAAAAGGAAATAAATATATACTCTGTATGTTTATAATTGCTTTAGATATCTATTTTATTTGGAAATAAACAATTTAATTTTATATACATAGTATGTCAATTTCAGCTTTCTACAATAAGCTTGCAAATAGCATTTATAAAGGAAAAGTATAATTATTTAGTGCTATCTGGTAATAGCGACAAATTGCAATACTACATAACTGGTGAGGCAACTTATTTTATTAGTATATGCTCATGGAACTTTTTTGGGAGGTGAAGTTTGGTTCAGTTCAAGCCCTTTTTATTAATGGGGTTCTTAGTGCACATAAATAGACTTCTTGAAATTTTCCTTTGATAGTATTTTGTTGAGTTTAATTTGTTTCACATATATGTGATGCTATAGGTGAAAATGTAAATATGTTGCTATTTATAAAAACATTAATATCATTTTTTAAGCAGTGGAGACAAGAAGTTTGTAACTATACATTCCTGCATCATATAGTCAATATAATGGAGCAATTACCTTGCCCCATAATTTTCCCTAAGAATGTATATTTATTCTCTTTTGCTACAAAGGGAATGTCCATGTTGATGTATGACACCAAAAGCTTTTAAAACATGAGAGAATATAAATGCTACTCTATTTTTACCTTTTAATATTAAATAGAAATCTTGTACTGTTAGATTCAGTATGTGTTCTAAAAGGAATACTGATGGCCTTGCACCCTTCAAAGAATAATGTAGAAAGATTTTTTAAAAAATAAATTTATTACTGTCACTGATTGTAATAAACCGATGTGACTTTTTCTATGTACATAATTGTGACAGTCACTTGCAACATTGCAAGTTGATCATAAAGCAATGTTCAGTTTGATCTACTACTTTGATCATATCTCATGTTCTTGCTTAGTAAAGTTCTGTAACATTGATGCAAAGATATTTGATGGATATGCAGTTTCCTGTCTGAAATAACTTGAAAGCTAATGATCTCAGTGTTACATTTTTCATGTTAACACAGCTAATAAAATTACTATGACTGAAAAATTGAACATAGAACTATGTTTTGACTTAAAACTCAATTCTATAAATATTTTGTAATATATTAAAATAAGAAAAATAATGAAAATAATAATATGAATAGTAATAACTATAATGTACTCATATTTTTAATGCCTTGTAATTACATAAATACAGAATATATTATGAATTTTTGTGGGTGTAAATTTACGGAAACCCATAACTAAAGCTGAACTATGTATCTTGAGAATGTAAATGTTAATGTAGGCTGCCACATCATGTTGTACTGAAACAGGTTTACCATTATTTTCAAAATGAATCTCTTTCTAACTGCCTTGATAACTTTTTTAAGACTTCCTCTTATGTAAATAAACTATATTATAGGTAATGTTAGCATCTGTGCTCATCTGCTCAATCTAACACTTGTGATAGAATTCTACTTGTATTGAGAGTGAAAGAGTGGGTATAGTAAGAGAGACATAATTAGAAATATAATTGGTGCAATACTTTCATGGAGATTCAAGCTATTCTTAGTATATGTGAAAGTGGCATTTTGAGGTTTGAGATTACCTGCAAGATCTCTGTTACTGTATGCTAACTGTATTCTTTACAAAATAAACAAAGGTGTTAATGAAGCATGAACATAATTGGTTGTTATCAGATGTTTTGGTTCCCAACTCAGTGTTATAAAGTTAAACAGATTAATTTGTTAAAAGAATGATTGGATTCTTCACATATACAAATTTACTACAGTTGGTAAGGTAGTAACGTGACTAAGTAGTTAGATTGCTTGCCCTCCCATCAAGGTGACTTGGGTTCAATCCCAATGACCATAAATAGCATTTTTGGCAGAAAAAGTGGCATCTGGGAAGCTTTTCTTCAGGTACTTCAGTTTTCCCTGCCACTCATGCTCCATTATCATTTCATCTCCATTTTTGCAGAAAGTAATGGGAAGCTGCCACAGTATGCCAGAAAATCTGTAAGGACTGCATGATGATAATGCTTATTGTAAAGAACCTGTCCTTGGGCAGAACACTGTGAATGAACAAATAGTAATAAGATATTTAGCTTATTGTATGCTGCTGTTACACTGACTTCATTTTAGTTTCTTATGTTCTCACTTAATTTTCACCATTAAGACTCCAGCCACTCTCTCAGTAAGGAATAAGTATAATTAAGTAAATTTTCAGCATATGGTTCATTATACTGTAAGAGTTTCAGATAAAATTATCATTACTATTGTTATTTTAATTATATTATAATATCACATTGCCATGCAATCAACATATAAGAAGGATAATGAAGGCATGCTTGAAGAAATTAATATAATCAGTAGGCTTCTTTCTATAATTTAAATAAAACTGTTGGGGAATGTTCTTCTTTACAGACTCAGATTGTGTCACCTTGCAAAATGAATTGCATAACCAGTGCTTGCTTTAAAATTACTTTTACTATTATTCAGAATGTGAGCTATTTCCTAAATTTTGTTTTGCAACATTTCATTAGAAACAGCACAACCATTATTATCAAGTGCAGTAATGATTCCATTGCTGCATTATCAATAGTAGGTAATTTTTGCATTTTAAGCCTGTGGAAAGATTTCATTCTTTTTATTTTCTGTTTCTTTTCATTCTTTTTATTATTGAGTTTCATTTTCTGCTTACAGCAATATCATAAAAGATGAAAATGTACAGAAGAAAACCTTTAATCACATCATTTTTTAAAAAGCACTGAAAATCTTGTTTAAGTTTATTTTTATTGCTATCCATTTTCTCATTAAAACTATCTTGTTTTTGTGTCTTTAAAAATAAATTGTAACTGTATTTTAAAAATAAGAAATGTAGCATGCAAGAGTATGAAATGAAAATGGGAAATTCCACTTTTTTTTTTTTTTTTTTTTCCCCTGAATTTAAAAATCTGGGAATTTAGTGTAGTCTATTAAGTATATTATTTCATCAATTAAGTCTTTTGTATCTATCAAAATGAAACCAAACAGTATCCAAACAGTATTTTAATGTTCATAGGTATATAATTGGAAATAGCTTGCAAAGTTAGCAATTTAAGAAATGAGCAAAAGATTTACATTTTGCTAATTAATGTTTTTGAGAAGTTTAGTTACAAATTTATATTGGTTTTGTACACAAATGAATTATTTATTTTTATTATATATTTTTTGTTAATTTGTATCTGTCCTTATGGGACAGATGGCATTTGTGAATAACAAAAAAATTATTAAGTTCTATGATTTTCAGGATAATTGCTCCTGTTGCAAGGTCCTGAGAAAGGACCTCCTGAAGGACCAAGACTTTTTTCATTAGCATTTGCCAAATAGTTTTATTTCACTTATAGCTGGAACAACTATATCTTATTGGAAAAGCTGCAGTAGCTCAAAAGGTGAACAATAATATTTTCTCGTAATATATCAGTATTTTTACAAATTATATTTCCCAAAAGTCATTGGTCATCCAAGAGTAAAATAAGAAATATTGTTTTAATGCACATTTCTAAATATTTAAAATTTTGTTTCTTGAGTTTTATGATCAACAAGCTCCTCCTCCTCCTCCTCCTCCTCCTCCTCCTCCTCCTCCTCCTCCTCCTCCTCCTCCTCCTCCTCCTCCTTCTTCTTCTTCTTCTTCTTCTTCTTCTTCTTCTTCTTCTTCTTCTTCTTCTTCTTCTTCTTCAAGGAATATTTGTTTTTTTTTTTTTTTGAGTAATGTTTAACCTGTTTTTACTACTGAAGCATCACAGACGGTGACACTGATGATACATGAAATGAAATGATATTTTTTAAGGAAGGAAGTGTTCCAGGCCTAAGTTTAGGGTACCTCCCCAGCATTTACCAGTAATGAGGACTAAGGAAAATCGGGAAAAAACCCCAGTCAGGGAGTATGGTCCTGGCAGGATTTGAACCCTAGACCTCCCGCTCACAAGTCCACACCTTAACAACCTTGGCCACCCGTGGCGGTATATTTAAAAGTAACTGGCATCTTCTGATAAAGGAAGGATATGAAATGGCTTGGGAATAATATGGAAAAACATATCTTAACTAATAAAACTTCTAATATATTATGCTATCACAAAAGACAGAATTCTCTGGTGGGAAGATAAGAAATGAATTCATAAGAAACTCCCACATGGCATAGTTTGCATTTTTAATATATTTTTTCTTGCAAAGTTCATGTATATAGTTGCTGCTCTGTGGGTTGATTTTGATCTCATTTATTGTTAAAAAGCTTAATTTACTCTTTGCTTCAGATAGCATAATATAAAAAATTGTGCAATGCTTAAGGGATAATTAGAATGGCAATAAAAACTTCAGTTTTAAGGGGGTACATTCAATCTTACTAATAAAAAAAAAAATATTTTTTAAATTTTTTGCATGTTCATTGTCCTGCCATAGGACTTTTTAAATTACTCATAATTTATTGGTTTAAATTGATACTGCCACCAAATTTATTTAAGCTATTAGTGTGCTGAACAACAGTGTGATAGGCCTGTACAAAATGGAAATAACTATTCGACTGTCTATTGTCATTGATTTTAAAAGTAGAAGCATATGATGGCAAGTTTTTTTTTGGTTAAATGCCTCTAAACAAAAGTAAAAGTGCAATATAAAGAGGAAATTTAAAGATAATACAATACAAATACTGTTGAAAAGAAAATTGAAAACTGCATATTACCACAATAAACAATTGCCATTACATCAATCTGTAAGTTTATTGCTGGTTTTCTCAAAACCAAAAGCAGTTCAAAACTGTTTACATCATACTTTCAACAATTTTAAAGATAATTTAATGAAACTTTGCATAAACATTTGTTTTATTGAGATCAATAATCCAAACCTCAGTTGTTATCTTATTTTAAACAGAAAAATAATGTTAACTTTTATAATGGAAAAAAATGTATATTTAAAATTCAAGTTTCAGAATATAAATCTTCCCTATATTTGCTTTGTACACATTTTAACTATTAAGGTGCAGTATGTGGATTTATGCATTATCTTTATAATAAAGAAAAAGTTATTCAGAAAAATTAACAATCTTGGAAATCATTTTGTAAATGTCTTTTTGAAGAAAATCTAACAATTGCTACTTTGAGAATTAGTACTTTTTTTAACGCGTGGAAATTTTTATTTTATAATAAAGAACTGGTAGTTAAACATTAAATATATGAAATTTAATTTTAATATTTCTTAGGAAAATGAAGAATGAAAATGTGAAAAACGTGCAACAGTTTCAAGTGCCATAGGTAGGGGAACATGTTAATTTTCTTGTAAGTGGCACTGCCTATCGGATTTCTTCGAAACTACTCTATTCTAGCGATCAATCTATACCTGACAAAGTAGGACGTTTTCTCTTGCTGTACTAGATCGAGAACGTCGTTTAGGGTTATCTATCGTGCCTTTGCCTGCAAGATTACAGTTGTGCAGATGTCAGTGACAGCAGATATAAGTAGATAATTAGGCATTCCTGTACAATGGCGTGTTAGCTCAGATGGTTAGAGCGTCATGCTACATACAAAGGAAGTTGGTTCATATAGTCGCACCCAAAAGCTTTTTTTGCTACTAGAGTTAAAGGAGATATACCACCATTATGATGGTTTACCATTATATTTAGGATTTTTTTTTATTTTCTACTGGGGTCAAAGGAGATTTGCCATCATTACAATGATTTATCTACCTGCTTAGTAGAACAGTAGTGAAGAAAGTCGACTGGTTACGATTACAGTAGAAGTATGGAAATGAAAAATGGAAAGAAAATTTCTAGGTATTATTAAATGTGTTGTGAATAGAATAAGTTAGTGCAGTGTGTTGTGAATAAAAAGTGTTAGGTTGCACTATGGTTAATTATTTTATGTTCATGAGGAGTGCATCAAAAGAGTTCGTAATACTGCAGTAAAAATTTAAGAAAGCATTTTTCTAAAGTACACCCGAAAAAGTTGGATGTTATCGCGCCTATTCTAAACAGAGCAATTGTACGCCTATCACTATGAAACTACAAAGTAATAACATCCATCTTTTCCGGGTTTACTTTAGAAACATGCTCTCTTAAATTTTAATTGCAGTAATTCTCCTTCCCACATTCCATGCATACGGACCCTTTTAAACTACCCATTATGAACAAAAGTAATTAACCACTGTACAGTGCAAATTAACACGTTGTATTCACGAGACATTTAACTGTTTGGCGCTAACGTTCAGGTAACTGAACATAGGCTTTTGTTTTTTTTCTGCTGCCATCCTGAAATCTCGTGCCTCATGAGATCGGCAAAAGAAGGCTTACTTTAACATCAAGTCCGGTCTACAGCTGTTTATCGTCATTAATGAAGCCGTTAGCTGTGTATTGTATGATCATATTAGAGTTATTTTTACAAATATTGAAACATTTTCCACTGAAGTAAGTAAATCTTAACTACATTTCATGGCTATGTATGGCTATTGCGCATATCATTGTTTTAACTTCTTACACGGTGAATTTCATCAATTCATACCGATATAAATTCGTTACAGAACAATCTAAAATGAAGATAGGTGGGCAATATGCAGTGGGGCATAACAGTATCCTAGCCCATCATGCCCCATATATTTTTTTCGTGTTGCTATTGGATTCTTCGTATTCCATATGGTTTTAGAATGGTGAGGAAGTACAAGAAGAAGATGCAGAGGGCAAGGTTGTCCTTAGTTTTAATACAGGAAGCCGTTAATACTGTAATAAACTGTTCAATAGGCTATTAAAAGGAGCTATGCAATTTAAAGTTCCTCAAACAACTCTGGAATGCAATGTTAAGAAAAAGCGTGAAAACATTAACAATGAAGTTAAAAAACTACGGGGCATTTTGCCTGTGTTTTTAGTGAACAACAGGAAACGGAATTATTTAAATATTTAACTAAAATGGAAGCCCAACTCTCGGTCTGACTGATAATAAACTTCGTGAACTTGCCTTCCAACTAGCGGAACGAAATAATATCAAATATCCTTTTAGCGAGAATGAAACAGCAGAAATAGATTGGGCCAGGGTTTTATGTCTTGGTACCCTAGCATAAGAAACTCCGATGCTACATCAGCAGTTTGTGCAATAGGCTTCAAAAAGGTTGCTGTGCAACAGTTTTTCACACATTTCTCTACTGTAATAGACATTCGTCGCATTTATAATTGCGATGAAACTGGCCTTACAATAAACCTGAAAAGACGTCAATAAAGAGAGATGAAACAGCCCCGGCTGAAATTTGCTTCTTGATTGCTGGCACATATGTCCCACCGACGTTAATTTTTCCAAGAAAAGGATGAGTCAAGAATATGAGACTGGACTTTCCGCCTGGTGGGAATTCAGAAGTTCATAAAACTGACTGGATGAAATTTTTGACATGGTTTAAAAAGTTTGTATCTTTCTCAGGGGCTACTAAGGAGAAGGCTGCTCTGTTGTTATTGGATGGACATGCTACTCACACAAAAATTTGACATCTATTGATCTAGCACATGAGAATGGTGTGATTTTGTTGTTTTTCTCCTCAATATTCCCCTAGGCTACAGGTGTTGGACGTGGCCTGTATGAAACCCTAGAGTAAATATTATGCTAATGACTCAGGTTTAAACCCGGAAAGGTCGTATCAATATTTCGAATCACTTCCTTGTTCAATGTCCCATATATGCGAGCCTCGACAATGAGTACTACGGTCAATTTGTTTTGAAAAACTGGAATCTGGTTTGTTGTCATGAATGTGTTCGACGATGTGTATTTCTTCCTTCTGTAACAAGAGACATTCAAATTCCTCAGTACACTGGTAATGAGGCCTCTTCCACTTCTCAAGATCCACACACCCAAGGATCGCCCTCCAGAGTTGCAAATGAAAAGTTTCCAAGTTTCTAGTGTGCCAGTTCAGAAGACATAGCACCCACCCCAAAGGCTTCTCAGAAAAATTAGAGAATTTCAAGGACTTTGCAATATTAACACCACCATACAAAGTAAGTAATGCTAAATGTAGAGACTCAGAAAATAAAGAAAATGACTGCAAAAAGGTGCCTAACTTTACCTCTCAGTGACACATAATAAGGGACTCAGACCTAAACTACCTGGTAAGAATGGTTCCAGAATTCAAACTACTAGTGACACTCAAAACAGGTGAAAAAGATTGCTTCTACTCTCATGGTTTTAGGATGAGGATGGATCAGATGTTCCTCTTGCCTGGAATGAGCTCATAACTTTGTGCTGGAGTTGAAAGCAATGATGGTGATGCCATACCATATATGTGTTTTCTGTGAAAAATGATCCTTAAGTTGTTATGTTATAATTGAAGACAGATTTTGTTAATTTCCATCCAGCTAGTAAGAAAACTTTAAATACTGCATTCTGCCCCATGAGGAAAATGAAATGCATCGCTTTTCATGAGAATAGGAACCAGGTTCATTACTAATTTATTGTTTAATGATTGTTTCCTATTTGTTTGTTAAGAAAATATGGTGCTATATTAAAAATACAATACTTTTCACTTATTATTTATGAAATATATTTTTCAAAGGTTCAGTACCCCATTCTGCCTCATGTTTTCCTATATGTACCCCCTAAATACTGACAAGCTAAAATTCTGAGATGTCTGCTGATTTCCCTAAAGTCAGCATGAGAAATATAATCAAATACCTACAAGAAAGAAACAGCCTAGTTACTTATAGTCTGCATTTTTGCACTAAACTTCCCTGTAAGTCAAAGAATGAGTGTCATTTGTTCAATTCTAAATTATACCTACAGCTGAAACAAAGTCTAACCAAGGTACCAGTCAAAACTGTGATGTGAACTAGCATGCAGTACTTCAGAGTAAGGGCTAGAGAAAGGGAGCAAATTGCTTTCCAATAACAGTTCAAAGCAATGTTCGGGTATGGAAGGCAGTAAATTAGTACTACTATTGCTTTTCACCTTATTTTACTTAGTCCACATATAATATTCTTGGTTTGTTTTTACCTTGATACTACCTCATAATTCATTTCCGTATGACTGAAGTGCAGAATACGTACAGTTTAAGAAAAATTTGATCTCATCCATAGTTATGACATAGGATTCCTTATCACATATATTTTTTATACTTTCACACCATATGTATTATTTTTGGCTGTTTTCTAACAAAAATTTGATCTCAGTCATAGTTATGGCATAACAGTATTCCTTAGCACATATATTTTTTATACTTTGACAGTGGCATTTGTAGTATTTTGGGCTGTTTTGTAATCATAGAAACATAACCCTTAAGTTCTCTTTATTTTAGGGATGGTCTGCTCATGTTATATAAATATATCATCTGAATATTTGTGCAGCTGTCCAATATTTTTTAATTCAATTCTTCATCCAGTAGCTTTCATTTTTATTGTTTTATTCAATTTTTGTTATTTGTGATTTTGGCAGAAGCTTTTATATTAATTTTTGAGAGATTGTGGTTATTAATAATAAATAATGATTTCATTAAAATTTTAGACTATTAATTTATAATTACTAAATATAAGATTATGTCATTATATATTTTTTTTCTTAAAATCAATTTTCACTAAGCACTGATTATTGTTAGTAAAGAAGAATGAAGAAAAGGCCAATATAATAATTACAATAGATTTGCTCCTTATATGGTCAGAGTTTGTCATTATATGCTTTCTTTTTTTAATTCATTTTATTTAAGGACGCTCTTTAACATCTCAGGTCATCAGCATCCCATTCAATTCCGGGCATGAAACGGTCGACAAATTTTGCTCAGAAGCCTCTTCTTTCAGGCTTAAGGTTCTTTTTCGTGCCGTAAATGTACGACACGGGACCCACAGCTTTACTTCCCTTCCGAAGGAAGCCATACTTAGGATTTTTACGCCCGGAAAAAACTTCAGAATTTACATTTTTCAAAACTTGATAAATGTAAAATTTTAAAAATTGAGTTGTACACAATAGCCATATGATTTGGACATAGTACATCATCGTGTATAAACAGTTCCTCCCAAAATAAATATTTTCCAAACTTAGAAGTAGTAATGAATGAATGGTGTTTAATGCCCATTTTTGCTACAGAAGCACCACAGGCGATGGACACTGATGATACATGAGATGAAATGATTGGGAAAGGGTTTATTGTTAAGAAAGGAAATGTTCCATTTCCTTAGGGTACCTCCCCGGCATTTGCCATTTATGAGGACTTAGGAAATTAGAAGTAGTGAAAATGTGTAGGTGTTTTTCAAGACTTGATAAATGATCCCAAACAGGGAATGCAAAGTCAATAAATGAATATAAATTAGTAATTTTTTGCATTTAAATGTATATATTTTAATGTTAACTTTGTACTAGCATTGTTTAAACTGAAGGCTTCATTGTTGTGAGCCATGTTACAAACTGTTAGCAAGTCATTATTAAAAATTTCACTTCATTCCAGATGTAGTTTCAATTTTATTTTTTGAGAGTTTTGCATATTGAATGGTATTACATTCTTCTTAATTCACCCATTTTACTAAAAATAATTATGAATCCTAAATTGGAGGATTCTAACATTCATGTACAAGTTATGGAATGCTTTAGAGATGCAATATCTATGTACAAAGAGAGAACCTGCAGATGTTGAAAAAAGATTGGAAAATGGGATACCTCAAGGGAACTTCAAAGAAAACTCTCTGTCAAAATATGTTCTTTTAGGATGAACAGTCAATGCGTAATCATATACAAAAAGATCCAGAATAAAATGTTAATATTAGTAAAAAATATTTATTTTGGAGATCCAGTTCAAATTGAAATTCTGAAAAAATAAACCTTGGCAACAGCTCATGTTAAAATATTTCAGAAATTTACTCAGTGCTACAGTTTAGAAAAAAAATTGTAGGGGATACTGTTAAAATTGCTTACACTTATATCAAAGGAGGCTTCAGATGCACTGCATTACTTTTGTGGCTTTATTCTCCAGCATCAAGTCTTCTCTACAGACCTCCTTCCAGCTCACAGCCAGAATTACTCTTAAGGAAACGGAGTAAACACTGACACTGGTAGTCCAACAATTTTTGGAAACAAGAGTCCAGCAATTCTTTCTATCTCAAGATTTCTTTTCTTAGTGCAGGAGTAGAAACTGGTACATAATCTGTAACTTGGATCACATTATTAGGTATTTTTATGTTGCTGTCAACATATTCTTTGAAGGCCTGAATGTATTTTGCCTATTATTAAGATGGAAATGTTCACACAAGATGTAGATGCTTGCATCACTACATGTTATCTCTGTTTCAGGAGGCCAGTTTTTGTATTTACGATAGCCAGATAATTCAAAAGCCTCTCTTTCATCTCTACCACACTATAAGTTTAATGTAAAGTTGCCAATTAGAGATCAAGCTGCAAAATGTTGAAATTAAAGAATCACAGGAGTATAATTCTTCTTCCAATGTAAGTGTAGAATGAACTTGCCAATTCAAAGGCAAGTCATGAAATCACAGCAACACATAAGGCAACTGTCCATAGTTTTTACAAAAAGCAAACAACAAAAAAGCATTTCAACAATGGTAATGAAATGATATTTTTAAAATAAAAATAATTACAATAACTTTATCCTAATTATAAAACTTTCAAACAGCTAACAAATAATTTTAATTTTTAATAAAGATGAAAGAAATATTTTTAATTCTGTAATTTCTGCTGCTATGCTAACCGCATATTATTTATGCCAGTATGGAGTATTGGTCTGTATTTGCTCAACAGCAGCAATGGATTTACCAAAGCAGGATATGGTAAGCAAAGAAAAGAAAAAGGATGTTTCAGCTGTATTAAAGTACTTTGAAATGCCTGAAGAGGGGGACATCTTAGAAGGCAACTGAAAGCCAAAGGAAAAAAAAAAAACATTCAAAATTTAGATTAGGGTGTTTTGATGTTATTCAGTTTTTACTAGTTTACTGTTGGATGTTGTATGCTTTGATGGTTCCATTGTTGTGAATGTTTAAGTAAATACTGTTACAATGTATGTTAAAATTCAGTAAATATTGAAAAAAATGTACAATATCAATATAAAAACATACAACAACAAATTAAAAGTATAATTATATAAATATAAACATATTTACTGGATTATCCTCCACTAGTAGTTAGCATTTATCAAATTTTGCAGAAACCTTAAATTAATCTGTAATTTCAAGTAGTTAGCAATTATTTTAACAATATTAACAATGGTATTTTTTTATTTGTAATTAAATTATACTAGTAAAAATATGACTATTGTAAAATAAGTCACTTCTTGGCACAAAAAAAATGTGAAAAATCATGATCTTATAGTAATCTAATATTGAAAAAACATCTTCAATTTGCACATGTTAATTTGTAAATTCAGAATAAACACCCATTGTTGTATTTTATTGCTGATGTATAAGAACAGGTTTTATCTATTTGCTGAAGGTAGTGATTGAATTTTATGACATACCATGGAAAGTATAAGTTTGTTTGTTCCTCTTTGAGAGGGTAGAGATTAAGAGAGAGACAGAAAAAATATATTTTCCAAACTACCATAGAGATACATTTTTATGCAAACATTTTAACTGTTAGTACAAAGGAGTAAATATTTTATTTTTCCTAAAACAAAAAAAAAAAAATTATATTTTTTTGTTGCATTATGGTAGGCAATGTGTGATATATTCATTTTTTTCAGTGATAGAGGAAAAATTTTGAAAATACTATGGAAAATTTAAGCAGAGGCAATTTTTGTACCAGAGCAAAGAGGACTCCTTCCTTCAATTTAATGAGGTAACTGAAAAAGTCACTAAATACAGGAATGTGCTTAAATAACTTCATATTTTAAGGTAGTGCCTCACCATGGCAATTTTTATAGCATTTCAGAATTTCTGCTGAAATCATTATGTTTTTCAGTCTAAAAACTTTGCATATTATACCTAAATGCAAATGGCATTTGCTTTATGTTTTATCTTTTTGAAAGATTTTCTAGCCCTTATTTCCATTTTTTTAACTTCTAATCTGATTTTTTTAACCAGGTACTCTAAAATTTTATTTTTACCTATAGAAGAAAATGTGCCTAGTTTACATTAACACTTTAAAGTAGAAAAATAGCTGAATGCATAAACAGCTCCTTACTATGGTGTAAATAAAATATGATAGATTGTATTCAACTGGTAAAACATCTTAAGCTACAATTCAATATATATATGAATTGTAGCCTAAAAATTAGAAAATATTTAACTACATTTTTATAATGTTAATTAACTGACATGGAAATCTAGAAACCAGAAGGCTAATGTCATACTTTTATGGTACTGTTGAAAATACACATTTTTGTTTTTGAAATTTGGTTGTTTTGCTTAATTCATCCAGTTTAATGAAACTTTTGTCACTTTTACTAAGTACGGTTTTATCAAATTGCTCTCACTTAAAATATGTCTTTGCAGTGTGACTTTAAATCTAATGCGCTTTTGAAGGTGTTAGAGCCAATTATTTATTAACCACGAGAAAAATTCTAACCCGTTTGAGAATTCTTCACTGATCCTCTTTGACTGAAAATCATTAATTATCAACTCTTTCCATTTCTTTTCAATTTAATTTCTTCTCTGTACCACTTTTGTCTCTATTCCTAAGTTATTTGCCTTATAAACACAAGATCGCTGGTTCGTTCCCGGACAGGACCGATGGATTTTTTCGGGCGTAAAAATCCTAAGTATGACTTCCTTCGGAAGGAAGTAAAACCGTGGGTTCCGTGTCTTACATTTACGTCACGATAAAGAACCTCAAGCCTGAAAAAGAGCCCTCTAGCAAAATTTGTGCCCTGATTTCAATGGGACGCTGATGATCTGAGATGTTAAAGAGCGTCCGTAATTAAATCAAAATACAAAAAATTCTTGAGTTATACTTTTCTGGACTACAATGGTATCCTGGCCCTTTCCTTTTTGATTAGTTTCATCAAACATAAAAATTAAACAGCTTTTGCATTTTAAATATAGCTGCTTTCTCATTGGAATCCTTCATGTCAAATGATCTCAGCATATATTATAAGGCTTTAGAAAATATGGAATTATATTTTGGAGTATGGACTTAAGATATTTAAAATAACAGGTTAAATATATGTAGAATGAACACAAAGTATGACTGATACCATAAGTTACCATATAAATTACTGAATTATGTAATAACTACAGCTTTTAACTTTAAAATTTAACATTTGTGAAACATACGAACATTCCAAAAGGATAGTACAGTGTCATGGCAAGGTTTTCGTACACATTATTTACCGGTCGTTGTGACATTTATTCGTGCGAAACTCAGCCTGAATAGAATAGTTCTGTTGCGGATGGACGTATTGTGTCGAAGTGAGGTTAGGTATTAACTAAGTTGATACATTTTTGTTTATGATATTTAAAGACACTCTTTAACATTTCTGGTCATTAGCGCCCCATTCAATTCACGAGGTGAAACATCCGACAAATTTTGCTCAGAGACCTCTTTCAGACTTAAAGCCGATTTTCCTGCTCCAACTGTTCATATTGTTAATAAATTATGGGAAATATGAGTTGTTCTCATTAAGGAGCTTCAAATAAATCTCTCTCGAAGAAAAACCTGACAATATTGGAGAAATATTACAACAAAATACAAAGACATTTCTGTGAAATCTCGGCTTGGAAACAGAATTAAAATTGTATGAAGTAACCATTGTTTAGAAATTATTACGCGACAACGTAAGCCACGTAAACTTCTGTAGCTGGGTTTGAATAATGTTGGGAGTAGCGCAATTTATCTACTTTTTATTTTCTTTACTTGGCCATGTTATCGACACAGAATACAGGCAATGAAGGGCAGAGGAAAAGTCAAATTAAGACATGGTGCTCAGTAAATACAAATCGATATGGGTGGCAAAGAGTGCAACGCCATGGACTCATAAACAGGAGGTCTGTGGCTCATATCCCGCCAGGACCTTTATTTAGTTTGTTTCTTTTTTCTGGGTTTTCTCAGTCTTCATAACTGGTAAATGTGACAATTAGTATCGATGGAATCGAATGGCGAATGGAGCGTTACATTCAAACAAGGGCCAAGCTCTGCAATAAGAACTCGCTTGGTTTATATTAGCCGCGTGGCGGATGACTAAAGTATCAGGCAGAGAGAGTACGAGAATCTTTCCTATTATGAGCGGAGAAAAATCTTAGGAACAAAATTCTGGCGTACTGCAAGAGGACGGAAGAATGGAGAAAGAAATATCTACCGGACCTATTTGTTAAAGGGGAGAAGGAAGTGGCAGTGCTGGACTTTGTGGTAGATAGGAAGGAGGAGGGAGTAGGTAAATTTTTAAACAAAGTGAGACAGCTCAGATCGGAAGAGCAGACAACCCGGGAGGGGCAGGTAGGGAAACGAATCACAATTTTTTTTAATATTTGTACATATATGTGAGGGAGTGTAATTTATTTACTTTTGTGCGGGTTTCTTTTCTATTTATATTATTTATGTATTTAAAATATTTCTTTTATTATACTTTTTTCTTTTCCATTTATTTATTTCATTCTTATGTATATTGTTTGTGTTTTAAGAGTTAAATATTGGTTTGTGCAATTTCATACGTTTCTTAATGTATTGGAAAAGCACGCGCGTTCCCCGAACCCGTCCGACATGGATGAGTTAGATTTGTAACAAACACATTTTTTAAATAAATACACTACTACTATTACTGCTGCTGCTGCTGCCACCACCACCACTACTCTATGAAATGATCTATATTATATGAAAATACAACAATGCACAAAGATACAGGTATAATGTACTAGCACCACTCTTGGAATATTTATTCAGAATTGCTACGGTAATTAGCTTTAACTGAACATTTTGAACACCGGATCATATAGGTCTTACTATATGCTATTTATATCTAGAGAACTTACAAATAAGTATAAATTAATAATTCTATACATCGAAAGAGCTGAAGGATAATTTAGGGAGAGAAACAGGGAATATAGGTCAAATGCGTGTAGTTGTTGATTGTTGATTTGGCTTATTTACGGACGCTCTTTAACATCTCAGGTCATCAGTGTCCTATTTTATTCAGGACGTGAAACGGCCAATAAATTTTGCTCAAAGGCCTCTTCTTTCATGCTTGAGGTTCTTTATCGTGCAGCAAATGTACGACACGGGACCCGCGACTTTACTTCTCTTCCGAAGGAAGCCATACTTAGGATTTTTACGCCCGAAAAAATGCATAGATCCTGGCCGGGTTTGAACCCGCGATCTGGGTTTAGAAGGCAAGTATGGTTACCACTACGCCACCAAGACCGACCAAATGCGTGTGAATGAGTAAAAGATGTGTGACTGTACTAGGACAAGTTTTCTGACATGTTTTATGACGTAGTTATGCTCTTGAATTGATTCCGTGTTGCACCTTTGTATTTTCCGGCTTATAATGTTTTGCCGAGATGTTTCCTTGTTGCACAGGATTGATACTCTGATTGTCTTTTGTAATTTCCTTTTTTTGTCAATCTGTCTAGTAGTGTGTGTTCTATTTGTTACTAGATGATCCGTATCCGTCGATTGAACTTATTTCAAGCATTTTTTAATCTTGCATTTATCTTTAGTTTTTCCTCCCCTTTGGATTCGCTCTATCCTGATTTATTAGCCTTAAACATCCAACTCTCAACTGTTTCCTGAGTTATTCCGCGATGTCCGCCTCTTCTATACACGAAGCGAGAAAAACTTCATTAATTTGGAGGCCTTTCTGTTGCCGATACTATTCTTTGATTTATGTTCATATTGTAGATTATTTTTACTTTAATTGTAATGTTTTATTTACTGTCACTTTGACTACATTGGTCTTCTCGCGATGTCTATAGATTGGACGTGAATACTGCAGGTGTATGAATGAAATTAAATTTATTAATGATGGCTCAAATGAGTTTGAAGTCCTTAGCCCCTTAAAGCTATATGGCATTTACTTTCAAACTCCGAAAGAAAAGAAGGAGAAGGAAAATAAAAGAAGACAGCTTGGCCTGACGGGATTTGAGCCCAGTACCACCGCATTAGTAGTCGCAAATATTACCATCAGACCACTGAGACGATCTGAATATTGGTTCACTATTGTCACTACTTTAAGTTTCGGAATTTGAGCTATCAATATGTTTCCTATGGGTAGCACTGGAAAGCTTGTCTTGATTAATAACTATAGCAAGTTAATGCACATCACCCCTTGTTGTAGTTCCAGCAAATGTCAATTATAATTATGCGCTTGTTGTATGATGTTCTCAAAGGTGGAGGTGACTAGAGAACATTTTCGTGTGATTATATTACAACAAGAATGCCTAGAAATATTACAGATAACTTTTGCAGGTTCCGCTCCTTCAGGCATGTAGCAACACTGGCAATAGACCCCTCCCCCCAGTTTAACCTCTCTTATAATAACAAAGGTCTAAAGAGACGACAAATTAATGTTTGATGGAATGAATGCGTAAACAAGAGTAGTCCATAACGCTTAACATTATCTGGCATTCACTTCTTCAGAGCAAAGAAGAAACTTACCCAAGCAATTTTTTTAATGGTGTCTAACGCCCTTTTTTACTACTGAAGCACCACAGGTGGTACCAGAGTAATTGATATAAGAGATTCGAATCCGGGACCTCCGGATTGGGGAGTAGTATGTTGATCATAAGACCACGGAGGCGGCTATAGTCACATATTAAAAATCTTTCCTAAATGAAAGCATATTGAAGAACGACCCGGGAGAGACTTACATAGAGATGGAGTCTATAATCATTCATTTGCCGTGTGTATCAGAGATTCTACACGCACGCACGCACGACGCAAGCACGCATCCCCCTTCCCCTTCTTATGAGAAAGCTTTACTGGTGGCCTACAAGCTCACAGAAGAACGAAAGGCAGCATGAAATAGTTCGTCATTTCGACAACGACACCTCCCGAAGTAACCACAGTATTTTTACAGGTGATGAATGCCAGCGAAGGTTATGCAATGCGGAAAAATGGTTGCTGGTTTGTTCCTAGCAAGTGACTGTACTGCAATCATTCCACTCCAGGAACAAACAACAGTCACTGCCACCTGCTACACCACAATTTTCCTCGCTAGGATCTTCAAAACACTGACAGAAAGAAGACCGAAGTTTGGGTTGCGAGGATTCTCTCTTCAAGAAATTGCCTTTGCGCACACTGCTATGAATTTCTGCAAGAGCCGGATGTGGTACTGTTGAACCACACACCGTACAGTCCAGATCTAGCTCATTGAAACATTTTTCTGTTTCCAACTGCCAAGAAAAGCAGAAGGTGCCATCAGTTTGAGGGTCTGCAGGAAGTTGTTGCTTCCCAAAGAGGAGGTTCGTACTATCTCTAAAGCATGACGTGACCGCTTCCATGATTGGTTTTAGAGGATGTAACTTTATATCGAGAGTTGGGGAGACTATTTAGAAAATAAATAAGCAGCGTTTGTGAGCTGTGCGCTTCTATGTGGTAGAATCTCGAAATTAAATGTGAACGAAGTCAATTTCGTTTTCAGCGCCTCTATTTGATGAACACCAAGACCATTCGGAGATCGGGTTCTTTCTGAAAAAAAAAAAAAAAAAGTATTTGGTACTTTCTTGGGCATAGTGTATCTGCCTTTCGTTTTTACCATTCTTTATGTTTTAACCATATAAACCAACATTTCCTCGCCTTTTTTTCTGCTGTAGACCCGCTTATCATATTTGTGAATTAGTATATGAATTTAATGTGGTCTACATGTGTCAGAAGTCTTCTAGTGTGTTCTATGGGAGCATGTATCTTTTGAGTGTGTTTATTCGTACTATCACTCAGGGACGAAACGTTCATCAAGGATGCAAGGCTGAGCCCACCGAAAGGCAGAGTGTTGGAATGTTTAATTTAATATTTATTGACGATTTGAAATGTTAGCATATTTAATCTAGTACGATGTCTATTACATGGATAGCTGGTATCCAATAATACGGTCTAAGGCTCAGTCTATATTACACAAGCACAATCGTGATTTTCTATGTCACTGGCAGGGAGAGATGGTCTAAAATGAAGTTTTCGTTCATGTGTACACAGGCCTTGGTCGCATCTCACGTGATTATGTCTGCCTTCTTTGGAATTTTGTTGAACTTTATATCAAATTAACATGTGGTATTTTCTATTTTTAATTGGTAATACACAATTATTTATTTTAACGTTAATTTCACTTTATTATTAATTACTTTTAAAATTTATTCTTATACACCCTTAATCGTATTATAATTTACGTGGAACAGCGGTCTATGCGATAGATTGGTAACTTTATCTATAACTAATTTTTACTTTCATTTCTACGCAAGTGTTAACGTAGCGGAACGGCACAGTATTTTAGTAGTAGGATGATAAAGAAAAGGGCAATAAAAAGTTCAGTGAAATATCAAGAATTCAATGCAAGAGTGACAGACGTATATGCTTAAAAATAGAATCGGAGGATTGAACTCATATAAACAGACTAAGGGTGAGCCTTGGAAAATGAATCTTTTTTAATATTGCATGTAATTTAATAGCACTTATATTAGTGATAGTAACAATGCCATACTTTTAAACGCCAAAAAAAAAAAAAAAAAAAAAAATCAATGTTAAAATGCAGAGGCAATTTCATTTTATATTTAACATAAATTATATTTTCTATTAATTTCGGCATCTCATGTTTCAACCTACCCTATACAAAAATGCTATCTAGATGACTTTTGTTTCTGTAATCCCTAGTTTCAATCTGTTTAATGCCTTTATTAATAATAAAGATTACATCCCTACAATATTCATTTTTATGTAAATAAGTAACAATTTTCTTTTCCAATTATATTTTCTTGTTATTTGCTTAAATTTGATGTTCCAGTACATATGCAGTGAGTTCTTCTCTTTCTCTCTGTAGAATTCGTACATTGAGGTTAGCGAATATTAAAATAGTTTTACAATTAAAGAAAAAAATGTTTTCTTGTGAAATTGTGGCAAGAACAAGAATAAAAGTAAACGTGCCTTTGATCTTAAAGTCGTAGATAATAGAAATCGCTTCTATGCTATTCTATAGATAACACTTAAATTGATCAAAATTTGCTTTTGCTGTGGAAATTGTCAGAAATAAGAGCTTTTTAGAATGTGATGATGACACACAGTTTTTCGGATATCTCTATAGCAGTAATCAACTTATCGACTGCCAACCCAAGAAGGGGGACTGTCCTACCTCACCCACGCTACAGCCCGGATCTTGCATCTTTTCCACGTCTTCGGTCCCCATAAAGGTGCAGCTCGCTGGGGAACATTTAACTATAACGGGTAAGTCACAGCCGCAGTATTAAGATGGCTGATAAAAACCAAGGGCGCGGGTTCAAACCCGGCCAGAGTTGATGGGTTTTTAAGGGGTAAACTTCCTCAGTATGACTTCCTTCGGAAGGGAAGTAAAATTGTTGGTCCCGTTTCGTAGATTTACGGTACGTAAAAGAACCTCGAATCTGAAAGAAGAGACCTCTAAGCAAAATTTGTCGGCCGTATCACGTGCTGAATTGAATGGGACACTATTAAACAAAAGATGTTAAAGAGTGTCCTTAAATAAACCAAACTTGAAAACTTATAGACCTGCAGATGTTCATCGTACGCATACATAATATATGGGTGGCAGTAAGTCATTATATTGAAAAATAACATTATATAGTCAAAGAATTTACAAACAATCCAGAATATTTGACACTGAAATAAAAGAAACCCTAAAAGATAGAAAAAATGCTACTTTACTTAATGATTACCTTTCGAATTTTTGTATTTAAATATAAGAAAATAATTTTCTGTTGCTTGACTTTCATGCGTAGAGAGCATGCTCTGAAGATTATAAACGGAAAAATTGCAAAGAAAAATTAAAAACTATCTTAAACTAATTATATGCTCCAAATCATGATAATATAACACCACAATGCTGTTGTTTCACTCATCGGGACCAGAGAATGAATGCAGTGCATTTACATTCTGGAGAGCCATAGTTCGTGCTTGTTTGGTAGTCGGTGTCCAGCACATTTTGAAACTTTTCGTTCTCTGCATGGTAATAACGAGATGATATCCAAGCATGGCGTAGCATGCAAGAGAGAACTTGGTTACAAACGCATCTTTCTCATGGCTTAATTTCACAGCATAGCACATGTGCTCCTCAAACAGTAGTTTGTAGGCGTTACTATATTTTATTAAATTATATCATATTGCATATGTACACGTGTATTTTCTAATCATCTAGTATTCCATGGGCATTGTTGTAAAAGTTAAAATTCACAGTATTTCCAAAAGCTTCTACCTTAAAATCCTAAGCAGCAACCCCATGCACTTCTCTTAAATAAACCCATTTGCTTGCTTAATGAGAGGGGTAGTTTGTTAAATTTGTGTTATTGTTTTCTGTTAAACTTTGTGCAAAATAGAATACTCTGTTTTAATGAAAAATGATAAACAGGCTCCACCATTACTTCGAGAATTTGCTTCAGTTTGCTTTTCATTAGTGTTTAGAAATTGATGGCACGTAAAACGATTGTAAATTTATAAAGGATTACATAAGTGGAAACAATTATCTTAAAATGCTTCCACGCGGTTCAAAAGCTCTAGAAGATATAATAGTAGTCTTAGCTTTACTTTAGTAATTATTATACAATTTAAATGGTTTCCTTTTAATGTCACTACATAATTAATTAATTCCTGGTTGTAAATGTATCTTATTCAATAAGCAGATGTCCTTCAAGGAAATTTCTGTACACCGAAAAACTAAAAACTCCTCTAGAGTCTACATGTGTACTCATATTAGAAATGTATATTTCAAATTATTAAAACCCTCTTCGTAAATATATCCTTGCAGAATTTTTATTATTTTACAAATTGCTTATGTTCTTTTCCAGTACTATTTTCAACTGGAAAATGTTGTTTGATATCTTTTTTACTTTTTCAATAACTCATCACGTTTATTCAAACACATTATTGCTGTTGTAAAAATTGATAAACCACTCTTAAAATTCGCAACATGTCCATTGAAATCAAGATTGTTTTGGAAGATATGATATACTACAATACAAATATCATTTACTCTATGTCAGTCGTATTTTCATTGAAATTCCTTTTTCTTAAAAGTGATTTCATCAACACTTTCTTAACATTCTTTTCCCACAAGTTCTCTCTATAATGACCTACATGAAACATGTAATATGAAATAGGCAAGACATTGCCTTCAAGCTTTTAAAAGTATGACAAAAAAAAAAAAGTGGCGAGCAACTGAAAAACAATATTTTTTCTTTAAAAAATATCATCAGAAAAGATGGAGTTAAATGCAAAATAAATTAGGCTACTTGCTTTATATTTTTATAAAGACGATCTAAAGTGTCACTATAGTAAAAATAAAAGTGATATTTCATCGACTTTTGAACATTAACTATTGTATAGCATTTGCTCTAGCTCTATTCTTACAAAATGTTTTACGACACTGGAAGAAATGTGCGAAGAAATCTGCGTCTCTCAACATATCACCTTATACGTTATCACATTTGGGACAGTGCCCTCCACGGTAACATTAACGTTTTGTGAACCTCGCTCTCATATCCTTGTCGTCGTTCAAAGTTAATAACTTCAGCCTAGCTTCATTTCACCTGAATATTAATGTTGATGTGCAAACTCAAGACTTCCTATTTGGGAGAGATTTGCTGAAGCCCAAATTTAGCCCAGGTTAAAGCTGTAAAGAGAAAGAATGGTTGCCTACAATTAGTTTAATATTCTTAGTAGTTTTGGGCACCCTTATATTTCGTATTCGGCAAGTAATTCCAGTTAAATTCCGCACTGGATTTCAAATACAATATCTACAGTGCGGCCTTAAAAGCCTGAAATTTTGAAGTTTCTATATTACTTTCATGGGAAACATTTTTCGTGTAATAGCAGCTTTAACATTTTTCAGAAACCAGAAAAAAAGTATATCAAAAGTACGAGGGTCGTTCCGAAACTAATGCCTCCTAATTTTATTCACGGAAACTACAGGAGATACACAAATCAAAATAGCATAGCTAAACAGAGCAATATTTCAGCTACAGACTGTCATTTTTCCACATGGTCACCACCATTTGTTATGCACTTTTGCCAACGATGAACCAGCTGAGGCTAACCACTCCCTTACAGCTTTGACAACAGCATCCGAGTCTTGAAATGTTCGCTACATAGTCATCTCCGATGACGATGCTATTCAGAAAATTGTCACCTTCAGCTTCATATTGGTCCAGCAGGTCCCGAAAATTTTCCATTCGATGATTTTTTTTTTTTTTTTTTTTTTTTTTTTTTTGTTCTTCCGTAAGCATCCGCGGGACGCATCTTGCACAGACTTTGCGATAACAAAGATGTTTCAACATTGTTTCCAAGGCATTACAGCCGACATTCAGGTTTGCACACAATTCTTTGGTCGTTATTCGCCGATCAGCACGGATGAATTGATCAAGACGCTCTCCATTGTGAGGGGTGACAGCTGTGCAGGGTCGACCGGGTCGTGGCTTGTCATGCACATCCTTTTCACCACCGTTAAAATGTTGTACTCATCGCCTCGCATTGCTCGCGTCTAGTGTATCGTTTCTATACACCTTTAGCAAGAGTCGATGGATTTCAATCGGCTCAATTTCTTCAGCAGTAGAGAATTCAATCACATCTCTGTTTTATACGCGCGTCCATATCAGACTCCATTTTGGAACACTCCTCTGCTGGCGCCAACTGCCGCAGAACAACGGAACCACCTTCAAACTAAAGAGGAAGGTTCAAGCATTAGCACTACATCAACGATATCTGACTCGGACATCCAAAGTCAAAATAAATAAATAAATAAAATAAAATAAAAGGAGGCATTAGTTTCGGAATGACCCTTGTAGATGAGAGTGAAATTTTAAGATTTGTATTAAAACGAGGAGTTAAACATGTAATAAAATCCAAATATATAAGATACAACGAAAATAATACACACGTGTATAAAATTAAGCTGTTAGCTTATCAAATAATGCATTAATGATAATGAGAATTTGAAACTAAAAATCTAACATCAATAAATAAATTTGGCACTTAATATATTGTGTAGTCCATGGTAAAACGTTAAGAGTGTTTAGTTTTTCTAACTATCCCTTGCAAATCTCTATGACGAAGAGTGGTAAACGAGTTTCTTAGCAATCCTTCTTTGTGATTATTAAAATTTGGGGGATAAGTAGCCAGTTGCATGAATAGATGGACGTTTCTGCCACAACAGAATATGAAAACAGTTTATCTCTGCGTTACAGTGAGATCGCATCTAATGGTATGTACCTACTGTTGAAGAGATCTCAGTCACTCAGAACTATACGGTTCTTGAAACACAATTTATCAAAACTATCTGATTGAAAATTACGCGATTAAATAATAATTTCCATGTCAGAGTCGCAAACCTGCGGAAAAAATGGTAAGGAGGTCTTGTCTAATTTGTCTAATTTGGCATTTGGTTTTGGTATTTTTTTTTTTTTGATCTTCTAAAATTTAGTACTTTAAAATTATGCAATAATAGGCAAAATGCATAAATATTCATTACATTGCTCATAGTAGACTGATTAATAAATGACAAGTTTCAATCACTGAAAGATCACTAGTGTACTTTACATGGCAATTTGGCTACAGGTATTACACAATTAAAAAAATTAAAACTAAAAGCATTTTCATTACTTATGAAACAGTTAATACTTTACGTTACTTTGATTCTTCAAGTAGCCCAAGCAAGACCTTTGCACTTTTCATAGAAGCAAAACTTGCAATTTAAGTATTGAATGCATAGTTCTCGATGAACACCATCTTCGAATCCTTCGCAGAAATTTCATAAAGATGTTAGCTTCGATCATTTGATTATGTCTTCATAGCACTGAGGAATATAATTTATTCTTAATCATCTCGCTTTCTTTCCTCGTTTAAGCAAAGCTAAAACGGATTGTTTTAAGTGAGACATGCCTTAACCATGAGAGTGCTGCCGATGTAAACGTTATGTAATTAGAAACGACTGGTCCATTTTAGTTGCACTTCTGTTGGGCCGTAAAAATGCTGAAAGTAAAGCTATGTAAATAGTATTATTTCAAAAATGGTTTTTGAATTTGGCGAAGACAGTTTGCGACTGATGGATTGATATTATTAAACAACGTGTATGGAGTTAAAGGGGCAGCAGAAAAGAGATTCACAATACAACAGCACATTAAACGCGACATGCTCTCAAGAATGGTGTCAAAAAATAAAACACCAGCACGGTTACTGTTAACACAATGCAGCCAGTAGCATTTTTCAAAGAACTGTGTGACGTTCCAGTTTCATTCTATGACACTAATTAATGTCAAACTTAGGGATTTCCTGCAACGCTATACTAGCTAACCAATTTCCAATGAGATGGCTTCAAATTCTTTCGGTGTCTCTCTTCCTGGTCGAGACTGACATCCAGCGCAATTTGTTGATGGAGGTGGATAAGTGTTGTTTTCTTCAATTCTACCTTTCTTGAGTCGCGTTGTAGATTTCCTTACCACTGCTGTCTTGAATTTCTTTAAAATACAAAGTGAATCTGCTCTGGACCCCTGTGTGGCATATTCGGCATGAAGCAATTAAGGCCTAAAGGCCTCTGAAGGGTCTGAAAACTTCCTTTCTGGTCGGTTTCCTTGCATTGTTTCGCAATACGAGAGTGACAGGTTTCTTCAACAACTGTTCTTCATCTCTCCCAAAACAGACTCATCTAGTGGTTGCAAAATATGTATAATGTGAGATGATAGTGCTAGAAAAACTATGTCGGGTTCCCGCTATTTTAGAGATGCAATTTTGCAAAGAAGTCAAAATGCAATAAAGCCTGTCACGTCATTGATAACTTAATAAAAATGATACCATTAGCGTACATTAAAATATGAACTCTTGGCTTCTGATATTTAATGTACCATCCGTTTATCATGACTATTTTACTAATGTGACGTCATCTTAAAATCGATTAATGAAACGAAACAAAATTTGAATTTTGACCAATCATACCGGATATAGTAGTGAAATTATCGAAAAAAAATATTAAATCCGTTTTATCACGCTACGTGCATTTGTCTTGTGGCCAATGTAGCCAACTTTATACCTTATCTATATAATACCACTTTCTGTATTTTCAGTAACTGTAAAATTAACTAACTTAACGTATGTTCACTCAAGCAACTGTTTTTGCGTATTCAGTCAAACAGCCTGAATCATTTTTTAAATTATGTAATAATATCTGCCTAAGCAACCATACATTTTCATAAACACGTTGTTTGGAATATTATATTTTTTCTCTGTTTTGTTTTTCTCAGTTGGTATTACTAAATCGAACGGTAACTACTGTACTAGCGATTTTCGTCTCTCTTAATCTTACGGTTTCTGAATAGTTACGTATTCATAAGTATAACCTTTTATACAATTGTTAATATTCTGAGCGCAAATTTCAAGTATGTATTACTTTTATTCTTATTCTATTCACGAAATAGTCCCATATCCGTATTTGGCTCTTCTTTATTGGCATTACTGACAATCCACATTCGTCTGTTGCTATATGGCTTGAAAAGGTTAAGTATTCATAATACAAATGTGCAATTATTATAGTATTGTACTCCAGGTTTACATAAATTATATTTAGATTCTTATTTTACTCGTGAAATAGTTCTAATGAATGTCACTCGAGGGTCTGAGCTTTCCAGATAAATTCACTCACTACGTTCGTAAATTTATCGGCAATCTCAGACCCTTTTGTGATATTATTTGTGATAAACTGAGCCTAGATGCTGATGATCTAAAATGACTTTATATGACCTTAAAATTATAAAAGAATAACAAAAAAGATATGTAAAATATTTCTTTTTAAAAGCCATCAAAAGTAATGGAAATTGGCGTGTAACATTTCAGAGCGTCAAGAACAGATATCATAGCTTGCAAGTTGTTGCAATAGTACACAGTAGGATCAATCCAGGAGTCCCACCGGTAATGATGGGTTTTGGTGGCAGAGAAACACCTGGAGCTATGAAGCTGAAGGCTGCTCTTTTTAATGGAGCTTTAACAAAGAAAGCATTTGAGACAAGTTGTCGACTTTAAGATTAGTGGGTGTGAACTTCTTCGCCTCTGTATTAGGAATGAATGTATTTATCGTCCGTTTTTGCTACAGAGGTACCACAGGCGATGGACACTGATGATACATGAGATGAAATGACATATTGGGAAAGGATTTATTTTTAAGGAAGGAATCATTCCAGGCCTAAGTTTAGGATACCTCCCGGCATTTGACATTTATGAGGACTGAGGAACCTAGAAAAAACCTCAGTCAGGGAGCACGGTCCTAGAGAGATTTGAACCCCAGACCTCTCGCTCACGAGTCCGCGCCTTAACAACCTCGGTCACCCGTGGCGTTCCGCGCCTCTGTGCATGGCATGCTCAAGGCTAGTTAAATGCACCATCTATGATAATAACTTTAGTAGAACGTCGTCATGTCGAATTCCCTCGGGCCACAGTAGATGCATGGAGCTTTCGAACAGTTGTCAAGAGTGTTGAATGCTTAACTGTTTCCAAAACTTCGGTGTTCTACAGAATACTTGATTCAGGTTCTTGCTTTCCAATGACGTGGGGTACTGAGCGGCCTTCAATGTCGCATATGTACAGATAAAGCTGTGCTTCGATCGTTTATGTAGCAATGAGGAATATAATTTCTTCTTTAAGTGATCTCACTGGAATTGGTTGCCTAGTGTAGCGTTGCGGTAAGTCCCTTAGTTGTGCCTTAGTTAATTTCATAGAGAGACATTCACTGAAACTAGAACGTTACACATTTATTTGAAAAATGCTGATGATTTGCTGCTACTTGCTGTATTGTGTTAACAGTAAGTGTGCTAATGTTTCCTTTTTTTCCATCATTCTCGAAAGCATGCATGTGTTTGTCGTGTTTGATGCGCTGTTGTATTGTGAATCTCTTCTCTGCTGTCACTTTAACTCCTTACACCTTTCTTAATAATGTAGTCACAAACACTTCTCCAAATGCAGAAGCAACCTATTTAATTTAAATGATACGCTTTTCCTTTCTTTTCTTTCAATATTTTTAGAGTGCAACTGAATTGCAAATAAAACGGACCCAGTCGTCTTTAATCATATACCATTTATATCGGCAGCGATCTGAACCAAAGATCTCGTGATGAGAGGCTGTTTGTCTATTGTGTCACGTTTTATTCATTAGTTCTCAGAGTGTGTGACTGGCTGTTTTTTAAACACTTCCTGGCAAGTTACTGGGCAAGGTTGTGTATTTTATACGTAAGGTTCAACTTCTTTCTACTGAGTAGTACTACTCAGAAAGCTTAAGGCATGTATCACTTAAAACAGTCCATCTTAACTTTGATTAACCAGGAAAGCAACAATACTGCAGAACTGCAGAACAGAACAGAACAGAAAACAAATTATATCGGAAAAAATTAAGCATGTCATTAAAATATAAACAAAAATAATTAAATTAATGCATTAAAACGTAAAATTTACCTAAAATAATACATTTTCCCAGATGACAAAAATTATTTTAAAACGCTCTTTTACATCCAAAAAATCATGAACAGTATTTATGAATGTATTAGCATTACCGACGACGTTTTAGAAAGAAGATGACATAATCATCAATGTCCGGGCCCAGATGATTAATTATGGTTAAGGTTTTCTTCCATAGTTGAATGTGCACGTCACACTCAAATAAGATAAGTTGAGAAGCAGTTAGCATATGCATCTGTTGATTACATTCTGACAGAGTCTGTGCACTTGAAATGAAAAAAGAAAAAAAAACATGGAAGTATTGTAAGTTGCATTCTATGAATTCTTCAAGTTCTTGTAGTTTCTGGGGTATTTTGCCAATAACACAAATACTAGAAAACTCCAAATTATACGTACTGTCAAATTAACAGAATCTCCTCTTACGTTTATGCTTTGATCAAAGAAATGCTGGTTTCTTGGCTCTTTCAACTTGATTCCATTACTATGCATTAGCAGACATTAGAACAATCATACTGCCAACTGAGTACTAATCCCAGAATCATGCTAGAAATCCTCGCTGCCGAAGATGGCTAAAAGAGAATTTGTTGCATTTGCATATTATTTGATTTCTTATTTCAATAAGTAATAGAACACTGGAGGCTTAATAAAGAGTGAGCGATTTCTGTATATAACTGCTGCCATCGGTATAGCACTTCACAGCCACTCTGACATTTACAGAAAACTTCCAGTTGCTTTCTACCGCATGGAGAAGCTCCTTAGCAACATGGTTTCCCTAGGCAGGTGACAAAGCTGTTATGCATTAACTTCCCGTCAGCAAAACCATTTCCGATTGCGTAACGGAATGAAGACCCTGTATTTGATTACGTTTCGCGTTGAAACTAACAAAGATATTCCATACAGCACCATATTGATTTGTTTTATTACGGACGCTCTTTAACATCTCAGGTTATCAACTCCTATTCAATTCAGGGTATGAAAAGGCCGACACATTTTGCTCAGAGGCTTTTTCTTTCAGGCTTGAGGTTCTTTTACATGCCGCAAATATACGACATGAGATCCACATTTTTACTTCCCTTCTGAAGGAAGCCATACTTAAGATTTTTTCGCCTGAAAAAATCCATCGATCCTGGACGGAACCCGCAATCTTGGGTTCAAGTTTGGCAAATATGGTTAAAGCACCAAAAAGAACATTAAAGCTTAAAAAGTCTTAATTCTTTAATTACTGTAATTGCAGGATAATAAAGTTCAGCGAACTAAATTTTCAGATAAATAGGAATAGGGATATGAATTGCAGTTTCATTGTAGGGACAAGTTAAAATCACAGAAGTCTCTGTTGAATAGCGCGGTATAAGAGATATAAAAATTACATTTTGGAGAATGTGAAAGAAATGGCATGGACAAATAATGCAAATACGTCTACAGTGAGGTTATTTAAGTCACGGACCGCCTAAACGCTGCAACTTAATGGGTAAGTGCAGCCGCCGTAAATGAAAAAAGGGAGATAATGTAGTATTTTAATTTTAGTTTTTGTATTTTTACAATAGCATAAAATGATACTATGAGTATTTGAATGTGATAATAAGCACTAACCTGCATTATAGTTAAATAATGCCCCTCAGCGACAATACATTGCCTGCAACTACATAGGAAATTCCTGTATTTGGTCTAACTTTTCTTTCACAAGAACATGGGGGTTCGAAATATGTTTTTGTCACTGAGAAATCCTTTCCCTTGTAACTTTTTAACAATAAAACAGTTCAAGGTATACCACTTGCTGATAAAGTCTCACTGCAGGCTGCTAAGTGCACATGAATACGACATTCTGACTTCTGTCAGTACGCAGCCGTATTCAGACGGCTCATAACTCAAATAACCTCATTGTATATGTGAATAAACCACAGTGTACGAAATAAAGGAGTTATTGCGAATAATATGGAAAGGTGTTAATAGAAAACCAATATTGTGCAGAGAACTGAAAATTGGTTTGTAAAAATTAGGTACTGTAACTCTGATCTGAAACCAACTTTTTTGATGAAGTGAGCATTCGGTTATTTGCGAAAATGAAAATTCGTTTTTATGAACTGCATTCGATGACTCAGGCACTAGTTCATGCACAGCAATTGGAATGTTGGTAGCTCTGTCTGTCTGTCTGTCTGTCTAGCTGTTATTAACAGCGAACGTGTACGAAATGTTGCTGTCACCATGTTTATAGAGTTTCGCGGAGTTTTTTCACCCCTCACTCGCACAGTAATGTGCATGTTTACTATGGCATTAAAAAAATTACAGGCCCGCGTACACACTCATGCACACACACTTTGTTATTCATTTCTGCAGCACTCATTTAAAACTGGGACAGTATCAACGGTCCAGCTTCGAACTAAAAAGTTAATTAAACAGTAATTACATATTTCACGCTAAGGTGCTTAAAACGCTTGCATTTATAGCACCGAGTAAACTATGAAAATGTTATACAACCCATTAAATATAAAAATAACCGTTACATGTGAAAATTGTTCTGAGAAATGAGTGTCTTGGAATTTTCTTGACCTCATTTAAGCGTGAGTTAGAGTTATATTTCCCACTATATATCTGATAAACTGCACAATATCCTTGTGGTTTTATAACGACAAATAAGAGGATTAACTTGAGTTTTAATATAAAATTAATTTTAAACATTGATTAAGAATTAAAGCCTTAAACGTGATTTCAGTTTCCTTCATACAATGTAAAGTTTGCTTAAATGTTTATATTGTTACTGTTAAAAGGATTTTCCCCTTATAGACAGTTTAATCAATATAATTTATGAGGTTAAGAAATACTTTATTTTAATTTTAGTAGCTATCCTTAGCATCAAGCATGGTATCATTGTATTTTTTTGTTCATATTCCCACATAAGTTGATTTAATATACTCCCTGTTAATAAGTAAATGCTTATAAATATAACTCTACAGTTGCTGAGGACGAAATCCTCGCGAAAACTAAACCTACACTGTAATAAAAGTATTCGTTAAATTGTATTTTCTAAATTGGCTCGATTATTAAATGTGAGCAATTAATATAGAATATGATAGTACTCTAATGAAACAAATATTTTTATACTTAATGAATAAATGTTGGGATACAACTATCCCAGACGATTGGTCAGTCGCAGTTATACAGAAACTCTTCAAAACAGAGATTGGAAAAACTGTAACAATTATAGAAGTATAAGTGTATTGTACGCTGGATATCGAATATATTAAGCAATTAAATGTGCAAGAATGAAAAAATAACAAAGATAAAATTATTTGAAAATGGATTTCAATTAAGACAATTTTATACGGAGAATGTATTTACCGTACAAACAATGATTAATAAAAGAAGAGAATTTAATAAACAAACACATTTAGTTTTTATTTATTAAGTCAAGGCATTTGTCAAGTAAACAGAGTAAATTTATGGCAAGTTTTAGAAACTATGACATTTTCATATCATTTGATCAATTTTGTAAATAAGTCCAAACAAGGATACTAAAATAGTTTTATACTTAGGTAACAGGTTTAGTAATACTTTATTAAGATCAATTAGAGGTACATAGAAATTTAACTTATCACCTGTACTTTTCAATTTATACATAAACTAGATCCTACTTCAATAGAACAAAGAATCACATTCAGGGATTTATTTAGTACAGAGTACTTATATTAAAACACTTTATGTAGACATCTAGGACGCACTGTAAATGGATATTTTAAAATTAAATAGATTTGTAAATTTGTCATTTTCAGCTGAAAAATCCAAAATTGTGGCCTTCCAAGGAGTGTAGCCGAAAATAAAGGCCACAATTAATTAAATGAATACGGTTATAATCGATGTTAACAATTAATGTAAATATGATCTGATGCATGCATGTAATTTGTATTAAGGGAGTTCATTATGTTAGCACCCGTGCTAAATCTTTAGTAGCAGATCATTATGTATTTGCTTGAAAGTACAAGTTTCAATGCCGAACTGCTCGTTAAAATATGGAATGTGCCGTATTGAAATTTGCTCCATCGGAATTTTAAAAGGTTCAACCAGGGAAGATGGGAGCCTTTTGTCCTGGCACGAACTCTTTCTTTTGAAAGGATTTAGAAAACAAACACAGAATGTGCCTTTTTAACTAGCGCAGAGAGAAGTATTATTTCAATAGGTAATAGTAATGGTACATAATGATAATAAGGGAAGAATTCTGTCGAGAAAGGAACACTTGTCAACCATAGCTGACAGCATATGTTTTATAGCCCGTTTGACAGTAACATTTGGAAAAGTCAACAGATTTCTGACATGACTTTAGAAACAAACAGATGCTTCTTGTTTATGGCCGAGACGTGATCTATCGCATTTCATTGTGCGTAAATCTGAAAGGCTAGAAAAGTGAAGGGATGTCAGAAAATTTTCCGAATATTTATGGCAAGAATGTCCGTTCTTGCAATTATTACAGCGTGAGAGGATTTATTATAGGAAATTAGTCGAGCTTAACCAATAGGAATCTTTCAAAATTGAGTGAATCGGAGTGAGCCTGTATAATTATAGATATTAAGGAAGAACCAATAAAGCAGTTAGACTCGAACCGAACTCAATCATTTTGTGGATATATTATTTCGCGAGGGGAGGCTCCTAACAATACAATCAACTTTACTGTACGTCTAGTATAAGGTAAAAAGTAAGATGAGTGATGAGTGAGCAATCGAGGCTATATGTTGTGAGAGTCAATGGTTGGAGTCGGAGGAAGGAATATTAAGAGATAATTGGAATAAGTGGACGTAAGAATAGATAATCAGAATCGGAGTGCGCGAAGTCTGTAGAAAAGAAGTAGTTAGTAGTCGATTAAAGCAATCGGCAATTGTGAACCGCTAAGCATTATCTAGAAGTCAACTGAGACCTTCGAAATATTTCCAAGCCAATACGAACAGTCCGATATTCTTATAACAACAGTGAATAAAGTGTGTCAACTGAGAACTTTAGTGTTTCCGTGTAGCCTGGTTGATTTCCTGCCCTTCTCCCTGACTTAAACGAGTCACAAAATTCCAGAATTTCCTTGAGATATAATATTCCTAATCCCAAAGCAAAGGGGTATCCAACCAGAAATTAAATCATCACTTAAATTTCTCCTCCTTATCTTTTGAGTAACAACTCCATCCCCCATATGGCCCCAGAAGAAAGGCAAATAAGATCTAAAATGGTAACAAAGTAACACAGTCATAGAACAGGTAAATCATTTTAATTATTTGGGTTGCACCATCTCCTTCCAAGGAAGTTTTATTAAATTTGCTATTAGAGCAAGTTGTTTCGAGCAGTTATGTGGCGCCTTTTTCTATCACACTAGAGCTTCATGTGTTATCTGTGATCTCACTACTGCAACATACAAGTCAATGACACATGATGATTTAAGACTCCAAGATCCAGATTATCAAAACACAACTCTTCTGAAGAAGTGAAGCTAACCATATCCCGTGACGTCTGTGCTGGTATTTGGAGTCAAGATGTTGGAAGACCCAACGATTTCTCACAAAACTTTCCAGAGCCATGTTCCACAAAAGAATGGTCTAATACATTACAAGTGTATGGACTTATAGCTTGTAGTTATTAGTAAAATCCTGTTCCATAAGGTTTCTGCTACGCTTGTATTTTACAACTCCATTCTTACAAGTGGTTTTTCGTTGTTCTGTTCCATAGAAGTATTATTAGTATTAGTCGGACAATAGTAATTTGCATATATTTCTCTACAAGTGTAGTGTAGGAATATTGGTAACTTCAAATACTAGCACTACATTATTTTTTTAATGATTTCAGAAGTCAGTTGACCCAAATGTGCTAAGTATTAGCAAAAGTGATGGCAATGACAAGTAGGAATATGTATAAAGAAAGAATAAATAAGTATTTGTGTATAACGATAAAGTTAGGTTAAGTGCAAATAAACTAACGCTTATGATATATTGGCGTTCCTGTTCCAAATGCAATTTTAGACCAGCATCTTGTTAATGTATTTTTAAGGTTCTTGCTACTTATCACGAAAATAACTCCTTTTCATTCTTCATTCTCTTTTAAAGTAATCTTTTTGGAAGAATTTTCCCGTTTTTTTTTGTTTGTGAGAACGCGATTATCAAACAATATAAAAATAAAATAATATACATAATCAAATGGACTAATAAAACAAATGACCGAGAGTAATCGTGAAACTCAATTCTTCTGCCATCTCTTGGCGACTGAAATTGATGCTACTAAATGTAACTGTAAGAGACCGTCGTTTCAAAATGGATTGTTATGCTCAAATATCAATAAATGCATAATAAAGTATTGAAATTATCATCATATTTGAGAAAAAATATAATACCTATTTAACATGAATGACAATAATCCGCTGTGTGCTTTAAAAACCTCTAAGGAATGGACATAACCTAATTCAAGGTATGGAAGAACAGCTGTTCCTCCATCTTACTCTTATATGACGTCACTTGTAACTTTTTACTAATACTTTACCAGTGTTGCACTTCTTTCGCGGAACAGAAAGTTACAAGACCATAATTTACAAGATCTTGCACTAATACACTTGTATGTATTAGGCCACACTTTTGTGGAATAGGGCCCAGGATGTGTTTTTGATAAACCCTGGCTCTAATATTTAGTTCTTGAAGGCAGAAATAGACAGGTATCACTCCCTGATGCAATATCCCCTCTACATTATCACTGATATCTTCTGAAGACTCTGGAAGGTTAATTTTGTTTTATACTCCTCTCTCACTTTGAAATATTTTCATTGGTATAGGAGGCTTTCGTGGCCGCTACAAGCATGCCATTGAAAAGGCCTCGTCGCCCATTTTCTTCGAGTTTGTTAATTAATGTCCCACTGTTTTCCGATAGATTCTGAAATACAGGCCTTCTCTAATGACACATGACATAACTGGAAACAGCCTCTGGGTCCATTATCTTTTGCTTTCGGAATTAATTACGTCAAATCTGCACTCTGGCCATTTTTATTTTGCGTGGCTGAAGAAAATGTCCCGAATTTTCGATACAAAATACAAAGTTAAAAATTGGATTAGGATTATTACAACGCAGTCATCGCTATACTGTTTTCCTTTACACCCACTTTCGTGCACAGAAGACTAATTTGAATGTATTTTATCAAGGACTAACAATATCCTCAACAAAAAGTCTCATTTGTTTAGTTCACGCAGTAGACATGGTCTAGTTTAGAACTGAGCATTTACCTAGTAAGTGTTTGTGACGAACACAAATAGAAACGAAATAAAATAGTAACAGAGAGAAACAACGTAAATTTTTTTTCACTAAATATGTTCATATTATTTTAATCTGACGCACGCAAATTGACTAAAGCATGACCTCGGGATTTCCTGTTCGCAAGAAAGTAGGCTAAAATTAGAAACGAGAAAGTGGGAAATTTTTATACTAAGTGCCAGAAGTAATTTTAAGCGCTACAGGGAGACTATGACGAATGAGAATAGGAGACAGAAAATGCTGGTTAAATCTAAATATGAGGGAAGATCTGGGAAAGGAGACAGGTGTACAGGTGTGGAAAAATAAAAAAAGAAGAGAGAAAGCAAGGAAGGTGCGTACTCGCAGCTGTAAGTGCAGGCGTCCGAAGAGCAAGAAACGGAAAAATAAGGAAAGAAAGGGCGGGGGAAAAGCTGTGAACATAGAGACAGATCTAAAGTTTTCCTAACATATTCAAGACACGTCGTTCTGTTCTCTGCTGAGGGCGAAGAAAGAAAACAGCGAGAAAGAGAGAGAATGGTGACAGAAATAGTATACGAATGGCAAAGAATGCTTGTACAAGAGAGTTCCGAAGCTCACCAAGTTACTTACAAAGCCTGCCTCAAACTACTTCTCTTGTCAGATTTCTTGAAGAATCATAAAAATGTGAATCCGCCAATCTTCTCCCTCCACAAAGTTTTCCTACCAGTTACGAAGCGAATAAAATCAACGCATTTTCCTAAACTTTTCTACAGTTTAAAGCAATTAATAAGGAGCGCTTAACTTCTGTAGTCATCGCCCAATACATAAGCACTTTTGAAGTAATTAATTTTTTAGCTGTCAGAACTTGCTGCAGGAATGTATTTAAAGAGGAGAAAAAAAGAGTTTAGCTTCAAATTCGGTATTTTGACAGCGTTAATAAACTGTAGTGATTTAGTGAACATGGAAGCTAGATATCGTTAAAAAATATAATAAACTTGACTCCTTCAAGTTTCTTTCCTTTATTAATGTGATACAAAACCTACGATTTAATACAGCAAAGGGATCATGTGGTCCACAGAGAAATAATTTCAAAGCAGTATATAGACAAAAGACTAACCATCCGCTAAGGTTTCACTTCCTTCAGTTGAGAATTCCATTTTAAAGAAACGAGCATGCTTTTTTTAAAGAACCTAACCCACGGTTCGGTTAATTCAGTATTTTCAGTTGGAAAATAAATAATATAGAGCTAGTGGTTGTAACTTCGATAAAGGTGCCTTCTAAGAAACACTCCGTCACCACCAGTTACATCGATTAGACGAACGGTTTAAAGCAGGTTTCTAGTAATCAGAACTATGGAAGTTACCAGTCCTGTAGGTGCTGAATCGTTTTATTTGTTAATTTTTTTGCAATTAAAATAGCGTGTAATGTACACATAATTATATAATTTCCATTTGCAAATGCTTATTTAAATTTTAAGACATTTAAGCTCACACACAAAAAGATCAAGTCATTTTGTTTTAAAAATAAATAGGAAAATAATAATTATTTTAAATGAAATAAAAGCAATTTATATTTACTCTTTAGTTGTTCACTTTTGAATATATATGAATGTGGCATTTATTTTGAAAATAAAGATAATTAACTTATTATTTTGTATTTGAGCGTAAATTCCTCAAAATTCACACACACACACACACACACACACATACGTGTATATAGTCCATTAAAATATATATATATATATATATAATTACCGTATTTAAGCGTTAATTTTACTTTCAAAAACCAACAAATAAAACATTCAAACCTAGGTAGCTCTTATTACTAAACATGTGCTTTCTCTCTGTCATTCAAATGAATGGATTTCCTGTTTATTTCTTGAAGGCGGCATTAAAGCGTGTATTTTGAATCCAGCCTTAGCGAATGTTTCCATTGTTTTCCGAGTGGCGGTTGCTCATTTATTTAAGTTTGCCTAAGGGTGTACAACAGGGAGGATTAAAGATACCCCTATATTATTTTTTGAATGTTGGTACTACTTAAGTATGACTTACAAACGGAAGAGAGAAGCTTTTTCTTAATTTGTCTGTGAAAGTATGTCGGTTTACAACTGCTTCATAATTTTATTTCGCAGTATGATTTGAGTTTACAATGTTTTACATTATTGACAATACCTTTTTGAGAAATGTTTACTTCGAAAGTGTCTATATTACATAATTATGCCATTGGTGGCACTGCAAGTACATTTTAGATTACACACATTTTCCACCTAAAATTATAAAGCGTGTTTCATAGTATTGTAGTTCGCATTGCCATAAGTAAGATTGAACGCATATTAGCTAAGTTCTGGTGGTGTATAGTGCTATTGCTTAAAAATTCCAATTTGCACTAAAGCTAAAAACTGGAGCTATTTCTCCTTGTTCAAGCAACAGCGGGCTCAATTCGAATCTTGGAACTGTTTTTTTTTTTTTTTTTTTTTTTTTTTTTTTTTAAGAAGTTTCAAGCATCCACAATCTCTAGACTCAATTGCGTCATCGTCATTACATCCATCATATCGAACATGTATAGATTTTATTTTCAGCTTATTTGTTCTTCTTGGAAAGCATTAATATATACATCATAGGCTTTCAAGACTTAATACAAATATTTTATTTTAGGTTAAGGCTAGCTGAATTTGTACGAATGAGTTCAACAAAAAGGGTGAGGCTTTATCATTAAGATTATTTGAGTAACGGGTCGAAAGAGCTCGGCTGCATACAGGCGGAACTAGTCATCAAGGACTATGAGTCATGTGCAAATTGTAGCTTTAGTTATTTTGACGGAGGCTTTGTAAGCGAGAGGTTGTGCATTCGCGATTTACTCGAAGCTTTCATTGTGTGAACATTTTTCACACAATATAAATATTTATTGTCTTGAAGATCTTTTATTTTTTGTATGATTGGTATGTGAAAGCGGATTTTTGCACAGAAGCATTAAGGCAATTCGCAAGAAATATCCTGACAGCTGTATTCCAGATAGATAAATTGTTTGTGAACTTGTTAAAAAGTTACGAGAGACAAGATGTCTCAATGACAAGAAACATGTTCCGAAACACCGTCTTCTTATGGAAGAAAAGTTAGATTAAATATAGGGATTTCCTACGCAGATGCCCGCAATGTACTGCTACTGAGGGGCATCATTTTCAACATATATTGGTGTTTATTATTATTATTATTATTATTATTATTATTATTATTATTATTATTATTATTATTATAAGTTTTAAACACAGTGTCCTTTTATTGTTTCAGTAAAATTTTAAATACCAAAATAAAAATACTAACTTTACGCGTGGCAGCTTTATTTTCCTTTTTCCGGTTGCAGCAGCTGCAGTAAGCAGTAAGCAGCTACATGTAACTACAGCACATAACCCTAACGTTCGTTCGTCTTTTACACAGCAAATTCTTAGTCTGCCAAACCTCACTTTACTCATGATAGAAATAATTACAAGTACACTGTTAGGTCTACAGAAACAACATTTAAATTATTACATGTTTAATGAGAGTAAGTGAGTAATTAATGCTTGTTTCTAAGATGCAGTACAAACTTGTATATCTCAGTTGAAACTCGGGAGCTAAGCGGTCGAATCAGCTCGAAAACTTTGGTTAGTAATCATTATATGAAAGAACAGTGCAAAACAGTGGGGATGTAAAGGTTGGGATCCATCGTTGACGGGGGGGGGGGGGAATGGAGATCAGATCAAGACAGATCGAAAGATGACATGTCATGAGCTCGAGGAAAGGTTGCGTATCAGCAATGAAGCAATTCAAAAGCAACAAGAAAGATAAACCAGGTTGAAAAGAAGCTTCATATAAACAGGCAGGAGTTAATTGGGAGTGCTGCAACCACCGAGGGATTTTTTCTGCTTAATGAGCCTGGAAAGGTCTACTTAAGGATTCTTGAGGGTCGACTGAGAACTGAGGTAGAAGACCAATTGGAAGAAGTACAATGTGGATTCCGACGAGGACAGCACCCAAGATTTGGTTTTTTACACTAAGGTAAATTAGTGAGACACTTATAGGACACGGAGCAGATGCACACATGTGCACAAGGACCTTGAGAGTGTTTACGACAGAGTGCCTTGGAGGATCTGTGAAAGTTCTTAGGAAACAGAACTTAAGTTAACCTCTACTCCGAGACTAGGTTTGAACGAAGAAGAAGAAGAAGAAGATAAATAGACGGTTATTACAAAGAACAGTGACTAGAAGTTCGTGATTTAGTGTTCTATCGCAATGATTGTGATTAGAAACGTAGTTTTCGACATTCCAAAGTGGCTTCGCTCCGAAACATGTTCTGTAGGAGCAAGATATCGCTTCTCAGGTATACCTGACCATCTTAGTCCAGCCAATAAAATTCTTCCGAATCAAACGTAACTGTACTGCTCGAAATACCGAGAAACAGAGAAACTTGGGATAGAAAACAGCTGAATCACCATATGTCCCAACTAAGAGACAACTTTAATATTTTCTTTCCTCCGTGAAATTACCTTGGATAATTCAAGAATTTCAGTGATATACAAAGATAAATCATTTTACAGAAGTGGCAGTTACAATCTTGTTTCAACTCAAAAGAATTGCATTGATTGTCACCTAATAACTTCGATTCATTTATTCATAGAGTGAAAGGAATTCAGAAAACAGCATTAAATTAATCAAAACTTTGAAGTTAATGAATTAATATCTTAAATGATTCCCACATTTTAAATTTACAATTGAAAATTAAAAGAAATAATAGGAAAGAAGCTGAAATAATTTACAGTTTTACCTTTTTTACCCTTTTATAATAAAAATTGTAGAGGACTGGCAGACATTATAAGAAAAGCTAACGTTTATTCGCGGATATGTAGAAAAAACAATGTGATTCACTTACTCTCAGTCCCTTATTTTTCCCTATAACTTTCAAATTAACGGACGTAATTCAGCGAAATTAAATATGAACATAATTTCATATACATGATGCATGCACATTACGCTCAATTCAGTACATTAATCGGTACACTGCGTGATCATTGCCCCCCCCCCTTATTGCAAAACTGCATGGCTAAAGAAATGCCAAAAACAATTTATCGAGCAATTTGGGGTTCGGAAAACACCGAAAAAATCCTCCATGCAATATTTCGTGAAGAAACTGTAAATATTTCTTATAGAAAGGGAGTTGTTTTATTATCAATGTCTTATCGACCAAAATATCAATTTACATAATGGAAGGAATTTTTTTAGCACTGTTGTCTTATTTCGATACTATATGATGCATTAGTGTTAAAACTACCTAATACATATTACATTGGATTCAGCAAAAACCTACACACAACCAGGCAACTTTACCTAAGCTAAATTCGAATCTCGGCATTGACGAGATTCCGAGCTACGTGGGAAAACAGTGCCCGTGAAATTTAGAAACAGACCCTCGCCGTTACGCAGAGTGCTTGGTAACCACTTCCACTAATAATCGACGTATGCCTTGCAATGACAGACCCATACATACGTTGCAGTTATCATGTCACGGGGAGATCCATGGTTGGCGGTTTATGCCGGAAATTAATGACGTAAATGACACCTGTCACGTCCGTCATGGCTTAGGCATGATGTAACGAAATTCACGTTCATCTTCTGAACATAAGCTAGCCTCCACACCTTACTTGATTTCTCATGTGAAATACGTTGGTATAAATAATAAAGTTAATTATTTGCTGTCGCGTTTACGAAAGAGGTATATATTATTTATGCGTAATTTTGTTAAGACGAGTAACATTGGATTTTGTAACATTGAGTAACACGGGTCGTTTTGCACATTCTTTGGTTAGTACACTTGTGCTTCAAAATAAAATAAAAGTCATGCTTTTAAGAATATTAATACAGAGATGGTGTAGTTAGAGCATGTCCCCATCTCTCTTAATATAAATATTGTGAATCTTTCTAAAAGTTCTTCCATTTCAAAAAAGGTTTTCATCATTTATTGCCTGACCTACTGCTTCCCAAATGTTCGCTATTTCTTCTGTTTTGCATTCTATTTAATGTTCGCATATTTGGGTAATATGCATAATTTGTTTAAATGCTACAAGCCTATCTCAGCAAACGGTGAACACTTACAACCCCATCTTTGAAAACTTTGTACACGTTCATAATTTTTAAATTGCGAAACAATTACATTCATCGTTGGTTTATAAGCAGTCTCTGATCGTTGTTAACACCGCGACTTATGAACCTGCCTCAAGCAAATGAACGACTTAATAGAACAAATTTATATTTTTGGCATTTCCTCTGCACATTAGATATCAGATTAATTCTGATCAATAGAACTAGGTCACTTATGGGGGGATTATTGCATCCAACTCGGAATGTGGCATTTCAGGTAGATATATTTTTGATGTACCATCTCATTGCGAGACTGTATTGCTTATTGCCATAATAGCAATATAAAATTATTTTGGCTCTTTAGACTTCAAGTGGATGTTTGATAGTGTTACCCATTCAATATTTTTGCCTCCTTGAAGCAACATGGTTTTAGTACCAATTTTATATCTTATTCAGAAATGTAAATACTGATATACTTATCTGCAAGTAGGGTCTTCTTGTTCTTTAATTACATTTAAGTTTTTTTTTACTTAAAACCTAATTTCTATTTAAAATTTTATAAAACAAATACTGCCTCGTTGAACCAATTCATTAATGAATTTCTTACCCCTCGTAGCTATCCATACGTTAGACAGGGTGGTGTGTCTCTATGGTTCTCTTTACTTTAACTGTTAATTCGCTACTTTTCAAGTTAAATGCTTCTGTTCGCGGAGTTACTTTGGATGCTTATAGAATGACGAGGCAGTACTTTTAAAGTACCAGTGTCTAGCTAATATCTTTTGCCCGATGAAAGTTTATTCAACATTAAGCTGAAATGTCTTTCTCTTTTCTTGAGAACAAATTTGCAGGCTCGAGATTAGAACACTTTCAGCGGAGCTTGGTCGCCGTTCTGACAAGATACTGCAGCTTTTCGAACCCCGCGTAAGAAAGTAAATCTATCAACTTATTTTCAGCAGTGTGCTATTTAAACTGTACCCAGATGCAAATGTAAAATCTGTTAGTAGCAACATATATAAGCAGTTGTTACGTATTTTGCCTACTAAATCCATGCGTATGATCATTATGCCATCCACTTTGAACTTCTCTCATTTATGGGAAAATATTAACTCCAAATCTTACTAACTTCTGTCAAGTCTGACATTTTTTTATTTGTTTTATTTACGGACGCTCTTTAACATCTCAGGTCATAAGGATCCCATTCGATTCAGGAGTGAAAAAGCCGACAAATTTTTCTCAGAGGCCTCTTCTTTCAGGCTCGAGGTTCTTTTTCGTGCCGTAAATCTACCGGGACCCACGATTTTACTTCCCTTCTGAAGGAAGCCATACTTAGGATTTTTACGCCTGAAAAAAATCCATCGATCCTGGCCGGGATTGAACCCACGATCTTGAGTTTAGGAGGCAAGTATGATTACCACTTGACCACCAGAACCGACTTCAGTCAAGTCTGTTTTGTGTACTGTCACTCATGACGTTTTACCAATCAAAGAACGATTGAAACGTATGCATTTGCTTGATACTGACGCTGCCAATTGTATGGGCAGCAGAAAACATTGGTGCATCTTGTGATCGGCTGTGTGGTGCGACAACTAACGACCTACAACAACCTTTCGTGTAGTGTGACCGGATTTTTCCTTAACCCCAGAAAGTAAACAGATTGCCGTGATGCGTATTGCGGCACAAACGGTTTATTGTTGTGTTCAGAGTTTTAAGTATGACCAATGAGATCTATATAAGCACTACATGAAAAGTAAAAAACCGAAATGAATCATAAAAACTGTTTAAAATGTAGTGTACGTATATATGCTAATTGTAATTATTATGAAATATGAAAGCAACCGGAGACAAATGAAAAAAAATTAAAAATAACGCCTCTACCTCCTCCCACATCTGTGTACCTATGCCTCTCCAGACACTTTCAGTCCACTGATAATGCCGACCTTAGCGTCGGAGAAAGCTCTGGTTTTTAAATAAATTAAAATCAACAACCACGCAAAATATATTGATACATTTTAATAATAGAATTGCCTCCTTTAAAACCTAAAGAAATTCTTAATATCATCAAAAGTCGTTCTTATAGAACTATATTCAGCCTAGGAAGCAAGAGTATATATTTTGCATGGCCTCAAGTAATTTCAAGTTAGCCACATTAAACTACGGTCAACTACGACTTTCTTGAACTAGTAGCCTCACATTAACATGCGAGGGTAGTAAAGAGCATACCAGCAAACGCACGATTTTAAAATCATATAGTTCATTTTGCTGAAAATTGTTACATCAAATATGACAGCGAGTTTGGTTGAAAACATAAGCGGCAGAGCCTTTAGGCATTAGAAGAGCTACTTTGGAAGTTATTTATTAAAACATGTTCTTGGTACTTATTTCGGTATTGCACAACGCAGCAAGCATGTCTGTTGTGTGCGACAGGTAATTTCTGTGTGCCCCAACTGGACTCTTCTTCTCCCTTCTTCATTTCATCCCACCCTCCTCGAGTTCTGAGAGCAATTATTTAACTCCCCTGGAGGACAAGGAAGAAGCCATCTACTCCCCAGACTATCACACTTGCTACCGGAACGAAAAATCCTTTTTCAGCTGTCTTACAGCTGAACTTCCTATCACAAGTTAAACTAAGTGAGCTTTAGAAACGTTCACCCCACATCTGTATCGCCAAAGAGCTATAGCAAAATGCAGAAATACATCTTAAACAGCCACCCCCCCCCTAGTTGTACCCTGTCGCATACGTGCTCCTTTTACCATAATTAAATAATATACATGACAACAAGAAATACAACTTACCGTTTATTCTGCATGTTTGTGAACATTTTCTGTCTCAAAGTCATTTTTAGAGCAACTGTTGAACTCTGTTGATTCATCACTCTTTTTCGATCCTCATGAGAATGGGTTATATTTGATCCATTAAGCAAGCAGTATGCCGCTATGTTTCTTTAAATATCGGTGCTGGTTATCTAGTGGTAATCATGCTTGCCTCATAGATCCAAGATCGCGGGCTCAATCCCGGCCAGGGTCGATGGATTTTCATAAGCAGTTTCACTCCTGAATTGAATGGGACGCTAATGACCTGAGAGATGTTAAAGAGCGTCCGTAAATAAAACAAATCAACGTTTCTTTAATGTATTTTGTGTGCTAGAAGTGCACAATATATTATTCTTTAGGGATGAGGTGAAATTTGTTAAATCTGAAACATTTTATTATGTTTCGGGTCCGGGAATTAGCTAGGAGTTCGCTTCGCTGATGAGGGAGTAATATCAACATTATATGGCCATATCTCTGCAGAAGCATAGCCAGTCGGTATATTGGAGACATTTTATTTGCTACAATCAAATTGTTCAATTCAGATGTTGTTAAACAATTATCGAACGTCAAGCCAGCATTTCATTTCAGCCTTCTTAGATGAAGAAGAAGAAATACCATTGATTTTAATGTTATGGTATCGTGCGTTATCAATAACCACAATACAGTTAGGGGAGAGGCTGGGTAATTGTTGTTCTTCTGTCTAATTGTGAAAAATTCATTTCATCATGAAAATCGCCAGATATAAGACAATGCTGTGTTTAGCACACTTCCTCCTTTTCCACCAGCATACACAAGTCTCAATCCTGGGATTGCAGATTTGAATAACCGTAATTCAATTTAGCTTTACCAGCATTTGTAGAATCAGCATAATTTTCATGAAAATATGTTTCATCACACATTAATAGGTCCATTTTCAGTCTCATCATTCAACGCCACGGGTGGCCGAGGTGAGCGGGAGGTCTGGGGTTCGATTCCCACCACGACCGTCCTGCCTGACTGACGTTTTTTCCAGGATTATCTCCGTCCTCATAAATGGCAAATGCCTTGGAGATACCCCAAACTTCCTTTAAAAAGAAAATCCTTTACCAGTTTATCATTTCATCTCGTGTATCTTCATTGTCCACCACCTGTGATGCCTCAGTGGTTAAAACAGGAGTTAAATACTATTAAAAATGCCTCATCATTGCGTTTTATTGTGCGCAAATACCTAGCTCTCAAAGCAAGCACATCATCCCTTTAACTAACACTTTTCTCTTCTTGAGTGCATAGCCCATTGAAAGTAAGATAACGACGCCAGGAGGATTTGCTACCCAGAAAATTAATATGTTTTTACTCAAGTATGCATGTTCGAAATGAGGGCTAAGCAGATCATATAATTTCTGACGCATACCCCATTTGAAATATATATTTGTCACTTTATACATTAAGAGTAATACAACCTCTATCGCTCCAAAGCGTTTTCTCCCTCTTTTTGCTCGTTTTCGCAAAGTTCAGTTATACAAGTAATAATTTGTCTAGGGACGCGGTTAACGGTATAACGCTTCTTTCCGTTCATCTTCCTAGCAGACCACAGTGCACCATTGACTGCTATACATTATGTTGGGTTTCCATCCGCTAGAAGACTGTTGTTATCATAATGATGTCAGTTGTGACGCAGTTCATCTGGCCAATTGAAGTAACCTATTCTCACCCTGCGTCGAGGCCGCAGCGCCACAAAAACATATACAAAGCTGATTAAATTTGAATATGACAATATTTAAAGCTTTACTTTCGTTTGGAGTTATCTGACAAACGAGGTGATAACAAAACGTTCCAAGATGAGACTTCAAACACAAAAACAGAGCGGACATGTGGATGTGCAAACTTACCTTATTTATCCATACAACTGAAAATTTCTGGGACTCCAGTCTTGAGCCACTCCCTAGAGGTAGCTGAGTGAGGGTAGTGTTACTTCCACAGATATAGCTAGATAATACGGCAAAGTAACCCAACGGCATGAGAGCTTAGATGGTTATAGCGTCCTGCTATAGTTGTAAAGGTAATGGTTTCGAATCCACACATTCATAAACTTTTTTTTTCCCTCCCTGCTGAAGTTAAAGGAGATTAGCCTCCATGACAACGATTAACTCGCTAACATAGTACCACGCATACATTCCGCTATAAATTTATATTTACGATTTTTTTTTGTTGTAATCAAATATTTTCCACCATTACAATGATTTGCCCGCCTACTTAGCAGCCCACAATCCCCAATCTATTTATATTTACGAAAAGGAGGCGAGCGTAGGCCATCAGGCCGTAGATCTGGATCCACCAGTTTCTAAAATTTACCCGGGATTAGGGTTAAGGTTAGTGTGTTTGTATATAAGTATGAAGTAATTGTGAATTCCAATAAGACAACGCATGGTAAAAAGTGTAAAACTTAGTTTTGTAATATAGAATAACATATTGCAGTCAGAAAGTTACGGAGGACAGCGCATAGGTTACGTTACGTTTTAACAAAAAGATAATACATGCAACATTTACACTGTTATAAGCGGGCACAGAGTAAAATGTGCATCCCCACTAGTCCGTTATCTCCCTTTCGGGACTGAGGAGTTCGACTCTCTCCGCTGTCGCTCGGGAATGGAGCTCCAAAATTTTACTAGTTTTAAGAGTAAGTGTAATCTTCATTTTCATTATGCCGAATGGCGTCGTTCTTTGAAAATAGGGAGTTGTGTTACACGAGCTTTGTTATCATTGCAGTGCTGTAGTTATAAATATAAAATGTGGATAGAGTGCCTGCAAAAATTATAGAATTGAAAATACTCCTTTCATAGTTATTTGAAATTAAAGTTATCTTTTACTTTTTGAACACTTTATAATTAGGCTGCAGTTATTTTGAATACAATTTTGATTATAACAATTTACGTTTTATTTATTTTGTTGAAACGCTAGTTCTTTTTTGCTTTTATTGAAAACTGTGAGCAACAGATTCAAGATTTACTGTGATTTCGCGGCCTACCTTCGAATTAAACGTTTGCACAAAGCTTATAGTGTGGTAGAGAAAGAACAGCAACTATTGAATGATCTGATGGTCGTAAATGCGAGAACTGGCCTCCTGAAACAAGATAATCTGTGATGATGCAAGCAACCTGTAACTTGTGTGATCATCTCTATCTTAATGACAAGCAAAGTACATTCAGGCCTTCAGGCCAACTTGAAACCTGCAGTACATTGTATTTTAGTGGAGATTATAGATTCTGTTGCAGTTTCCACTTCAGAATGCCAAAGAGCATTTGGATGATATCTGCACTAAGAAAAGAAATAATTTTCTAATAGAAAGAATTTCCTGACTCTTGTAACTAAAAAAGTTGAACCACCAATGTTAGCATTTAATCTCCTGTCTTACGAGCAATCATAACTGCTATCTAGATGTAGGTCTGCCGTGAAGAAACGTCCACTTGGGGTCTCCTTTGATATAATGGTAAATAATTTTAACAGTACCCTTTAAACATTTTTCCATCTGCACCAGTGTACAGGAAACTTTGCTATTTCATGATAGACTGCAAAATAGAGTAGAGAGCTAACATCAAATTCTGCATCACACTTGGCAAATTTTTAAAATGATTCGGCAGGGAAGCATTTGGTCCTTTGAGGTGTTTTAAGAAGTACTCCGCTTTCAGATGGCAGAATATATCGCGGGCTCAATCCCTAAGTATGACTTCCTTCGGAAGGGAAGTAAAGTAGTGGATCCGTGTCGTAGATTTACGGCATGCAAAAAAAAAACCTCAAGCCTGAAAGAAGAGACCGTTTCACGTCCTGAATTGAATGGGAGGCTGATGACCTGAGATGTTAAAGAGCGTCCGTAAAGAAAGTAAATCAACATCAGTTGCTAAGACATGAGGTCAGGAGCACAAACCCCAAAAAGTTGTAAATATTAGAATTGTGCATCAAGATCGTAGGATCTAAACATTCAGAACATTACTAATATAGTAAATGTGTCATACAAAGCAGTGCAAGCAATTTTCATGCTGATTTGAATATACTTTGCAATTTTATAAAGTTCGTGCCCAGTATCTGACTGCGGGCAGAAAGACCAATGCACCAAGTCAGTATGCGTTGAATGACCTAATCTTCTTATTGAAGGTTATCAACAAGACGAGATTTGGGTGTATGGCTACGATACGGAGCAACGGTCTTTGCACTGGAAAAGTTCCAAGGCCGAAAAACAAATGGCAGATCAGTAGCGGAACAAAGAGCCGTGCTGAGCAATCAATGCGGAATGTTTAAAAAATGTATAGCATTGCATATTTTTGTTATTAATTAGAAAATGTCTTTGAATTTTTACAACCTAACAATGTAGTTGTAAGGTTTTAGCTATAAACTTCCATAGTTAAGGTTAAGTTTGAAGCGAAATGAAATAGAAATAAGTATATTTAAATAGTGGCTTACCAAATACATATCGAGCGCACGGATCGCGTTCATGCTCCTATTTACACATGAGAAATGTTGAACAAAGCACACGAACACACAGAATTACGTATATACAAACACTAAGTCATGAACTGAAATGTTTAGGCAATAACCTCTTTCCCGCAACCATGTCTGAAAAAATGCAATTAATAGGCATTATACATTTAGCATTACAGGACACTATACGTAAATATCTTTTTAGAGCAAGGAAGCATTACATTTAAGAGAAAGATAAATGATATTCTATATTTTAATTGAACATTCATACCAATTATACGTAAAGTACAAAAAGGTTATTTCAAGAATATGAACGCAGACTAATAAGGGGGAAATGATTTATTTCTGTTTTTCATGAATTTTAAACCCTTGACATAATGTTCGAGAGAGGCAACAACGTTTGAATGTAAAATATGGATGGAATGGGATTCTATCAATATTTTTTTTAATCCTAGTGGATTATTATATCTAGTTTGATGGATTAAACCAAGCCACCTTTTAGAGATGTTGGCTATTTTTAGATAAAGGGCACCTTAATCTGTTTTAAATAACTTCTTAAACAAGATATATTGATTCCGAGGTTCAGTCGTTTTCGACTACTAATCCGAAGGTCCTGGGTTCGAGTCCCGGCCAGGTTAAACTATCTGGATAAGGCTTTTTTCGGGGTTTTTGCTTAGCTTGAGAAGGTAAATGCCAAATTTATATCTTTAAGGCACCAAGGGCTCCAAGCTCATTTGCACCATCATTAATTCATTTCATTTCATTCAGTAAATGAAATACCTATAGTATTTAGTGCACAATCTACAGACTTCGCGAGAAGACCAATGCAGTCAAAGCAACAAAAATACAACATAAAAAGTATAATATTTTTAACAGATATGCTACAACGGGAAAGGAACAGTAATTTCCTTACTAGGCGAGAGAGGCGCTTGCTCTGAGACTTCATTGCTTAAGAATGCAGGATGAGCAGAGAAGGTCATTCGACTCCTTGCCCTGTCCCATCCAATAAACGTGAGCATTATTATCAACACTTTCCCCACTCCATGAGAAAGAAAAGGAGTATCGTGTTGCGTCCTCTCCATAGCTTTTAGCTTACTTATTGCTATCTTTTCTCATTTTACAGCATACTCCTCCAAGTAGGTCACGACAATGATGTACTCCTTTCACAAGCGAAAATTAATGTCGTATTTGTTGCTCTTCTTCCTGTTGCTATTAATCCAAAGTATGATAATACTTCCTCCGTCTCAAAGAGAGAATTATTCTCAGTAGCGGCTCCCGAAATAAAAGACTCACAATGAATTAAAATAAAAGCCTATCGATAATATAACTTAACACACACATGCGCGCGCATGTTTATTTATGAAATAAAGGGATACAATGTTTGATTAAATGGTTTTTGACAGAGCAAAAATAATTTCTATGTTAGTTGGAATTTAATAATGCAAAGAAAAAATAACAGACAATGCTCTTTTCTTTGCTTATTTATTATAAATGGAAACATTTTAACATAAATTAATCCTAAATGTAAAGGCGTATTTGTAGAATTAAAACTTTGCATCACTGAGTTAACGAAAGAGGCGATTTTTTGGTAACGCCAAGTATGCAAATATATTCTTGATTTAAGGAAAGTTTTAAGTTGCGGGTTGCAGCAGGGTAGGGTAGAGAATAACAAAACAATTAACCGTCATATGTTGCATGATAAAATAATTTATTTCTTTAAATGGTAAGAAATATGTAAGAAAAGCATCAACCGTTTTTGTTCTCTACTATGCTCTATTACTATTTTTTTTTTTCAAATTATTATGAGTTATCTTCCAGTATGTATATACGGATATGCAAAAAATATACAGGAAAGGGGGGTAGAATAATAGTCATCTCAAGTGATCTCAGACGCTTTGTTATGATGTTGTAGGTGTTAACGTTAAAGTTACAAATCTGTTTATGGAGTTCAAGAGGACTGGACTTCACTAGATCACATATCTCAATACCACTAAATGTTCAAAATGAGCCGCCACTGCATTACTGCTTGATGCGTTTTACGCGCGGTAAACGAGTCACTTCTTCATGAGTGAATCAACAGTACAATGTATACAATAAATGCTAATACGTAATTTAATTAATTGAAGTGTAAAGTAGTAATCGTTTATGAAACTCACATCTCAAAACGTCTTAATCACTGATTGGCAGTGCGAGGATTGAGGTTAAATTAAGCGCAGCCGCCAGTGACATTGGTTTGCATTCGACTGGCTCTGAACATTCATCACAACACAACGTAGATATGATGTTGATTAATATCGATATCTGCAGCTCCATATTGCAGCGTCTGGGACCGTGTCAAACACCTTCTCTATTAGTAAATTCTTTATACATTTTTTCCCCCGCGTTTATCTGTGCTTACCTAATGAGTTATACTTGCGTATTATATCTACTATACTCTCTTTTTAGCTGCGTTGAACTTCTCGAGTACTTTTTACGGAAATTAAACTGTTATAGTGCATTATTTTATGTGTTGAGAATTTAATCTATCAGTTATTCTTGCATTTATCAAAATATTTTAATCTATTCACTGACTAAAAATGAAATTAATTTTCAGCGTAGCAATGGATTCAGCTACAATTATTATGGCTGTTCTAAAAATTTCGGCCTGACTCAGAAATGTCCTTAATATGGCTAAATTACTATGCTACTTTAGATGGTGCGTTATAAAAGTTTCAGATGGGTAAGTGCAATCGCCTATTTGTGACGATCGTGTAAACAAACTGGTGTTATCATTTTCTACAAAATAGATAAAACTAAAATACGAACTGTGATAAAGTACTTCATTTTAATTCCAACAGAAACACAAAAGGACTTAGATTCCACATTAAAGGAATTCTTACTCTCCGTTTTCGACGGTTAAAAAGTGGGTTACTGAATTTAAGCGTGGTCGTACATCCATTTATGATGATGAGCGCTCGGGTGCCCTAAAATTGCTATGACCGATGCGATTGTGACAAAAATTCACAATGCCATATTTAATATTTGTCGATTGAGGGTAAACAAGTTGGCTAACATTGCAAAAACTTCGATATGCTGTGTCCACTACGTTTTACACCAAGTATTGGGTATCAGGAAGCTTTGCACTCAATGGATGCCGCGTTTGTTAACAATGAACCAAAAATGCATTCGAATGAACATTTCTCAAGAGTGTTTGGACCTGTTTAAACGCAACTCCAGTGAGTTGAGTTTCTCCTGTTTCATAACAGCAGATAAAACACAAATTCATCACTACACACCAGAGAGTAAGTGACAACAGGTAAAAGTGCATCAAAGAAAGCAAAATCGGTTCCATTTGCAGGAAAAGTCATGGTTACTGTTTTCTGGGAATCTCATGGTGTGGTGCTACCTCCAGAAGGGCAGAATCATCACCGGGGAGCATTACGCTTTATTACTGGACCATACGAAGGATGCTATTTAGGCTAAACGTCCAAACCTTGCGAAAAAGAAAGTTTACTTTCATGCGTTTCACACACACTTCTGGGATTGTTGCTGCAAAACTGCATGACCTTTGCTTCCAAGTACTTCCGCATTAGCCTTAGTCACCGGATTTGGCTCCCGGCGATCACTTTTAGTTCCCAAAACTGAAGAAATGCCTGACTGGATGAAGATTGAAATCAAATGTTGATGCTGAAAATGCGACATACTCTTATTTCTCACAGTTGTACAAATCTTATTTTACTGAGGGTATTAAAAAATTGGAAATTCATTGGACTAATTATATTGATTCACAAGATGACTTTTGAAAAAAAAAAATCTTAAATCTTGTGTTTTATTTATCAAGCAGAGAACGTTTAAAACGCCCCTCGTATTGTCTTAGCTTTAGTTAGTGAAAAGCAAAACTTACCAAATGACAGGGCTAAAACAAAAGTTTGTAAATGACAATCATTTAATAAATTAACAACAAAAAAAAACAAGTGTCGTAATTATGTTATTTTTTCCATACTTCATAAACTTTTTGTCAATATGTTTACATTCTGTTACTTCTAATTTTGGTACTGAACGTGCGGCCTATAATGAAGAAGCGAGAGATTATCTGATGCTACCATCTGCAGTAGGTCATAGCTCTGTTTCGGTATCAGTTTTAATCGCCCTAACCACTATCTAAAACTTCTCTCAAGCTACTTCTCCCAAATGCTTAGAATCAGCAATCGAGTTACATAGTACAAATGTACTAAAGATAACTACCGTACTGCGAGACGAAAATATTCTTATTAGGGAAGTGATATATTCAACCCCCCCTCCCATTTTAACTTTTGCAGTCAGTTGTTTGAGATAAGTTAATACCGCAAGAGTATGACGATGCTCATTCTAAGCATCTCATTTTGATCAGGCAAGAGCCTGTGTCAACATCCTTCAGGAAAGAGTTGCCGTGGGGTGGGAGGAAATGTTGAGTGTTAGCAAATGTAATAGAAGCAACGGAAAGAAAGACCGTAGATGACGAAAACTGCGAAGGCGTAAAGAAGAAAAGGAGAAAAAATGGAGGGAAAGAAATATGGAGAACTGTAGAGAGAGACGGAGAGATAAAGCGATGCGAATTTATTTCCATCTCTTCTTTTAGTTTCTGTTCTTCTTGCATTTCTTCATCTTCTTCTTCTTCACCTCGTTGAAGTAATGGTGTGTCGAGATGCTGGCGCGGTCGCCATATTTTATACCTCTCTCCCCAACCCCAGGATGGGACTAGTGGTGTATGTATGCAGCATTATAGTAACAGCTGTGTGCAGTGTATTCATAGACCCATCCCCTCACACATACGCCTTCCGGAGAAAAATTCTTTTGGCACTGCATCTACTCCTACACTCTAATGACCTTCCTCCAAAGTTCACATATTTTGACAAAATGTGCATTTCTTTCCTGCCTCTGGTACCTGAAAATGTTTGAAGAGTTGCAAGTATACTGATTGTACTTTTTTTTTTTTTTTTTGATTAATTCTCTTTCTTTTGCGGTCAAAATTGTTTAGCGATACCGAATATTTCCCAACAAAAAGTACAACACTACAAACCTCCTAGTATATACTTAAGGCTGTGAAGAACGAAATAAAAGTAGCTTTACGCAAAATGTTAAACAAAAAACAAAATTTCTTTGCAATAGAAAATCACCCTAATTGACGATTCATAATCAAGTTTTGGAACAGTTAGATTAATTGTTTTTTAAAGATTCAGAGTTAAAACTTCACCTCAAAATGAAACTTTACAGTGATAAAAATTGTTGTTGACCTCAACTATAAACCACAATAAGGCGATGCTCCATTTTGCATCTGGGAAAAACAAAGGCTGTTTTCAAGTTTTACAATTCGAACATCTAAGATATTGTTCGCTGGCTCTTCTGACAACTTCACTCCAAACAGTCACATCGAAGTACTCCGTGATCATTTCATGACGGTTTTTACTAGTACTACCACGAGTGAATGTCGACACTGGGGAAGAAACTGGGCAAGGAACTCAATGTAAGGGCTATGAATGCTTCTTGTATGGTTAGTTTTAGATACAAAGTATGGTAAACAAATGCAAGCACTAAATATATTTAATACAATAGAATATATAACAGTTTAATAGAATGTAAATATAATTCATCTTCAAGATAAATCATTTACATAAATATCAAATAGATATTCATTATTCCAAAAGATTAATTTGTGTATTATATTCTTAATTTAATTCGCAATTAAACGAAGCTTTAATTTAATTTTATGTGCAATACAGTCAATATAAGTAGTTCAAATAATCACGCCTTTATCAGCGAATATTTAACATACAACCTTTTCTTACAATCCTACCCCATAAACCAAAACCATTATGGAAGAATTTGCCAAGAAAAAGTTCCAAAATAGAGCATAACAAGAATAAACCACGCTAAAGGCTAACCTACATCCTATTAAAATAAAATATTTACTACAAGACATTGAAAAGATAAATATAAAGTGAATCATACATACAATGAATAATTAATTAATTTCCCAGATTAATCCTCTCGTCACAAAAAATAGGCCGGGTTTCAAATTTACACACTCAAAGAAGAATTTTGTGAGTAAGTGTTGGTGGAGGATATCGTCGCAGAATAAGAGAACACGAATTCCCACCAAGTTAAGCGACCGTTTTGAGCAAGAACACACTCAGAGTTCAAATGTAGTTATTTACATCAAGGACGAGAGCCGATATATGGACTTTGGAGCGGTAAAGAAAAGGCACTAACCAGCGTTAAAAGAAGGAAGAAGATCTCGAAGATCTGAGAGAAAGACGAGGTCCCTAGCGGAGCAAGAGGGCACATAAATTCAGTCAGCGGCAAATACCTAAAATTATCCGGAATAGAGAACGCACATTTGCAACGGTTTGTTTCGTCGAGGTTACATTGGTTAAACGTCGTGGATGACGATAACCTGTGAGCCCGATTCTGCTATTTCGCGCTCACGGAGTCGCGGGATCTGCGGAGGACAGGAATTGTTATAATGACAACTCTTTGCTACATTTATTGGTCGTTGTGTTTATTATCATATTAAATGGCTGCCACCTGGGGGCGCTGCTCTGGCCGACGCTAACCGAATATGCGAAGCCACTCCCTTGAGATTCTCAAGGTTCAAGAATGTACAGACATTTACGCTGAAGTGCACCTGGCGTTAGGAATAAATGACTATCAGAATGACTCTGTATATATGTATTTATAGCCTGCCTACGAAAACGGAGTGAACTACTTTCCACGCTGCGTGATACCGCGTGAACTGCGTCTGTGTGAACTGCCTTACCTGCATACTCTGCTCGACTTGGAATTTTCCTGAACTGAAGTCACCACATGCGTCACGGAAATCTGGAGAATGCGTGAACTGAAGGCCTGAACGGTATACTCAAGAATGCGTGCCACACGAGGAAGTTTACCCTTTTACATTCATTTCCAACATGTCACCAAGTGTTCCATGATGCGCTACGGGGCTTCATACCTTAACTCATGAACTCATATCATTTGAAATCTAAGGTTCTGATTTGTGAGTCAAAGCTCTTTCGACGGCGCTCAAACTCATCCTTTTAAAATACTAAATTCTCATAGGTGAGCTTTTGATCACGCGTCCATATCATGCTAAGAAAGAAACACCTGCGTTAACATCTCCTTAGGAATGTTCCATTGTCCCTATAATATTAGTATTTTCTCTAACATACAAAAGAGCCATTGTGATAGCCTTTCCTTGACAAGTGCACGATTCTATTGTGTTCATCTTACGTCTTTCGCCTGAGGTCAAGAGCGACCGCACAAAGCGACATACTCTTTTGCAAACACTTTCTTTTTATAGTGAATTTTCTTACATAGTTTAAGTTATTGAAAATTAATTTTAAAATAGATATCAGGTCTCTGATCATACTTTCTCCTTTCTAAAACTCTTATATAATATAAGCTAGATATTGATACTAAAGTATGCTTCTATCTATTTACAATGCATAAGATATTTGGCAATATTAACTACTTATCATTTATTCACTATGAAAATTAGTTTCCTTGTGGGGTAAGGGGCGTAAGATCTGCCTCACATTATATGTAAGGATTGGGTAAAGCAGAAGCGCCAATACTTGACTGCTGAGAACATGCTATAGATAGTTCGTATATATTTTTTTGAAAATGGTACTATTTGTTTAATTGAATATAATTGCATAAATACTGTACTCGGGTGAACTGCACTAACATCAGTCAGCCAGGATCACTAACATAAGGAAGTATAATAAATACAGGTGCACAATTAGAGGAGGAAAGTAACATGCATTAATAACTGAATATTAGTTATGTAACTTAATCGGCAATGAAAATATTACAGGGTAGATTAAAGAAAAGAAACGTTCTTACATAACATCTGTAATTTGTCCTTCCCTAAAACTCTTACAAGATACAACAAAGGTGACATGTGTGCCATTAAAGTACACGAGGATATAACCTGAAAAAAGTGTGGCTATCCTGGGGCACTAGCAGTGCAGTAAAAGTAATTATGTCAGGTTATGTGGCCGTTCATCTTAAAGCAGTCTTCTTTGACCCACAAAACGGTTTTTGAAAGTTAGGACCAGCTTCATATCACATAGGAAACTATTCGTAGAACTTTAAAAGATGGTATTAATCATCTTCATGCAATGCTTTAAAAATGTACATGTTTCTTAATGTTTGTTTCCAAGTTTGAGACACCTTTAACTGAAGGATTTATGTGGCTAATAGCAATTTCTTCCATTCTGACAGTTCAACGTTGACAACTTCGTGGTAGATCTATGACCCATATTCCTTAACGATCGGCGGTTGCCCATTAATGTTTGTTCTAAGCTTTCTACCATTATCATTAATTTTATACTTTTATACGAACATTCTGGCCACCTCCCTATCAAGTGGTTAGCGTTGCTGACTGCTGGCTGGGAGGTTTGATTCCCGATAGTTACTTTGGAATTTTTCTGAGTAAGGGAGGTCTGGAACAGGCTCCACCCAGCCTCGTAGGGACAACTGGGGAGCTGCCTGATAGAGAGGTGGCGATTTTCGATCGGGGGGATGCGGTGTGCTAATCACATGCCCTTCCTGCAATACTGACCTCTCCGATGACGTCATGAGAACGCAGCGGTCGTCGCGATAGGTCAACGGCCATCCTTGGGCTATGGCGAACCATAGAATACTAACGTTCTAACACATAAGCACCTTGCTGTGCGGTTAATTTGCTGTTCATTTTATAAAACAATTGCCCAGGAGGCGCGATATTATTGTAAACAAAATCAACAACGACATTTGAACGTAGCAACACGAATGACACCAATGACGAGATAGAAGCCAAGCTCATATGACGTCTATATTGCTACTTGATACATGGAAATTTGCCTGTTCAAGTAATAACAGCTGTACATGTTGAACAAATTGTAAACTATATGTTCATCGCGACAATGACAGACTTTCTCTAAAAATTTAGGGATCCAAAATAAAAAAATTTAAAAAGATGTAATTTCTAAGAGTCATTTCTTTGTAAATATTTTGTTTTGAACGCAACAACTTTTGTTAATTTATATGAAGCGATCGTCATTTGTCCCTTTTGATAGAAACTGAGTTTTTGGAAAATCGAATGTTTTGATTATATAATAAATATTTATTGCATTGTGAAATAGTATCCTTGAAAACAATCGATTTTTAGCTGCATACAACGCGAAATAATAAAACTCCATATTAATCAGTAGTATCAGAAAGAAAGTGAAGTGGAAGACCATGTATTTTACTTTCAAGCCACATCGTGAGATTTGTGGCCACTACATAGTCCGAATTTAATCACGGATTACTTTTTATGGAGCCTTCTGGAGAAAATGGGCTCTATACCAGCAGGAAAAATCTATGACATCGCACATTTGAAGCAGAGTATAAGTGAGTGCTTCGCCTTTCTTAAGGGTAGATGGCTTGTGCGGCGGGCAAGTGAAGTTTATGACTAGGAAATACGAGAGACTAAGAGAGAGTGTGTTAATTCATCCCAGTTCTACATTTATGATTTAATTAATTTGGATTAGTTACAATATTAAATTATTGTAATTAATTATTATAAAACAAGTGAAAACGTTATTTTAATACAGTTTTGTTCTAAACCTTATATCAGTTTAAAAAAAACAAAACATATCATTATAGAATAAGCGTGCACGCTAGTCGATGACTGTTCTTTTTTATGAGTGTAGGCATAATAGCGAATTAAGAGACCGGTAAATTTTCAATATTTAAGTTGTGATGTCACATATGAAGGAGATCAAACTGTTAATATAAAATACAAAAGTTCCAAGCTGTGTGTCAAACAATTAGAAATACTTTGAAAAACAAAGTGAGAAAGGATATACAGTTAAGGTTATTACAAAGCTAATTTTTTATGGAAGCCTGGTTTGGACTATAAAAAAATTGAAAAGAATAAAATTCAAGCAGCAGAAATGCGCTTTTTACGATCTGTCAAAGGTTGCTTAAAAGAGCATACAAGAAAAGAATTAGAAGTGCAAGCAATATTACAACAATTAGGGAATTATAGACAAGAGTAGGTAAAACACTTAAAAAGAATGACAGAAGTTAGAATACCAAAAAGTATGTTGACATTTAAAAAGAAGATCAATTGGAAGATGAAACAAAAACAAAACAAAAGGGGGGGGGGGCTAGAAACAAAAATGTGAGACACGACCTAATCCGTGCTGAAAGAAGAACAATAGACTTAGAACGTTATTGATTAATAAATAAGAATAAGGATAAGGCGTGAAACCAGAAGAATTGAAAACGACCTTCAGTTTACAAGGAGATTTGTTGTGCTCGTATTTAAGAATCAATACGACGCTACAAATTCCATTGTCCGACTTCGCAAATGCCCATCATGCAGCTTTACATGCTCTATTTCTGTCTTATACCAGATAGAAGCGCCAAATCTATAAGAACAATTGACACTGCTGGGTGTCTATAGGCTTACGATTGCGCAGAAGATGAATGAGAAGTACCCAGATGTCGTAGTCTCACATGTAAAATGAAATGTTATGAACGCAAAGAGGGTGAAAGAGGAGAGTTTGGGAGAAAAACACAATTTTCGAGAAAAATTCCGGGACTTCCGACTTTGTACACCAAAATGCCACTCTGAAATATCGATATTTAAAATCCGGGTCTGCAGTTTCTTCTCCACCTCCGGAACCAAAAGAAGATAAATTTTATGTTTTGTTATCTCATTGAAGCTATTACCCTTTTTGTAACATCAATATTCTTAATACGCATTAAAATGTATTAGTTCGGACGGAAACAGGAAAACTAAACAGCTTCGAACGGTTCCTTTATTAACTACTTGTTTTAAATCTAACTCTGTAAAACGTTAAGTTCGCGCAACGGTTGTACTGAACGTTAACGGTAAATATATACATTTTAAAAACTCGCCTTTCAGAAGAGTGGGTGTAGCACTATAAACGGGGCATCAGGTGGCAAGATGGGACTCTTGCGGGTCGGCGATGAAGTGGAGGGAAAAAACCTGGGGTAGGCAACTGTTATGGATAGTGTGGTTATCCGCAGAAGAAGGATTTGTACGGTCAAGTGATTCGAGTGAAAAATTGCTCCTTTGAACCTGCCTCCCCAACCCTTCCCTCCGTTCAGGAACCAACCACCGTGCTTTTATATTGCTCCAAGAACTCGGTGTTACTAGCCATCCTCCCCCTCTCATCCATCATGGAGCTCACTGCAACCGATAACGTCTTCCTTTTCAGACTCCCTTCTGTCGGCAATGCATTTGGACATAATTTCACTTGCGTATAGAGTCTTAAATCCTATCTGCCAGGACTCTCAGTACCTGAGTTCGATATCTGACGGTGACAAGTAGCTGAAGTTTCCCCTCCCTCCCAGAATTTTCCTTCACTTTGACAAAGCAAATGTCACGTAACTACAGGGGCATGCTTACAACATTGACGTTAAATTTTAGGCGACGCTAAAGGTAAGGAGAAATTTTTTAAAATTTTGGGATTTGTATTTTTACGTTCACATTCTAATTAATTATTTTTATGCACACTTTTGACATTTTAATTGTGTAATTCTACCATATATTTTCATTGTTTTTGGAATGAAAAGCAGCATTTTTTCATTGATAATCTTACCTTCAGTAATAGAAGGGTAGACCTGAATATACTATGCTCTCTTGTTTATGCTATCCGAGCTTTTCGTCTGCAGGTTTGCACCTATGCATATGACCATATGCCGTTTTTGGCAGGGGAGGTCATTAAATAATACTTTATTTAATTTATGGAAAACCTATTTGCATCATTTTACTTGTAAATTAGTGAAATAATAACGTAAATAAATAGTATACTTGCTTGAAATTGGAATGGCTCTGGAAGTTATGTTGTAATACAAAAGAATAATTTTCAAAATACCGTCGAAATCTCTTTCAGCAGGTCCGCAAATCATAATTGTCATAGCTATTGCAAAATGTTTGTTTGTTTGCCCGAACTGCAGGTGTGGAATTAACCGACTGTCGTTTGGATTTAAGAATTTTTAATCTTCATATTCATAAATTTAGTGGTTAAAATCGAATGCTGGCAAAGATGTTCCTCATAAATTTACTTCATTTTGAAAAAATCTCCTATATATTTCACTTTCACAGTCATAATGTTCAACAGCCTTGGAAAAATCAAGACTGCCTAATATTTGAGTTTCGCATAAAGCTACCTGAAAGAATATTGTGTCTTTACAATTTATTTTTATTGCTTTATATTTTATGGTCCATAACTCCTAAACCATATTTTAAATGATTAAGAGCGAAAGAAGTGGCATTTTGGTTTGTGAGTGTTCGTTTATGGGATCCTATTAAAATGTTTAATCAGCCCAGGAAACATCCTGGTATGTACGTACGACCAACAAAAGCAGTGTATGCTTATTGGAATTTTCTGTGTCGTGTAACACGATTGTATACAAATCCCATAACGCAATTACGCCATTCGTAATGTTTTCATAGCGCCTGATGAGTAATAAATGGCCGCAGGATTCATATGCTAATGTTTGCATTTAGTGCACATGTAGAAAATAACAGAAAATCACGCGTAGCAACACATTTTCGGTAGCCATGAGTTTACAAATGGCGATTTCATTCCCAAACGCAAAACCTGTTTTATGAATAATGATTTAATTCGTTTGTTAATCATTTTACTCACGCAGCACCTAAAATGTTTCATATGGTGCACAAAAATAAATTGTTTTGTTGCAATTATTAATATATTACATGAACTGGAAAAATTGCGCTGCACTTTTTAAATTTCAAGAGTGTTTCTGTCACGCTATCGCTTAATGAACATACATGAACATGCAATGAACAATGAATATTAATCTATTTGTATTAATAGCATTCTGACTTATAATGGAAGAGGAAGAAAAAGAAAAAAACAATATTTGAATTGCTTCGCACACCATTACACTTCTGAAAGCATGCATGTTAGTAAAATCTATACACTAGAAAATGTTTCATTTCGAGGTTTTCTATTTTCTTATTTCTTTTAGCTTTTTATTCCCACATGATCTAAAGAAACTATTTGACCTATGAAGGAAAATAAATTTCTTTTGGTTTCAGGTAAGCCTGGGTCCTTTGACACCTACAAATAAATATACCTATAAATAATAAAGAACTATTTTAGACACGTCATACAACAATTAGTTCTTTTAAAAAAGACACTCGTACTAGAAATGTTTTATATAGAGCTCAGTGTTACTTTATTTGGTTTAATACGAAATAGGATGCTGCCCTGACGTTTGCAGGTGCTGAGCAGTGGCGGCTCGTGGCCCTTGTAGAAGGGTGGGTCGGGGGGAATGCCTCCTTTATCAAGACTTAACACTCCTCCCCGACATTCTCTCATAACTGCATCGCCATCTTAGGTTTGTGTTTTAAACTTGTGGTCTATATGGAACTCTTCTAATTCAACTATTAAAGTACACATTAAGCCTTCTGCAGTCAATCCATAATCAGCAATGCATTTTATGAATCTTTCAACCGGTTTACTCCCACTGAATTATCGTAATATCACAACAAATTGTGTCAGTCCTGGTGGCGTAGTGATAACCATACTTGTGCCTCCTAAACCCAAGATCGCGGGCTCAAACCCGACCAGGACCGATGGAAATTTTCCGGCGTAAAAATCCTCAGTATGGCTTCCTTCGGAAGGGAAGTAAAGCCATGAGTCCCATGTCGTAGATTTGCGGCATTTAATAGAACTTCAAGCCTGACAGAAGAGGCCGCTGAACATAATTTTTCGGCCGTTTCGTTTGATCGGGCTTTACAGAAACGAAACTTGCCCTATTTCTTTTCTAATTTTATTTTTATAGCCAAGGTACGTTTCTCACATCACACGCTGTCAGTCAAAATGTTTTTTCAAACCATAAAAAACAACTTAATTTTGTGCCGTCTTGCTGAGTAAGCTCCAATAGCTTTCGGTTGATGGGGTCAGAATCGTTTCACTTCCAACTTAACAGTCAAACTTAGACGCGAAGATGAACTCTTCAATAAAACGTCCACTTTATTCATTGCCATAAAAAATATACGCTTTTTGGTATCTTAACAATTAACATTGAGAAAGTCAACTTTGTCAAACGGCGAGAAATCCAACCGATTTCAAACTATGTGCGAAAACAAACCCTAACCAGTTATGTGTGGTGTCAGTAACCTTTCAACATCTAAACGGAGCACTCGCAAGCTACCGTTATCATAGTAGAAAGGAAACATGCTTATTGCATAAGATACAATTAAGAACTAATCGGTTATACATCACTGTTTTCATGCATTATTGGTTTTAAAAGTGGATTAGGAAAAGAGATAATGGTAAATATTTATGGATTTTTCTTTGGGGGGGGGGACTTGGCCCATCTGGCCCTCATTGACGGGCCGCCCCTGGTGCTGAGTGTAGCGAAATTCGAATTTTTATATGATCCATCAGTACCCGGAACAGCCCTTAGGCCTAATCCTTATAAATCAATGATGATTGTGCATTACTTGCATATTTTTAAATTTTCACATTCCTCACGACAGTTTTTAATCAGGCCATAGTGCAGTTAGTGATGTTACATAATTATTTAACTTATATATATATATATATATATACATCATTTTCCGCACAAGTAACCATGTTGGCAACTCTGAAATATGTCAGACTGGAAGGGAATTAATAACAGGTGATCCCATAACTGTGCATGCCTGCCCAAGGCGTGCTATAGCTGCTTTCAATGCGAGGAAATAACGCTTTTAAACAGCAATTTAGAATCATATTGAAACAGTTCCTACGACTCACCCCCACTGAAATATAAATATGATGTAAGCCTAATCACATTTTGTGCATGTTGATTAGTAATGTAAATATTATGTATATATACACATATATATAATATCTACATTATATCTACACACACACACACACGCACATATATATATATATATATCCTCTCCCAGTCTTGTTGAGCACGAGTCACAAAAATAGCGGAACAAAACTCTGAAATGTTGCTATCTTTAAGCGTGGGTAACAACACCAAAGCGATCAATAGTCAATTAACGATAGGCCGCTACAAAATACGGATCAGTAACTAAATTGCTTCATAATTGGCGAGCAACCTGTTACTACCGACAAACCCGCTTCAATATATAACGAATATATCCAGCGATTTATAATGACGTTTCTTCAATACTCCTTCTTGTGAGAAATATGAAAATGATATTTTTTAAAAAAGAAACATTTTGGAATGACTGGAATAAAAAACAATTCATAATTACTAATTTGTTCATAAATATTAAGGATTGTTTAAAAATAATGTATGATGTATTTTATCATATTCGTAGGCTTGTGTAATGACGCCTCGTTTACAAAATGAAATTTTACTTACTTTTAACTCTTGATTCATATATAATTAAATGTTGGTAATTAACTAGTTAGAAAAGTGGTTGATTTACACATGTCGAATTCGTAAAAATCTACATTTCGAACACGTTGCATACAAGATTTTCAGAGAGCTGCTTCAAAAAGCAATTTTAGCAAAGAAAAAATAACGTCTTTTGGTTTCAGACATTACAATAGTGAAATTTAAAATGTCATACTGGTTGCTATAATAGCAGGTATATACAGTAAAGACGGTTTGGGTATTCCGCCAGATCGAATTCTAAGTGCACATGTCACAAATTTGACTCCACTAACTGCATTCTCTCGCATGGCTCTGCATAAATAAAAGGATGCATAATTGAACACAAATGGAAAATATTTAGTGCTATTTTTAATAAATAAAACAAGCATATGTATGCCATCGAAATCCAAATAATAAAAGTAATAATTACCCAATGTAAGCTTTCCGAAATATTTATTATTAACGCCGAAGAAGTCACCGAGTTGGTGGCTGTTGGCAATTTTGTTGGCACAACCCGCTCTGGTGAATTAAAGCCAGCGATAATTTTCTGGTTGCACAGAATACGGCAATAATACAAATTTTGATTTTGAATCCTCTGAATAAATCTGATCAAATGACCCTAGGAGTTCCAAGTTTATACTTTTGAGCAACTGGATGACCTTATAATCATTAAAAAGTGTTCCACGGAATAATAGTTAATACTGACACTTAAGTAAATTACGCGATCGTTTTCGTTATTATTATTATTATTATTATTATTATTATTATTATTATTATTATTATTATTGTTGTTGTTATTTCAGGTTATATTGTACATTTCATCATATGGACAAGCTGTATAAGCTTTTCAGAGATCTTGACATTTACGGCAGTAATAAAACAAGTTACGCCCGCCAACGCTTAAACCTATATTTTTTATGTAAAAAACGTTGTTATGCTTTTTCAGGTAAACATAAAGTAGCAATTTAGAAGAAAAAGAAATAATTGTAAAGCTCAAAAATGCTTGGCCATCATTCAGAAACCATCAATAAACAGGCAAAAATCGAAAATCAGATTGAAATAACAAGATTCGCCTATTATAATAGTGTAGTGTTCTATATAATTATATTTTATATTAATATAAAATATGGGAACTTCATATATATTTTTAAAGAAACAGTTTTAATTAGCGAATCCATAACTTCCACATTTGCAGTTGATTGCTAAGCACATTTACCTGCAGTGATAAAACGTCGTTTAATGAATTCGTTGAGAACTACACCCCACTCGGACCCGTATTTTAGAAACAAGAACATCAAAGGTGCCAACACAAACTGTCCCTGCTGTGGTTGATAAGCAACTCTGTGGAAGAGAATGTTCCATTCGATTAAACACCTTACTGAAACTGAAACTTGTAGCAAGAAACAACAATCAAGATTATCTTGAAAAATAAGCGAATCTAAAAATTAGAATCGACATGCTAACTCCAATGTTGTATTGTAAACATTTAAAACAATTTAAGAGTTTGAAAGTATGTTTTGAATATTTCCAGTTTTAAACACAAGTTTGTAAACTGATGGATACTAGTGCATAAAAGTAATTTCAAAACTAAAATGATAGTAAAAAGTGAACAGTATAGTCTAAAAAAGAATAAATACTACAGCCAGTGAAATAAACTGAAAAAAGCATGGCTTCTAAAGGAGCAAATATCAAGCACAGTTAATTATAATGAAAAGCTGTTCAGTCACAAATTCCAAGCAATATCTAAGAACTTTTCAAACGGGCAAATAGTAATTTCAGAGATTTGTGATATGAGTTCATCACTATAATTTTAAAATGATTTTTTTGTACGATGCATAAGATGTTATTCTGGTTTATTATTAAAAAGGGTTTATTATTATGTACATTTAGTTTCAAACCGAGACAGAGTACATTTATCAGCTTATGAAGTTATGGAGGCTGTAAACCAGAAATAATAAAACCTTTTTCCAGAAAGCTGTAGAAATGTCAAGAGCATCGCGGGGAGATTGTTTTAGTTTTCAAGGAACTGGCTGAAAAATAAGATAAAAGTAGATAAAATAGAAGTAGTCATGGTGAAGAGAGGTGGTAATCTTGCCATTATCACTCCAATGTCCCTGAAAACCGACAGTGACAATTTTTCTGGGTTACGGTACCAACTTCTTGCACTATTACATAATAAAAGATTAGACGTTGCACTAACAAGCAGATAGAGCACGCACAAGTATTGTAAGTCCTTTCTAGAAGCTTAATTCAAAGAGGAACACAACTACTATAAGAAAGTGTTTTCACTAGCGAAAAATTACTTTCAAAAATTCATATCTAGCTAGTGTAATGTAGAAAGTAAGTCGAGAAAACATATTTTAATAAGTAATAGTTGTTTCAAGATTACATGTAATAGAAAACTGAAAGATATTAGTGACAAATGCATATTGGAATGTATGGTGCTAAAATAAATTTACCCGAGTCTCGCCATTCGTGTCAAAAAGGGTGGCAACTCTACTGTCGATATCCTCCAGTAGCATCCTCCGCTCTTAAAGCATGTAAAATATATGTAAGTCTATAGAAAGGTATTTGTGAAATTCTTCTTTCACAGAAATCTCTCTAGTTTAGTGCCCCTGATGCCTCTTTATACAGACAGCTTCCTTTTGGGCATTGAAATATGTAGGAGTTTCCATTCGTCTGTATGTATGAGCGTGAGAATGAGAAAAAGGAACCCAGACTCAAGCAATAGCCTTGCTACAACGAGATAAACGCGTACAAACAGAATAGGAAACCCAGCACAAATACGTAGTAAAAATTACAATATTAATACAAAGTATTTATTGTATCAGTTTTCTAATATTCTAAACTCTTCCTAAAAACTGGAACCTTTAGATCATCGTAGAAGAGAAAGTAATAAAGCAAAGAACAATCTCGCACACAATTAGAGGCAACGGACACCATCCGGTATCTATAAAGCGATAAAAATAAACTCAGCGATTTATGATATAGAGGTACTTAAATATACAGGAATTATTTTTGATCTGCGTCCGCAGCCGAACGCAAGCCGTTCAGACCAAGGTCTTGCCAGTCGCCGGCTCGGCCAGTGAGCAAGTTTCCTCACATTTCTAATTTCACAACTTTTATCACTAATGATCTACTAGTTTTATTATATGATGAGTGCCAACCTGCATCACAGAAGTTGTCACATATTTCTAACATCCTTTAATAACATTTGCATTTATTCGTAACGGATCTGCTTTTGTAATTCTTACAATTTCTGTCCTGATATTTTCTTTAAAATTTTCTACGTAATGGCAGATATTCCTATAGACCTTTTTTCTTTGTACTAGTAGTTAAATAAGTTATAGTAACACAAAAAAGAAACAATGGTTGTTCTCGTAAGAGAAAACTGCGAGTGAATGTCCGCCTGCAGCCATCAACATAAACCGTGCCCTAGCGCGAGCTGTACACGCGTGTCCTACAAAATGCCCAAGCATTACTAATGATTATTTTCCAAGTGATTGTCAGCACCATCCAATATCTCTTCGATAAAAACGTTGGTTATTTTTTGCACCTTATCTCGAGCATTTCTGGATATTTATTAACGTTTTATGGATAATTTCATGTTAGACCTTTAATATCAGGGAATCTTTATTCAAATCATGTTTGAACTTTGTGAGGTTATTCTGTTAGTGCGTAAAAAGCGTAAATAAATGTGGCTATGCAATCAAAGTCATGATACACTTTGGAATCATGTACTTTGCAATTAATGCACCCATCCAAGCAGAAGTCGTCCGCTAATTGACTCGTAGCTGGTGTAACTTTGTGCTTGGTAGACACCCAATAACCATGCAATCTGTCAGGCGGGGAAGCAAATTCCGTGCGAGTGATCGGTGCTTTTATGGCTAGCCCAATATTTTATACCAGTAATTAGATATTACTAAAGAATGAGTAATTTTATTCCCTCTTTAGTGTTTATAAATGCAAATTTCTGTATAAAGTACATTTATTGTTATAAATTGAATATATCTCCAGAGGAGTAAATAACTTCAATGAACATCTAATCTGTTAGATTTTGAGGTATTCGCAGAAAGTTAGGAATATTTAACTGCAACTTGTATTTCCTTTTTAATGTGCCCCTGTTAAAAATTAAACTATGAAATTCCTTATTAACATCGTTTAAGTAATCAAGAGCTCTGTTAAATAAATCGTTGGAATACAAGCAGATATCCCGGATCGAACGATATACGCATCATAAGTTTAAGAGGTTTAGTAATGGTAATGAAAATTGGATAGGTTTTATAGTTATTTACGGTGGAGAAGGGGACATAACGAAAAAATGACACTATTGCGTGATGAAAACGGGGGGGGGGGACTAAATAGGAAAAAGCTCTTTTATTAAATTCATATTTGTTTCGGTATTTAACAAAAATGATGATAACAATAATAATACAAATAGGGATTGTTACATTGACAGAAGAAGAAAGGGGAAAATCGAACTTTTGAAATATCAGCAAAAAGAGTTAGTGAAAATAATTTACCATGGAAGTCTTGAACTAGGAGGGGAGATTATCATTTCGTGCCTTATGCGTTTATTAACATTTTTCTAAATAATTCTAGCCTACCGTAAAACTGGAAGTTCGCTGTCGTGGTCTCTATTCATAAGGGCGTTATTAAAAATACTGTAAAAGGTACAGGCGGTTAGTCTCCCATGTATCGTATGTAAAGTTATGGAACATTTGATAGGTCAACATATTTGTTGTGTTCTTAATTACAAAGATTGGTTCTAACATCGTGAATTCGGTTTCAGGGAAAGATTTTCTTACGATAGCCAAATTGCTTCATTAGTTCAGGGTCTAACTGAAAAGATAAATGTAGAAGGTATGATGCATTGCTGATTAATTTTTTTAAACATTTTAACTCAGTATCGCAAAATATATTAGTAGATAAATCGAGTGAACTATAAATATGTAAAGATACTGTACGTTGTATTAAACCCTTTTTAAAAAAAACTGACCTAGAGAGTTAGGGTAGATCAGGAAATATCAGTTATCGGGAAGGTGACATCAGGAGTTCCCAAAATGAGAATAATAACGTTCTTATTTGGGGCTTAAACATAGGAAGAAAATAAATGGTTCTAAGAGTAAGTAAGCCGAGAAGAAATTAATCTTAATTATAAATTTGATGCAATAGAAATTTCCCAGGAAAACTGCTGTAAATACTTAGCTTAGGAGTTAAGTTCTAAACTTGAATGGGACGAACAAATGACTGTTATGAGGAAAGCATGGGAAGAGTACACTTTGTTATGAGAATAATTAAAAAAAAAAGTTCAAATTCGAACAGCGGTGTTGTGACGGTAAGAGCTGTAAATTTTCCGCTGAATGGCTACCAAGTTATTTCAATACCTCACAACTGAGTTTCGAGATACAACAAATGTGTTTCCTGGCTATTTCTATTAACAAATAAGTAAAAATATAAAATTATTATTGTTAAGTTTGAAGAATGATATTGTTATTTCTCTTTTTATTTAATATTTATCTTAAATTTATCCAAATTTAGGTCTTAAAGTGTAAATAAATAGTTCCGAAATATTTGGTTTTCGTTACAATAAAATAACCCTATTTTTACAAGAGAGATTTTTTTTATATTAATAGTATTATGATAATGCCTGCGATGAAAATATAAACAAAGAAATACTTTGGGGGAAGGGGAAGAAGGAATTTCAGTTTAAATTTTGACATTCATGAGGATTGAAGAAGACATTCTTAGGGATAAAAGTTTGGCGGGAACTCCAGATCTTCCGTTCACGAGTCCGAGCTCTACCACCGTGTAGATAGCATGGAAAAATGAAACCTAGTTAAGTTTCCGTGTTTAACCTATTTAACAAATTTAACCCAAGAACATATTATGAAACTACCTCGCTGATGTTAACCGATCTCTTTTTTCTACACTTCTCAATATCTAAGCGTTCTAAATACAGTAGCATTTACAACTCTACACGTTGACTTTTTGTTTGCTATTTTTATTGAATTAAGTCTTTATAAACAGTTATTTTCCACCGATCAATTATTATTAGGCTAAACTTCCAGGAAAAAAGGGTTTGAACACAAGGGCCGACCCAATGTGTATATAAAATTATTTTTAGTGCTGATGGAAATTTCGAAAATTGTAATGCACCAGGAATCCTTTAAGTCTTAATTGAAAAGACCAGTAGTCCCGTAGGAGCCATTTAATGAAGAAAAAATCCTCAGCGTTGTTTGAAGATTCGAACCCGGGACCCGGGCGTACAACTCATGAACGCTGTCAACTAGCTACGGCGTTAGTACTAGAGAGTGGGTAGTAGTTATTCGTAATAAATGAAACCCTTGGTTTATTCCTCTTTCTGCTATTTACAAAATGAGTTGGTGAGTTTTGACGCAACGATTAACTAGCTACAACATTGTAGGTATTTCTGATATCTCTGGTGAGATGCTTTTTTTTTTCCCTTCATATGTAGGTTGGCACTATGTACTTTAATGTGTGCTGGTATTTCGTAAACTTTGAAAGCTGTGAGGAAAGTTTATGGCAGTCGGACTTTATTGAGTTTAATGACGTGTTGATTGTGTGATTTGTGAAATAGTATCCAGTGACAAGTGTTGGACAAAGTTAGCCACCCACTCACCCACCAACGAGAACTAAAGGACTACAAATGCAGGTTAGAACAACTACTTTCTTAGCCTTCGAAGTTAAGCAATGGAAACAATATATACAGAATATGTAACCCTAAAAGTTAATATAGTTCCTTAATGAGGTTATTTATGTTTCTTGACCCGTGCAATGTTTTAAGCATTTTATCAGCTTCTTCGTTACTTTCAGTCAAAAGTAAACACATTTCTGCTCCGTAATCATAAAAGGATAGTGGCAAAAGCATAAAATAGTGAATCTTATAGTAATACTTTCATCAACTGTTTGCTTGCACGTTAATGTGTTTTTTTCATTTATACTTTAAATTAGTAGTCGACATAAAGGTAATAAAATTCAGAAATGTATGAAGTCAATACTTGGTGAGAATATCGTCTTAATAGAATCATTTTCTTGCTTCCAAAAATACATTACGTTTGACTAAAGGCGAATAAAGGTAATCATTAATGCTCTGAATAAATATAGAAGTGTTCTTAAGAGTTGTGTATATACATAATATGCTTTCTGCTGTAATAAGTGATATATTAAATTGCTAATAGTTTATAAATATTAGACTTTCTCGTTTCAATACTACTTTTAGGCTTATGCTGTATCTTACTATTTCCATACAATATACTTCATTGAAATATGCTATTTGAAACTACTTGTATGGAACTAAATAACGTTCTTATAATAGCATTTACCTCGTGTATGTGATTGTGACCTCAATTAGTTGTAATATTGATGAAGTTGAGACTTAAGGAAACTTAGTAATAATTCAGGCAAGGGGTGCTTACGGAGTTAAATGCTTACAATCCAATATATGTAATCACACGAAGAACATATGCCCTGAAAGCTCTAGCATGTTTTATTCCGTACTGTCTTAGGCTTTATGCAACTTTATTTATATATGTATGCGTGTGAATTTGAGGTGCGATTTTTGCTTCATGAATTACGCAGTATTGTTAAATAAAATAAAAACTATTTCCATTTGTAATAAGTGTATATTTTGATTTTGGTGCTTTTCTGTTACGTGCCAAATGAAATATTTCTAAATGCGCCACCGTTTAAGGTGTCACTATTATGGATGAAACAGCTAACTTGCATTAAACTTTGTTTTTTGTAATATCACAAAACATTAAAGAACGCATACATTCATATTCTTAAATGTTAATAACTAAAACTAACGTTCGTTTGGTTCCTAACGTTATTGTAATCACTAATTAGTTATTCAAAGAAGTTTCTCTAACATTGTCTAAGGATCAAATGTTTGTGTTAAAAGTAAAGGTGAAAGCAAAATAATCTTGACGTACAAAATTAGGAATTAATTACATCACAGATTCAGTAATTATTTAGAAAAGCTATACCACTTACTTTGCGAACACTTTTTGATGTTGTGCTGTGTTCGTCGAGTCATTTGATATCAGGCTTATTTTTCGAGTACTAAAATTTAAGATGAAGTCGATTTTGGGCATATCTGTTTATGTCAGCCATAACTGCAGTGTGATTGGTGTTGAGTTTAATTGTGATACCCATAATTATTTTCTGGGCGGTAATTGGTGTAGCAGCTTTTATTTCCAGTGTTCTAAAATTTTCTTCCTCTTCTTTTTTTTTATGTCAGTTGGTGGCGAGTTTGTGTAGAGCTGTGAAGTGTTCATTCAAGTTTTGTTCCTATTATCATCTCAGGAGGAAGTTATTGCTGGAAGAGTTGCTAATTAGTTTAAGAATCGTTATGGACTTACATTCCCTTTTGAGGGAGGTTTCTATTGAGAGTGTCCGCGACGATGACAGTGTGGAGATCGTTGGAGACGGCCATATTGTTAAGGTGGATGAAACGAAATTTGGTCGTCGTGGAACGCATAGCAAGGTAATTTGTAAACTTTCTTGAGAGTTTTAAGACATATTTTAAGACAATTTTCGGGTAGGTTAGGTATAGGCCACCTCCCTCTATACTAGTAGTTTTCCGAAAACTGCGGTGTTAATTCCAACTCTAAAACATATAAATTTTGGTTTCGTGATAGCATTGTTTCAGGTAGTTTAAGTTTAGGTATGCTCTCTATTAGTCTTCTTCTTCTTTTTTTTAAAGAAAACTGTAGAATTAAATATATTTAAAAATCATTTAAATTTGTTGATTTAAAAAAATAATTCCCCAAGTACATTGGTATAGCTCTTATCGAACGGTTTCAGGAGTCGAAGGCTTAAACTTCTACTTAAATGCAATATTTGTAATTGCATGAAGAATAGGTGTGGTGAAGAATTTATAGTTTCTTGTTTGTTGGTATACTGGAGGTGTTAGATGTGTAAATACAGACATATATACGCAATTTATGAGTGACTTGTATTTTAATGAATTGCACAATATTGTTAAAGAAAAGAAATAAACGTTTGTAAAAATTGTATATTTTTATTTGACAGTTTTCTGTTAGAGTTCCAAACTAAATATTTACTCACTCAAATAGTCCGTTACTATCATGGACGGTACGACTGTAATAAGGAATAACTTGAATAAATCTTTCATTTTTAAATACTTAATAATGCATATACTCTTTATCGTAAATGCCTATAACTAAATTAATGCTCGCGCTTTTCCTAAGGCTAACTTAATTGCCAATTCTTTATTACAAAATGTAACCTAAGGATAAATGGAAAATATATTTGAACCATCGTAAATGTTATGACCATATTAGACTACTTGATACTACAATTTCATTAGTTTATAATTTCGTATTTAAAGGCTCTTTTCCTTTCTCGTAACGCCCTCTCTCTGCTTCAGACCTAACAGGTTTAGATAAGGTAAGTTGCGGATTCGTGTTATTAATATTTGACGGAAAGATGGACCCAAAAAAACTGACGGCTAGGTAACTCAAGTTCTGCGAAAGCCAAGTTCTAAGTCAAACGGGGAAAGTTAGAGGCAAGCCGACTTACTTAAGCAATCAACACCTATAAACATTCCACCTCTGAAACACGCTTAAGATATGTTTACTGCGAAGCAAAGGGTTACCAAGTGCGAACGTATATTTTAAAACACGAAATATGACCAAAGCGTTAATGTTAATGGTTAAAATATTTTCAGAAATTAAGATATCAAAGCATAATACGAGACATTTTGACTTTACTCATGCTCATAATTTTGCCGATCTTTCTCTAAGAAGTCCCCATTAGGTGCAATGCACCTGTCACAGCGTTTCTACCAATTTACAAAGATATACCGGAAACCATTTTTGACAGGTCCTTTAGAATCGCCTTCTTAGCCTTCACCATTGCAAATGATGTTGTTGCTTCATTTTGGAGAAAACGAAAACGTCACACAGGGCTAAATATGGACTATATGGAGGGTGAGTCGCACACTTCCCATTGATGTTTCTGAGATATTCAGCAACATTTGCAATGTACGGCCATGCATTATCGTGGTGCAGCATCCATCTTGTTGCAGAGATATGCGGTCTTTTGCTAGTGATATTGCCTTGCAGTATTCAGGGCATATCTGTAGTATTGCCTAGTTACTGTTGTGTGTAACAGATACGACATGCTGGTAAATCGTTCCTAGGATATCATAAAATGAGATGACTATAGCCTTTCCAGCAGAAGCAACTACATTGTGTATGTGTGTAAGTGCCTGCGTGTGTATTGGTGATGTGGAGATTTCACACAGAGCTTTACTGCTTGCTCTCAGGATCGAAATAATACAGCCAGGTTTCATCAGCAGTCATTACCTTTAAAAGAAACGCCTTATCTTCCATAAAACTGCAACCGAAAGTTCTTTTGTCCGGAAATCAGCAGTCTTGAAACCCCAACGTGCACAGACACGCCTCAGGTACAGCTTTTCAGTAAAAGTGCGGTTGGCAGTAAACTTTTCAGAATTTTTAAAGTGTTCTTAATGTTATTTGACGATCCTCTCTCACAATGACAGCAGCGGATTTAATCTTTTCTCCCGTTAGAGCACAAACTGTAGCGTCAGGTTCTCCTTTCTTTTTAATTGATTGTCTCCCCGCTTTAAATATTTTAAACCATTATCGAGCCGCACTCTACATAAGAACAAACTCTCCGCAGGCCCTCAGCTGAAGATTTGTTGAGAGGAAAGCAGTATTTCAGAGCAGCAGATTGTTCCTCGCCTGTCACCTCCATTTAGTTGTCCTATGTCGCAATTTGCATACCTCTCATAAGCAGGGACCGGAAATGATAACATTGAAACTAGTACCACGTGCACATTAAGCAATAAGCTAAGAAGATATTATAAAGTTAAAATTATGCGCCAGAAATGATGTCTGTAAATGAAGTATGGTCATTCTTTACTGAGCAATCCTAGTAGTGGTAGTAGTATTTGGTTTATTTACGGAGCTCTTTAACATCCCAGGTCATCAGCGTCCCATTCAATTCAGGGCTTGAAATGGTCGATAAATTTTGCTCAGAGGCCTCTTCTTTCAGGCTTGAGGTTCTTTTAGTTGCCATAAATCCCCACGGCTTTACTTCACTTCCGAAGGAAGCTACACTTAGGCTTTTTTACAGCTCATGTGCCATAAAGGGCAAATTGTTATAAGAAGAATGTTAAATATTCTACAGAATGCTTAAAATAGAAACTTCATACAGACATTTTATATAAAAAAATAATAACGTAATAACCTACAGTAATAGTGAAATACGGCATCTCTGTTCAAGGTATGTTATGCCGAACTTGGATCGCTGTTAACCAAAGCCGGTAGCAGGATCTTGAGGCGCCAGCTACTTTACGGATTGAGTGTCTGATCCTCTCACTCCCACCCCCCCCCCCACCTTCCTGCAGCTGACTGAGCTGAGCTTAAGAAGCTTAGGTTTAGCTTACTCAACTTTTCTTTATTTTCATCTCCGTATTCTTTCTGCCTGAGTGTCTAATTATTTATTTATGGCGAAGCGAACAGACTTTCCAAGAAGTAGAAAGCAGACAAAAGAAAAAAATCTGTTTTATGTGTCGTATTTGTAACATTTTGTAACTATATGTAAACATAAGATAAAATATACAGTCTGGAGACTGTAAGGTCGCGATATGATGTAGAAATGCACTGGATCACATCTTGATTTTAAAATTGTTTCCTTCTGTACTCCTCGGCTTGATACACAAATGTGAAGAATGATGAAAGTGTAGATTTGCCAAATTAGCAAAAAAAGGAATGTTCATATGCTTTTAATGTACCTTGTTTAGTTTTTGTGGAGAAGTGAAGTCGTGGTATAAACGCTTCAGAGAGCTGGGGCAGGCACATGGCAGTGGCTATGATTATAAACAGAGCCTCCATTTTTTTACTAAAGTCTTTCAAAAATTAAAACCTAATTTATGAACTTTGTGAACTGTATTTAGGCTGTTAGTAGTTTATTTTTGTTTATTGGTCAGTTTTCTGCTTTTAATAGTGCTCTTTGTAAAATATTTCTTTCCTTCTCTAAAATTGTACATTCATATATTATATGGTCAACTGTTAGATGTCCACTATTATGTACATATATTGCTCATTTCATTATTTTAATTTATGAAGCTATGATTTTAAATTTCCAAGAACTGTTTTGTGTTTTAGTCTGTCCGTCATCTTTGGATAGAAGGATCCGATAATTTCACTCTTTGTCGTTTTGTCCCATTCCCTTTCCCAATTCATTACACATTCATCACTTAAACCACTAATAACTACATTTTTTTAAAATTCTGTTAATCTCTTCAGTGTCTGCTGTTTGCTGCCTATTTTGAAAGTTTGTCTACTAGCTCGTTTTCGTAGTGTTCAGCGTGTGCTTTTATCCATTAGAATTCTATTTCTCAGTTCTGCTTCTCCATTTCTTGACGACCGTCGTAATTTGTTCAATAAGGTATGAATGGTTCTTCCAGTTCTTAAGCGAGTCTGATGTTGTACGGCTGTCTGTGAATATGGCTGCTTTATTTTTGGTTTTCATAGACAGAATGTGTCCTAGAGCTTCAATAGTGTATTTTATGTTATCTGTGAATATGACTATTCCCATGTTCGTTCTTACTTCCTTACTATATATCTGTATTGCTTTCGAGCTGTTTTCTATTCCTTGTGCCACCTTTATTGTTTCTACCGGGTGCACCCAGTACTTTACTTCCTCTTCTCTATCAACAATGTTTTCATGTTCTCTGATAAACTTGTACCTTACTGTTTCCTCTATTTTGATATGAAGGGGGATTGTTCCACCGATAACGCGGAGTGCTTCATTTAACTATCCGGCAAGCATTTGCAATTTTAATGTTGATCAGTCTTTGAGCTCTAGTTAACTTATTTCTGTTGTATGCGGTATCTAGCACCCTTCTCCATACTGGTTTTCCATGTAAGATTAAAAGTGAAATTCCTACTGTACACACGTTCTTTAGCCCTTCGTTTTTGAGCCCCCGTGTAATTTTTCTGGCTTTGAAAGTGAGTGTTTCAACTTTATACTTTTCTCTACTATAAATTCAACATGGCAACTGAAGGTTAGTTTGATACAAATATTATTCCTTAATATTTCATCCTGTTAACTTGGCCAAGTAGTTAGTAGTTTAATTTCATTTTTATCTCTACGTGTCCTGCATGTCAGAGCATTATTTTCGTTGAAGTTTAATTTGATGTTAGTAGTTTAATTTGAAAGGTTGTCGATTTCTATATTCATGTAGTTTTCTGTTTCTGTGATGTTAACATAATAGACCATAGACCATCAGCGAAGGCTACGGTTTTGGGTGACTTGTTGATTCCAAACTGAGTAGCCAGTTCGACATCAGGTTTCTGAAGTCAAAAAAAAAAAAATGTGAAATAGCATCTCGATGGCACACACTGTTCGAAAATTTTAATTTGCAAACCAACTATGAGTATAAAATAAATAAAATAAAATTTATTTATTTATAAAATATACATGCAAAACAAGCAAATATGCAAACTGCTGAAATGTTATGCTTATTAACAAAACTATAATTATGTTCAATATAAAATGTTATTGGAAATTTATAATTAGTTCGCCCACCAAAAGAATTTACTTTCTGACAGTAGAGAAGAAATATGCATTTGCATTAAAATCCTATATCTAGTTATAAGATATGTTTTAATGTTTTTCCTAAATGTATATAGCTTTTACTTTCCCAGAATGGGTAAAATTCTTTGGTTTAAAAGGTTTATTTTCCTTTTTATTGTTATTTTACAGGGAAAAAAAAAAACGTTGTCGTATTTTACATTCCTTTTAATCTGATTTTATTTTCATTCTTCCTTTTATAATTAAAAGAAAACTTTCTTTATCTTCATTTAAATTTGTAGGTTTGCAACACATTTAAAAATTTAAATGTAGCTCGTATAATTACGTACACAAACATTTACATTTCACTCATGAAAATGAACTTCGTTATTCTTTATATATGTAAAATGTTAAGTGTATTTATTTTGTATTTTCACAATCCTACCACTCACAATGTAACTAATACTGGCAATTGACCTTTGAAGTATTGTCCAAAGCAGCCATATTCTGTTACTGCTTAGATATTAAATATTTAAGGTGTAGGGCATTGAAAATACACAAAGAGTTTGAAGAAAGTTAATCAAAAAGCATATGAAAGACAATGAGGAAAAATTGTTGCACCAAAGGATAATTAGATCCACTACCGTGCCGCAGACAATAGTGCGTCTGCTTGTGAATTGGCAGGCTCGGTTTCGATCTCCGGTTGGCACATATGATCGGATACAAGGTGACATAGACGCGAAGAATTCTGGAATCATTAATTTCATTTATCCTCTCTAAAGACCCTGGAAGTTGGCATGGTAGTAAATTCATTAAAAAACATTACTAATACATTGTCACATAAACACGCAGAAAATCGAGGCAAACCTGAATTGAAACTAGAACAAGTTCAGCGCAGAGCAGATATCTTCAGTATTTGCCTCTTAATTTATCTCGAGAATAACACATGCATCATGATCATTGTCACATATAATGAAACATTTAAGTACTACTGCATCCCTGGCGTTCAAAACAGAGCAATTTCTCCTAACCTGTGACATATGTTGTTAAATGAGGTCAGTTTGACACACTTCTTTATGAGCTAATTTAAAAAATGTACGCGATTAATAATAAGTTTCTCCTCAATGAGCTTCTCCAGATATGGGTCAGCGATATACGGTATTAGTTAAACGAAATCTAATTCTCTTGCAACAAGACAACACCTTGTTCCCAGTATCACTGAAAGAACGCAATAATTAACTGCCACATTAGGCATATAATACAGCTCTTGAGACTTCCGAATGGCATCTGACCAGGTGATCTGTTTTGTTTTCTCCCGGAGTGTTTTGCCTATGAGCAAGCGCGTCGCTCGTTAGCCGACCAGCCGGATCTCGGTGATTAGCGGTAGGGTAAAACAATAAACAAACCACCCACGGCGCGGCAAACTTGTGGGTGCTCGGTCACAGGAAAAACCCTAGTCCTAGAGGAAAGCATCACTGATCGCACTGTATTTGGTTCGTAGAACAAATATAAATAACATTAACATAGCTGAAATGAGGATCTGTGAAAACAACTGCTGGAAACATGGCAATGGTAAAATGATGATTCAATGTCATAAATTTTATCTTTTGCTTTACTTTCCGTGTAAAACATGTTTTGAAAAAATAAATATTCACGAAGAATATCATTTAGTAGAGGTATATGCATTTTGACACCAGTATTTTTAACACGAATACTACTGTCCTTATTTGTAGTACTCTTCACAGGATAGTAATATCAGAAAGAAAAAAAACATAATCAAACCGTAAGTAGCTCGTTGAAATATTTCCGTACAAAAGGACGACTCATGCGAATATAATTTGGGGTGCATGTAACAAATTGTTTTGCTTATTCTGTGAATCTGCAATAGTATGTGCATATATTTGCATGTAGTGATCGATATATTGTGCATTGTCTGTCAGCTGCGAGAGACAAGATTGTGCCACTGTTGCGGGATGAGCATTGTGTAATGCTCCATGTCAAACGGAATCTGGAGATCGCACGGTCTAATAACCTAACCTAATCAATTATCTCTGCACCTTAGTCTAATTGATCAGGTATAGATTATGGCGCAGACTAGGTGCACAAATTCGAATTTGAAATCATCGTCTCTCATTGGGCCAGCACAGCTCAAAATCATTCATTAATATTCATAGCATTTTAATTATTTTAATCACAACGCTTACAACTTCTTATGACTTTAGAGATTTTTTTTGTCAAATTAAATTCATATGCGAAAAGTGAAGAGATTTTACAGTGATATATATGTATATATATATATATATAGTGGAGATTACTACATGTATATATGGTAGAGATTACTACATTTGGAAAGTTAAACAGACCCAAAATGTAGGGGAAATCAGTACTACAAATAAAGCTAGTAATAAGGGGAACAAAATGTTTAAATATATTTTTTTCTATTTCATTGCCTTTTCGAAAAAAATTAATATTTTATCTCGAAAAAGATACGACAAGATTCTACATAGTTAATTGCGGAGGTAGCTGGAAGAAGGGGCACACTTCAAAACACTGTTTTGAAAAAACAGAGTCAAAAGTTTTACAAACCATATATGTGGATATTAAATTCTTCTTAAATAATAAATGCGCTTATTATTTATAATTTCAGAAAATCGAGATTATAATATTAAAAGAATGCTATCCCTTTATTAAATTTTTTTTTTTTGAAAATGAAGACCAAAATCATTGGAGCATGCGTATTATTTTGAGAGGAATTTTTAATATGTGGGATAGATTAATAAAAAAAATCTCAAATTTGGAAAATTAAAATTTTTACATGAAAATAACTTTACATAATACGTCACAATTTATTTCATCACACAGTAGCATAATTTTTCAGTACTGTTTTACTTTTCTTCTTAATATTTTTGGACACTGAGGAAAAAATATGAAAAAAATAGACTTAAACAAATAAGTTTCTGGAAGAAAGTAAGGAGGATAGATGATATTGAGAGACAAGATATATGATCAGGCTTTGGAAATAAAGGTTCTTTGAGACTGTACAAGATATCAAAGAAAGATTGGGGTAGGGAGAAGTATGTTGACAGCTGTGATAAACAAAGGAGGGAGGAATATGCATGGATGCAAACGTGGGCATTGTATCTTAAAGAACTTAGAATTAGCAGTATTGAAATATGTGTTATGCGCGGAGAAACAAAGGGTTTGTTTCATTACTTGATACAGTGCAAGGAAACAAGGAATTGGAGAGAGGGGTATACGGGATTCAGAATGGAATAAAATGGAAAACAATATTTTAGAATAAAATTGTTGACAATCAGAGGATGGGAAAGTAGTAGGAATGTGGTGAATATTTAGGAAGAGTAAGGGGTAAGGGGCAAATGAATTAGGGATGTTAAGGGAGAAAATGTAAGAATATAAAAGTTCTGTTTTTTTCACAAAGGCGCCAAGGGATTTTTAAGAGAATACTCCAAGCAATGGCCTCTACCGTCTTAAGATTCTTCGGCGAAAAATTACGCAAATTTCCCATCTCTTGAACTTTATTACAAATTTCAAGTGTTACTGTATTCTTGGCATTCTGGGGACTTTTCCTCGAATGATCCATGAACCTCAGAATGTTGGTCTTATGAAACGGACATTGCAGTGACATACGAGCTCTCGGCTCGCATAAAATCACCTTAACCGCATTCGTGGTGTAATGGGAACGTTCTAATTCGGAGATGTTCGGTTTGAATCACGGTTAAGTCAAGCTGTCTGGATGTTTTTTTTTTTTTTTTTTTCCGGAGTGTTCCGTTACCCTGAGAAGGTGAATGTCAAGTAGCTTTAAGGCGCCAAGGACTCATTTGCACCATCCCTACAGACCTGCACCTGTAGTATTCAGTCCACAGTCTACAGATGTCACGAGAAAACTAATGCAGTTCTAGTGACAATAAATAAAAACATTACAAAAATCACTTTAATGAGGCATTTCCCTCGCTTAATGTATTTATAAACGAATGCCACGCACAAGTTCCGAGTGATGCCGGCATATGTTTCCTTTTATTCATTAAATATATTTAATATATACAGGTTGCGGAAAACCAATGTGCAGAACTAAGCATTTTGAGGTTCGGAACATGGGGGGTTGCAAATGCTGTATAATACAGCGTTGGTCACTGCGCCCGATCCATCTGTCACCGAAAGTTCTGTTTAGGTGATTTCGAGCTGCAAGTGTTAAGTGTGCAGGGACCCGTCACGTTTGAACCGCAAGTTTCGCCTAATTTCAAGACGACGGTATTAACGTCCCATCCAGTAGGCTTGAAAACACAAATGCTGCATTAACATCAGACACCTCTAGCGATAGCGACACAAGGGTACGTTTTGTTTACATCTGACTCGCCACAAACTATTTTCACAATCTGATACTCTAACATGACTGATTTAATGTAAACGCGTGAAGTGCAGGAAAAAATCTTCCGTGACCCCTTATTTCTATACTCAAAATGCTTAGTTTGATACTGCGTTTCTACTCTACAATTTTCTGCACATTGTTTTCCCGCACCCATGAAATATTGTATATATATATATTTCATGATTTCAGTATTGAGTGACTGGTTTTCATCTGGCTGAAAATGAGAACTTAGCAAGACAAAGAGTTTTTGTATTTGTGTGCAGTAGCAAACATTGTTACAGGAAACAAATATGAATTTGACTATGCTGTTATTCTTATGCATGTGACTAAATTGAAATATTCTCCAATGACATCTGCAGATAATGAAATAAAACTTATGTCTTCAAACTTATATTTACATACAAAAGATACGCCTTTTTGGTGAGCATTTGGAAGAGGAAGAAAACCACGGAAAATAAGTGATTTATGTTAAACAGTTTGGTACTTATTTTTTCTGATTATCTAAATCAAGTTATGTTCTCAAATGAGGTTTATTTTACAAAGGTACGTTTGTGCTTTATTTTAAAAAAATGAAACAAACTATAAACTTTTTCAGTTAAACATTTCCGCCTCCTTCCAGGGTAAAAAGGTCTTTGGAAGAAACATTGAGCACAGGATACTTTGCAATCTAGCGAGTGGGTAAAGAAGTAACACGACCTCATTTTGCAAAAATCCCTATACTAGGAGACTCTGTGTCATATTTTCAATTCTAGAACAACTGATTATACTGATAGAAATTCGGTTCGCATTTAAATGACTCACGGTAATATCGGAATAAATTTGATCACTCAGTTTATATGCATATAAATATCTGGTGGCCATACTGAAAGAACCAGTCAATTAATATTTTACTGTAACGCTGAAAATAGTTTGCCCCCTTTCCTTAGTTCATAACTTTCTTTGCAACCTACGATAGCTAAAGTGGGTGTTGGAGTCAGCAGCGAGTTGGTAGGCATCAGGGTTTCCACTGCGGCGGAATATTACATCAAAAATAGGCTATACAATTTCTCCATATTCTTTAACTTAACCTTTAATTTTTTAACTTCGCGGTTCTAGCTTGATTGCGTTTATTTTTAAGCTTTCAGTAATAAAATAAATCCTCATTAGGCAAATTAAACAATTGGCTAATGACACATTTTAATGACAAGTAACTGATGGTTTAACTGCAATGACTAAACTTTAATACAACAGATCATATAGTAAGTGCAATTAAAATCTTTTTAAAATAAATTATTGTCCAATGTTGTTTTGAAGTTAAATACATATATGTACTATTGCATAGCAAATTCTGCATTACTGCCTGACATTTGGAACAAGCTGTTCAGGTGATTTTCCATCCAGTTTTGGTTTTTGCTTTATATACTGACGGACTATGGACTCTTTTGCCCACTAACCCAACACTTTCGTCGTCTTGAACACTATTTAATGTAAAACGTTTTAAAACCAATTAACTTTACAATAATTTTTCTTTAAAGTTTATAATAATTGTTATATATTCTGTACAATTCACTATATTCCCACGTTAACATTTTTGCCCATAAAACGTGTGCAGCCAATGACTCTTTCCCTTCCTTACCTCCTCTTCCCTTCCCTCACAGGCTCTATTTAGCAAGCTGCAGGGTGCAATGCCACACTCAAAATTAACTCGAAGTATCACTGCATCACAGACCTCTCGGCCGTTTTACCGCTCTTGCAAACGTGATGTATAGACACACGTGATGTATAGTAGCACAGAATTGATTACTAAACCTTCAGTAAATTTTGTTACTCATCTCTTTAACTTCATCCGTCCAATTGCAATTAAAGCTCTGACGGACTTTGACTTTTTTCTCGATGCAGGCACATTAAACGTTTGGTTGTCGTAGATACGTGCTTTCTATCTCAGGCAGGTTTGCATGGGATAGAAAGCAACATAGGAAAACGGCAGCTAACAGTGATGTAAAAACTTGCCAGTCTGAATAACTATCTATTTAAAATTAATTTATAAATATCTAATTAATATAACAGGGAGCTCGCTAACTTCTTAAATACAAGTACATTACTTTATTTAAGCACTTGGGAGCTAACCCCGTTCTTAATCTCCCCTAAACTTACATATCTTTATCTCAAACAACTGAAAACGAGAATAACTAAGACTTAAATATTGTTATGAAGAATATGCAAGCAATTTCATAATTAGTTTGATTTATGTAATACCTTATTTACACACTGTTGACCGAGGTCGTTAAGGCGCGGACTCGTGAGCGGGAGGTCTGGGGTTCGAATCCCGCCAGTACCGGCCTCCCTGACTGAGGTTTTATCCAGGTTTTCCTCAGTCCTCATAACTGGAAAATGCCGGGAGATATCCTAAACGTAGGCCTGGAACGTTTCCTTCCTTAAAAAGTATCATTTCATTTCATGTATTATCATCAGTGTCCACCGCCTGTGGTGTCTCAGTAGTAAAAACGGGCGTTAAACACTATTAAACACACACACACACACACACACACACACACGCTCACACTGACAGGTAATCGGCATCCTTTGATTCGATGACCCTTCCGATATGTGGCACGTTCCTTATCAAGTCCCAAAGGAGAAAAAGGAAGCGTCACTGAATTTATGTAATTTGAAAGTCTCATGTTTCTCTACGCATTTGCCATAGTTCCCCCTTGAAATGAATCCCACGACAAATTGCTGGCAACACGATACAAGACTGCCAACACATACATACTAACATCAAGTTCCACATCGTTCCACAATATGCCAATTTAGATAATAAGGTAAAGTTTAAAACAAAAGGGAATTATTTTTAGGTTGCATCCTCTAACCCCCTGGCAGCCCCACTTTGAAATTTTAAATGATACACCTATGCCTTATGATATTAATATTTTTTAAAGAGGATTATCACTAGGTATCGGAATTCTTAATAACATAAAATTAAATTAGATATACTTATATAAGCTACCAAGTCAATACAAACTGTGAGTCACTACCGGTAGGTGAAACAGAATTGATGAGTAACAACCTTAAAGTGAGAGGATGGTTTGTAACTCATGACCTACTGTATCTCTCTCTCAGGTTGTCTACATTCAGCACCAACATAACTTCATTCTGCTTTGAATGTTTAGAAATTCCAATGCCCAACTAGCATATCCTTTTTTTGTTTCTATGGTTACCTGGGAACCTGGATGTTGCATTGTTGTTTCAATTTGAACAGAATAAAACTATAAAAGCAATGAAGCATTTAATGTAATATTTGAATTTTGTTAATAATTCGTTTTAAATGTTGTAAAGTACAGAGACAACCTCCTTGGTCTAGTGGTAACGTTTGCGACTACTGATCTGTCTGGGTAAGGTTTTTTTTCTTCTTCTGAGTTTTTCCTTACCCTGACAGAGCGAATGCTCATTTACGCCATCAGTTCATTTCATTTTTTTCTACAATTTACCCCTAAAATTTACAGACGTTGCTAGAAAATCAGTGCAGTGGAAAGTACAACAAACAAAAAAAAAAAAAAAAAAAAGATACAGATATCATCTGATATATACATTTTAAAGATGATCACATCTTTTAGTTTTCTGTATTTGGACGGGATAAAAAACGAACAAGTAATTACAAAAACTATAAACATAAAAGTCATTCTAAATTCCTATGGTGTGCGACTTTTGCTTCAGTCTGTATAAACGAAAGCAGAGATATGTCTAAAATATCAATGAAAAATCTTGTTTGATTTATGAAAACAGATGTCTCACCCGAATCTTCCAACTCACACTATTCACGAGGGGCCTCTCAGTCAATGAGCATTTGCTGTCTGAAAAAGCAATCTTGCTAACGAAAAACGGCCCCTGCTGTCGAGTTTACTGGTAGGATATCGCTGCAGCCGCCAGGGGAATTCCCCCTTCCCCCCATTAAGTAACACCCGAGGTGTAAAAAGCCGCAATGAATATTTTATGGCATCCGAAACCACTCAAGCGTTTTAACCTTTTAGAGATTGCCGCCCGCTTAACAATCCACCATTTTGCAAATTATTCAATAAAACAGTAAAACTTCCCTTCCACACGACGATAAAAACTCTTTCATAATTCCATTAACTATGAATATTTAAAGTCATCTCGCCTACTTTAAGATCTCTGACAACTGCCTTTGTTCCGTGGAAGCATTTTAATTTATTCCACGAGCGTTTATGCGTTCTTTTCACAGTAGATGCATCCTCCCTCTTTTAAATTAAGGGTTAAAGTGTCTGCTGCCATTTGGTGAGCACAGATAAAAGAAAAAGAATTAGTTTCTCGCAACATAAGAAGGTGAAATTGTGAGAGATAACAGGAATAAGGATTACAATTAATAGAAGAACGAAAATTCTGTGCAATGACACAAAGGCAATTTTCTATTATTATTTATAGCTAGCATCTTATATATTACAAACTGTAATTACAATTATTAAATTTATTAACCTTTCAAAATCATCTCTACGAATATGTATATAGGAGTTAATTACCCTATTTTCTTAGTAAATAAAAGTGTATTTTATTTCCAATAATAACAAAACCTAGAGTAAATAATCCATATTAGGTCAAAGAGGGGTCTATTTTAATAAATAAGGGAGATGGGGCTTATCACGTTTTCTTCTTAATACTTGCATATGTAGGTATTTACCTTTAGCCGGCGTTGTGAAAGGGAAGTTGAAATCTTTATTATTAAGACCTTAAGAGATCAAACTACAATATTCAGTACATTTACCGAATCAAATATGTAATTAATATAATTTGAAAATCTTTATGAACAAAACTGAAATTGTAACTTTCTTAGGGATACCCATAGAACGAATATAGATAATGAAATTATTGAACAAATTCAACATTACAGTTACTTAGGTTCTGATTTCATCTATAACTATAATTATTATACTGAAAAAAATTAAACATATACAAAAATGGATTGCATTGATAGGGACGGAGGAAGATATTTCGGTACTTCACCTTGCTCAAGAGTTTGCTGCTTGTACCTATGCCCCGCAGGGGGTACACTACTGGGAGGAAGGAATTAAAAGAGGGAGACACCGTGAGACCGGGATCCAGGGACGGTGAAACACAACACAGGAGGGATCATTAACATTGTTTCCAGATAAAACGGCCGAAAGCCGGCGGAGGCCTCTCCTACAGAATCTCTCATAAGAACCGTTTCCATTCCATTTCAACGCGCAAGTTACTGTCACACTGTACCAACCTATCTCGATTGGCATTTTAGATTCTGTAAGAGAACCAATGCAATGAATGGGATAGTGGAAAGTTGGTGGATAGGAGATTTTCATTTTAGCATTCACCTTAACGCGAAGAACCAACCCCAATATCAAGTTAGCCAATCATATCGGTTATCAAATAAAGGGTGAAACTATCAAGAAAACTAAACCATAACAAAGAAAACACGATTACAATTATGGCATACAGACGTTGACATATGTGAGTGAAATATAGTTAATGATTCAAAGATATGGAAATTGACATATATCAGTGTTGGAGATGACATTTTTATAGCGATAAAAGGCTGTAGGATATAAACTTTAAACAATTAGAGAAGTATTCCTATTTACAATTAATTATTATATAGACCAGATCAACAAAAACATATGAAAATACAAATTAGATGGAATGCAAGCTGGAAGGAGAGGCATGGAAAGGTTCAGGAATGAGGGATATGAGATGCAAAGACTTAATTCTTGAAAGGAAGACAATGAAGTAGAAGGCGAATGCCAAAAAAGTTTAAGCTTATTGTAAGCTGACAAAATATTTATGCTAATATTTAACATGCCAAAGGTCAATAAAGAACATGAAAGTTTCTAATTATGTCACAAAATTTATGATTTTTTTTTTAATAATGCCTTACAACCCGAATACTTGAAACGTTTGCTCTTGTTGAATTATTTCAAGTACTACTGAAAAGAATGTTCTCGTTGTGACCTGCCTTAATTACTGAACTTTTCTTTACTTTCTTTCTTTCTTTCTTCTTCTTCTTCTTCTTCTTCTTCTTCTTATTTTTTTAAATATTTGCATCATTTATAGTACCCTAGATATTCAACTAATTAAAGGTTGCTTTGATTTTGTTTGATCTTTTTCAAAGTAAACAGATAATTATTGTTTACATTATTTTTCTTAAAATAATATGCTTCCTCTTCAACTTTATATTATTGGTATAATAACATTTTACTTCTACATGAAAAGAGATGTTTTATTCATGGACAGTCTAAAATAGACTAGAACAATATCGTTTTATTTCCTGGGGCTAGTTGTACTGTGCTAATTGTTTTTAGCTTTACAGGTATAACTCTGCTGTAAAATGTTTCTAAATGTTTATTTTGATTCCGTGACAAGATGCTGTTTAATTTTAGAGGTAATTTCATGTTGCAAACAAAAATAATGTTACCTAATTCTAGAATCTAACGCATAAATTTCATATTAAATATTCAGCATCATCAATACTCAACTGAATGATATATACCGATTTTAATCGTTTATAGATTTATATAGATTTTATATAACTGTCAAAACTCGTACTTCTTGGCAATAAAACCAAGCCACTTCCAAAATTTGAAAAAATTATAATCAAGTGTGTCTCAATTTTCTTGATATAACATTCGGTTATGTGAATAAAAATGCTTATCGTTATTTTTGAATCCCCTCTAAATAATCCTTTAATTATATTTGGAAGTTTTACTTCTAATAACGCTACCGCTGTTTAATCTGATAAATTAGTACATTAACTTAATTTTCCCCTCCCCCCGCTAGCTTTTTCGGTATCCTACAATCTTTTAAATCAGACAAAAGAAAAGGAAATAAAGAATACAATGTGTAGGTTGGTATCTGAAATAACAATGACTAATCGTTTAATTCGCCATTAAGTGTTGTATATCAGAGCGGGATTGTTGCTTTCCTACAAGAGACTATCCCAAGGGCAGTGCTTTGTTAACGAACGGGCACTTTGTAATCAAGTGGGAATAATCTACGGACGACAAGGTTACGTTAATTGACTTCATCAAGGGGAACTACCAAGTTCCGTCCGTTGCCGGTTGGTGTTCTTATCTCGAGACAAGCTAGCTAGCAATGCCCCGTGGGAGAATGTGGCGCCCTAGGGATGCAAACCTCTAGAGTGGCTATTATCAATATCGTTTATTGGAGCGTATCTAATTTAGGACAACACACGCGTGTGTGTTTACTATATGATACAGTGAAGTGATAGTAAATATTACAGGTTCTGAACTAGCATAGACTTTAAAACAGAGAATAATTTACTCGAGGTTATAGGTGCAAGAAAGACTGTGTTACAAACGAACTTTAAACAGAGCTGTAAGAGCTTGAAAGAGAGAGGGAGAAATAGTTCTCTATTGGTGGTTTGGAGGTTTATGTGAATCTAGGTCGTTATTGTTTACTTGGCTGCCCCAAGCCACGCTACATTGTACATGTTTGATGCGTGTTCACTCACAATAGAAGCCTATATGGACAGTATTTCTTGCCGCTTGTAAAACTCAAACGCTGGACAAATATTTAACAATAGTCTTCTTAAATAGTTTGGATAAAGTGCAATCTTTTTATGAATATATTTTTAAAAAATCTAATTTCTATGCGGAATGGTTTGTTAATCGTTCCTTTCGAAAGGTTTCGGTAATATTTTTTTTTTTTTTTTTTTTTTTTTTTTTTTGCTAAACTAGTACATGTTATAGCAAATAATAATTATGAAGTAAATTACGCTTTACGTATAATTTTTACTATCATTATTGATTCATAGTTTATTGTTAGACGTTTTATTGCCACCTAAAAGAAATGAAAATGGGTTTTGATGATGACAAGCTTCGAAATGTTTTACGACGATTCCGTACTGTCCCAATATGGATAAACAAAACCTGTTAACCGGCAAGATGTAACTTAGAGTTCTTCCATAGCAAATATAGAGTTCCTGCTGAAACAAGAACTCTATCTACACCGGGATGGATGGAATGGATGCCCGATTCTATGTATATATAGAGACAAATTAAAAAAGGTAATATATTTGCTCCTTTTTCATGGCTTTAAAGTTCAAGTAGAAATAATTACGACAAGGCATGATGAAACACAGCTGATCAGTTTTTTTCCCCTCTTCATTTTATCCCTTATGCTCTTCGTTTTGCCACTATTTACCATTTTTGTTTCCTATTAATCGTGAAATTTAGCCATAGTTGGTTGATGCGACAATCCAGTTTTGGGAAAAATTGATGACTTGCTACACAGTTCAGACTGTTTGGAATAAGAGGTGCGCGCGTTGTGGAAACTGAAAGAGTTAATATTCTGTGTGCTAATATCTAAATAGTTCTAAATGCCAGTTGTTGTAGTTAGATATTGAGTAGCAAAGACCACAATAAAAGATATGTAGTTTCTTGTTAGCTCTTGCTGAGGGGTCGGTCCTGGTGGTGTAGTGGTTACCATACTTGCCTCCTATACCCAAAACGCGGGTTCGGACCAGGCCAGGACCGATGGATTTTTTCGGGCGTAAAAATCCTAAGTATGGCTTCCTTCGGAAGGGAAGTAAAGCCGTGGGTCCCGTGTCGTACATTTGCGGCACGAAAAAGAACCTCAAGCCTGAAAGAGAGGCCTCTGAGCAAAATTTGTCGGCCGTTGAATGGGACGCTGATTACCTGAGCTGTTAAAGAGCGTCCTTAAATAAATCAATCAATCTTGATAAGGGGTTAACTAAGTTTCCGTGTGTTTCGGCAAGAGATGAAGTATTTACGGATCATGCATGACCGCAGGAACAAAAATTGATTCAGCAGTCTCATGGGCGTTTCCTTGTCATTTGATTCTTTAAATTACGCAATCACTATCACGGCACTCTCTAGCATCCGCTTAAGGCATTTTCTGTTTCTCACAGAATCAAACGTAAGCAATAACCATGATTAAACCAGAGGATTAATGGATTGGATAGAAGAACTGGTCCGAAATTAGCTGACTGACAATTAGTCTAAGGAAGTTAATTCCTAGGATTCGATACCAGCCTGGAGAACTCCTCATTAACACGTTGTTATACTTTTGTGTCTTAGCTCAAAACTAAAGATTCTTCCAGTACTTGCGTGCAAATTATATGTATGGATATTCGTACTTCAGCCTTGCTCAAAAGCTGGCCATTGTGCCTATGTCCCCAGTGCAGGGAGGAAGGGCTGAGTTGAGGGATACACCTGACAACGAGGCATGGACATAGACGGAGTGCCTAATATTTTTCACAGATAGACTATCTCAAGGCCGGCGAAGCCTCCTCTAAGGAGTTCGAGTCCTCAGAAAGTCCGCTTCTATATCGGACACCGGGGCAGAAACTTTCAAAAGCGCAAGCCACCGTTACACCGCACCTGCCCAATTTGTCCTGGCACTTTCGACCCTGTAACACAGAACCAATGGCATGAAATAGGAGAGTGGAAAATTCATGAAAATGAAAGATCCATCCCAACATTTGCCGAAGGGATCAAAAAGTACTCAAGGCCAAGATGGCAAACTCAAAAAGGTTTGAACTTGAACCTTTTGAATGCTAGTTCCAGTCTTTAAATGTGAAATATCCCGCTCGGTTTAGTAATAGTAAGCACAATTGTGGGTGTTTTTGAAATAGTTTATGAGAATATTATTTAACTCAAACATTATAGCGAACGATGTGGTTACATGTACGAACGTAAGGAAATTGAAATCATACAGCAGTTGAGGTCATAAGCCATGCATTGAAACGATGGTTCTTGCAAGTGTTTATATTTAAATAGCGTTGAGTTGAACAATGTTTCTTGGTATCAATCATATGGGATCAATTCCGATAAACTTCCCATGAAACAAGAGTTAATATTTTGAACTTATTTGAAAATGATAGAGAAGTAAATGGAAATTTAAATTGTTTATACTTTCGGTACACGATTTGCTAAATATGTTTTGAAATAGTTTGTTACACTCATTTTTACAGTTTTGTTTAATTAATGAAACAGTATTAAGTATGTTTAGAAGTTACTTTAAACAATTGTTGATGTAAAATGCCAATGAAGTGCCCCAATAAAATAAGAAACCGACAGGAGTGCCAAGGTCGTTAAAGTAGGGACTGATGAGCGGGGGATCTGGGCTTTAATTCTCGCAGAGCCGTTCCCTCTGACGGGGTATGTACTACCTGTGATGCCTCGGCAGTAAAAATTAGCGTTAACACTATTAAAATACATAAATAAAATAAACAATTAAACAGAAATTACAAAATTATTTTTAAGGTATTTTAAAAAATTCTCATATATATGGACTGTAAGCTTAGAGCTGAAATAAAATTTGGTATGCGTAATAGTTCAAGATACCGTACAATTCCTTTTGTTTTCCCCCGGAGTGTTTTGCCCATGGGTAAGCGCGCTGTTCGTTAGCGATTAGCCAGCCAGCGGATCTCGGTGATTACCAAGAGGGTAACATAATAAAACATACCAACCACACAACCAATTTAAGACGCTCATTACTTACCATATTATCAAATGAGGTATTAAATCTGCCTGCCTTCATTTCCCACAAATTTTTATATCTCCTTAGGAATTATTCATAACTCACTGTAGTTTATTTTGAGAAATCCAGTCAATTTCCTGACGAATATTATCTTGAGTTCTTGTGTGTGTGTGTGCGCGCGCGTGCGGGTTCATCTTGTACGGCATTTTTTAATTTATCCCACGGATAATAATCGCAGGTGTTAAAGCGGGAAACCGAGGGGATCACAAACTCCTATTAATATCTCTATCTTGTAAAAACAAATTGTGAATTGCTCTCATGGAATTATTCGCAGTGTGAGCAGTGGAAGAGTCTTGTAGAAAAAATGCATGACGAGTTAATTCTCTGGAAAAAAAAAAAGTTAAAATGGTATCCGCATAAGTAACAGAATCAACTGTATGCTCAAAAAAGTACTGGTCCTGTGATTCTTTGATCACTTAGTTAACACATAAATCGTACATAAAGACAAGATGTGCCGTTATGAACACGCGAGACATAATACACTTTATGAATACTGTGGAATTAAGAAATGAAGAACAACACAACAATTACGCGGGAATAGCTGTGCTACGACTGCGACAGTCTACAAGGTCAACAAGCAAGCAGACTTATTACCCCGCAGCAGAGGAGTGGATTCTCGCTCAAAGGAAAAACTTGCGCCGCGAGGTAAAGCATCACTAATCGCAAATGTGATATATGACTCGCGGTTTTTTTTAATGGTGTTTAACGCCCGTTTTACTACTGAGGCACCACAGGCGTGAACACTGGTGATACATGAGATGAAATGATAAATTTAGAAAGAGTTTTTTAAGGAAGGAAACGTTCCAGGCCTAAGTTAGGGTTCCTCCCCGGCATTTTCCATTTATGAGGACTTAGAAAAACCTGGATAAAACCTCAGTCAGGAAGGGCAGTCCTGACGGGATCGAACATTAACAACCTCGCCCACCCGTCGCGGTATATATAACTCGCATAACGGAATGTTACTGTCTTAATGTTGACATATTGCGTCTCAGAGAAATATGGTGCCGAGTAGTAACTACAAGCATAAAGTTTCTTTATAAGGATTGTGATATTATTGCATCTCTATTAAGCATTTTTGGAGTTAGAAGGCCAGTTGCTTCGATGTCCACCCAGATATGCTGATAAGAAGAGCCCGGAAGTTAGGCAAAGTGTCTTCTATCTAGGTAGATATATTTAAGAGTCAGATAGAAATGAACATGTTTTCGCACATTTGGGGGCAGTTTTTATTTTGACTTTTTTTTATAGCTTCTGTCATCTATTTTAAGGTTTAATACTTTTTTTTTTTTTGCCTATTTTGGATTTTTGTGCGTTTTTCTGCAATTATTTGCGCATTTTTAAAAAGGACATAAAACATTCAATATATCTGATAATTGGCATGTTCACCTTAAAATATTTTTTAAGAATGTTGTTATACAATTATTTCCTTTCAAGCAGCAAAATTTTAATCAACCCCGTTCACACTTCAGCTCTTCAAATAGCAAACTTTTCATTAGTGAAAGGAACGTACGGTTACCTCGGGCATATGAATACCAGGCAATTCATAGGATGAGGGAAGTACTGTAGTTTTGAATAGTTTTGGCGAATTACCTTTTATCGATCTGCGCGAAACAATTCTAGGAAACTTCTCAGCTATATAAATGTAACAAACGAGAAAGATGAAAAAGATGAGAGCGGCACAGTTGTGCAATAAACCGTCTATACAATGTGTTTAGTGCGGAAGTAAGAGAGATACTAACCTGTTTATGCGTTCCTCTATAAACGCATAAATAGAAAATGAAGTAGACCAGAAACCACTGTGCATCTTTTGCTCATTCGCCAGGACTATTCAAAACAACTTTACTTTGTCTTGATCAACATTACCGTGATGTCCTGAAAGGTGAATCTTCTGTTGTAACTGGTATGAGTCCTTCCGAAATACCTTGTATGCTCTAATCACTTCAATGGAAGCAGAACGTTCTGTTTCCATGATGAAACATTTATCTCTGGCAAGTGCTTTACTATACAGTTGATACCTTGAAAAAGCATCTTTTATTTCTTGTAACCAAGAACAGCAAGCTCAAGTACTTTAATTATGTGATAAAGAAACCGTTTAGTATCTTAAATACCTATTTTCATTAATAATGAGTGATATTACTCTGTTTTCACTTTTAATATATGCCTTATTTTAATTATATTACTGTCTATGTTCAGTATTTTAAGTGCCTTTTTTCCTATCTATTTTAATCAAAATAAAATCCTCGGCTTGCAGGCTGTATTGATAAGAAAGCATAGCAGTAGTGTACTTTTGCCTGCATAGCAGTGCCAGCTTTTCGTCGAGATGATTCTGGACGATAAACTTTTTTTTCGGAATATGAGTAGAGGCAGCTTGTATCGGCACCTTTGATGTTGTTCCTACTAAAATTCGTTCCGAGTTGGGTTTACTTATCTATCTGATGTCGCTTCTATCGTCGCATCACATACGTTTAAGAAAAGCTTTTAAAAATAGGAATTACACACTCAATTATTAAAACGTTAACTGTAACGAAAATGTACTTTTTCCAAAACAGATGTCAAATTTCAGTGCTTTTCACTGATATAAAAGATAATTGTGTGGAATACCACATTAATTAAAATGAGTTGATTTTTCTCTCGTTTATTGAACTTTACTTGCATGTAGGTGGCTTCTAAATGACAGTTAAACATATTTATGCATTATTACTTCATTTTAATTTTATGATAGCTGAAAAAGTGTAATGTTTCTTAATTTTACCGGGATACAAAAAAGTGAAGGTTAAGTAGCTGGCGAGCATAGTTTAGCTTTATAATTACCCTACATGACTGATCTCTGAAAACCACACATAATTTTCGCATTTTAAGGAAGCTCTACCACATGATGCTTATTATTGATGTAGGTCTGGAGAGAAGTATATCGCAAAGATGCGGGAGTGGTGTTCTGAAAAAGAACTAAATAAAACAAACCATTATCTGGCAGAAAAATTTACTATGCAAATACCATCTCTAGTAATTTTTTCTGTAATCATTTTTTTTACAGAATTATTGCCAAAAACAGTCTAACATGACCTGAAGTAATCATAACGATGAAAGGATCGCCCGATTTTAATTAGAGAATTTAGTATCAGTATTAATTAGTCGGTGGAACATTCATTATTATTTTAAAGATTTCCCAGTAGTGAAAAGAGTGACATTGTAACTTCTGGGGTTATTTAATTAAAAATATTCATCACTAAATTTTGTATTATTGAGAAAAACGCTGCTTCCAGAAAACTTTAAAAGCTCAACTGGCATTTTGGGGTCTGTTTGCAAACCACACTAATTGATTGAATGTGGGCATTTTCCTAGTCAATGTACCCGAAGCTAGAAGCAATCTATTTATTTAGAAGGCAATAACTAGTATAATTATAAATATTATGTAATAATTCGATCACGATCGCGGGATAGGCGACTGGCAAGGTGCCGGCATGCTGCTCACATGCCCTCCTGCAATACTGCCCTCTAACAATGAAGTCGTAAGACGGAGGTAGAGGATGCAGAGATCGCCATGTCTCACTCCGGGGTGTAGCGCCAAATAAGATATATATATATATATATATATATATATATATATATATATATATGTGTGTGTGTGTGTGTGTGTGTGTGTGTGTCTAAATGTCGTCCTTCCTTTTTTGAAAAAAAATACTTATTATTCTTAAATTGTTTTACGTTTTATTATTATTATTATTATTATTATTATTATTATTATTATTATTATTGTTATTATTATTATTATTATTATTATTATTATTATTATTATTCGTTCCTCTTTCTAATTGCGTATCATAGCTTAAGCACGCACGGTCTACGACCCAGGCCACAAAATATATTTGTAATGTGTATATAAAATTATATAACAACAAAGTTAACGTGTGCAACCAGAAAATCATCCGCTGGCTTTGATTCACAGGAACGAGCAGTGTCAACACAATCGCCAATAATTTTTTTTTTCATTGATTTATTTATGGACGCTCTTTAACATCTCAGGTCATCAGTGTCCCATTCAATTCAGGGCGTGAAACGGCCGACAAATTTTGCTCAGAGGCCTCTCTTTCAGGCTTGAGGTTCTTTTTCGTTCCGTAAATGTACGACACGGGACCCACGGCTTTACCTCCCTTCCGAGAGAAGCCATACTTAGGATTTTTACGCCCCGAAAAAATCCATCGGTCCTGGCCGGGTTCGAACATGCGATCTTCGGTTTAGGAGTCAAGTATGGTAACCACTACACCACCAGGACCGACAATCAATCGATCAATCGCCAATAAGCACCACCAAGTGGGTGACTTCAACTTCTACATCAATAGTAAATATTTCAGAATACTTACATTCGGCGATACACGTTATTAGCATTACGACAGCATATATGTCTCATAGCTGTTTAATTGATTAAAAATAAATATTTTGGAGTTGTGTTGAATTATACCATTGTTTTATTTATATAGAACCACCTAATGGAGAATTCAGGTATTAAACCAATTTCCCGACATGCACACAGACAATTCTATTCCACAAATATTCAAGCTATCCCTACTGTGACCAGACCGTTAGATAAAGCGCACAACAACAACGTTGCAGGTTCATCCTCGTAGAGATTGCACAAATTATGCGACCCTTTAGCTTGCGCTGAATACCTGGTGGTCATTTAATGCATCACCGAAATAGGGGCTCTTGTCGATATAATTGCGACACACAGTTTATGCTGTCGCAAACGTGAAACTTTCATCACTGTGAGGTTTAGATTGGTAGTCTAATACAATACACTGTTGATTTTCTTCAACAAATTGTAAAAATGCAGAAAACGATATCTAAAGCATGAGATGTGACCTATTTAGTTGGTTACCTGTAACTATAAATCAGCGACCTGAAGAATTCACGCGAAACTGCGCTAGCCTGCCACAACTAACTAACAAAACGTTTGATTATTATCGCTGATGGAGAGTCTTTATATCAGAGGATGTTAACTTCAAATTTAATATTGCGATATTGAAATGTTTGCAAGTTTTCTCGTATTACATATCTTTCACTATTATTATCAATATATTTTCAATAACAATCAATCTGTACAAAACACGAGGTTAACTTTCCACGAAATGCGCGTGACAAGAGACCGCATAATGGCTCTTATGGGCAAGAGGCTCCTGCTACCGCTTCCTCCCAAAATATTCCACAAGTAACTTGATTTGATATCAAAGAGAAGTTCAATCTTGCAACATGCTTTATTTTTCGACATAGTCCCCTCGAAGTTCAATGCAGTTGCTCCATTTCTCCAGTTTCCCTAATGGAAGTGAGTTTCTTCGAGGACCGGAAATGCTCGTTTACCTCCTGTATGACCCCTTACCTTTGTATTCATCCAGGAACGTTTTGAATATCGATAACAAATGGTAATCTGATGGAGCTAGATCAGGTGAATATGGTGGATGCGGATGCATTTCAACTCACCTTATTTTGGGTTATTCCCGGTCGTTTGTTTGTTTGTTTGTTTTTTTTTTGTTTTGCAATTGTTGGTCCCAATCACTCTAAAAGTGCGGCCTAGGATTTTTCAGTAATGTTTTTTTTTTTTCCTTCTTCAAGTAGTCAATCAAGAGAACTCTTTTTGCATCCCCAAAACTGAAGCCATCACCTTTCCAGAGTATGGGACGCATATCACCTTTTTCAGAGCCTGTTCGCCTCGCGCGATCAACTGTTTATACTGCTGTTTCTTTCCGATATACCTATAGTAATGAATCCACGTCTCATAAACAGTCACAAAACGCCATTAAAATCGACTGGATTCTTCTTAATATTACCACACAGTCGGTTGATTTCATCTTTGTTCCGGAGTGAGCAGAAGCGGCACCCAAATTTGGGCAAAGTTTTTCATGTGCAATTTATTATGCAAAATAAAATAAACTCTCTCAGTTGAGATGCTCGTAGTCTCTGCTACTTGGACGGTTTTATTCTTCTGTCAGCGAAAACTGATCATGAAACAATATCATGAATTTGGTCGTCTATTTCTGGCCTCACAGCTGATTTTGGGGCTCGAGGCTGTGGAGCGTCCTCGATGTTGTTCTGCCACGCTTGAACTCATTTGCCCAGAGTTTAACGGTTTCGAAGGAAGGGCACGCGTCACCCTATGTAGGCAACATCTCAAGAATTAAAAAGTTAACCATTTATCATTGTTGCTCAAAACGCTTGTTTTAAACAACTTCCAAGCAATAAATGAACGGCAGAATGACTTGTGACCATAGATTACTGGTACATTGAAAGCATATATGCAAACCAAGTTACTTATGAAGTTACCTCATAAAAGCCCTCTACAGACATTTCAAGCTTAAAAAGCAACGTTTATAGCAAATTTAAATTAGTATTTTGAGGGGTAGTGCAACTAACCTTCTTTGGATCCGCCCCCTGCGTTAAATATCCAGCTAACGTTGTTAAAGTATGGCGCTGTTAGCAATATGTTCCTCTTTAAAGCTTTGTTCTCTGTGTCTCATGAATCGAACTCGCATCACATTAGCTGTAAACGTATATAGTTTTCCCCTGCAGTTAGTGATATAAAAACTGTAAATGTAGCATCAATACGGACACACAAGTCTTATGTGCAGAATCTTTAATGTTATATATCATTTGAAAGGCAAAACACTGGGACAGTTCAAAACAGTCACTGTTGATGCCCCAAGCTCCAATTGTTTGTATAAAGCAGCGTAGAGAATGGACCAGTAGAGCATCCTTTTAAAAATAATTTGCTTTCTGGAACAGCATGTCCTGCTGAACAAAGAAGATACATTGAGATAGAGGGTTGCTTTTCCTTTGGGAACATCTTCCCTGCGGGGCAGTCCAGACAGAAAATAACTTATACCTGTCTTTTAAAGAAGAGAGCGGTTAGTGCTGGATAATGCAGGATAACCGATCAAGTTCGGGCTCAGACCTTGCCTCGTAAAAAAAGGAAATACACTCGTTTGGCATCACAATGGCCATTGTAAACTACAGCAAAGGCATTTATTACGACCGCAAAGAGAGAGAACGTGTTCTTGTTAAGGGACAATGGGGTGTGTAGACCGACATCATTTCTAATCGCAATAGCTCCAAAATGATGAAAAAAGCAACTGCGTAAACTAAGCGAATTCCTCACCAAGTAGAATTACTTTAAAAATATATAAAATCCAAATTGTGACCTTATTAATTAATGAAATGAATTAAGTTATAGCATTAGTATGTGGTATTAGTGGAACAAAATTAGAATTCTTGCAATCTATAAGTATCGCAAAAGAGAAACCACGCTTTTAGAAATATTATTATTATTATTATTATTATTATTATTATTATTATTATTATTATTATCATCATCATTACACCATCATCATTATCATCTTCATTATCGAGATTAAATCACAAAAATTAATGGTATACTATTAATTAAATGAAATATATAACTCGTGATAGACAAAGTTAAACTATGTGGGTATTTTTAAATAGTTTTAACTGTAACAGTGTTTATGAATTGAGGCCTTGTTTTCATTTTCACATTCACTAAAATAGAGAAAAATAACAGAGTTTCGAGTTACATTGTGTATTTAAGAAGACGATGTTTATATGTTTCAATAAAACAAAAACATGTTACTATTTAAAAACAATTAAAATATACTACGAAAATGTACACAATCAACAATAAACAATGTAAAGTTTCGTCGATTTTCAGTAGCTTTGAAATTTAATTTAAATTTTATTACAGTGTGTCCGTTTTTACAAATATAATTCTCAAACAAATATTAGATAAACTTTTCACATTTGCTATCTTCACGACGTGCTTTTGTTAAATATAAAACATATTCTTCGTTATAAATAGAATTTATATGGTCAATGAATATTTTATTTTACTTTAAAACAATATAGAAAACATAAAGCCAAAGCGTTTTTTAGTTATGGTTTTCAAGTATAGTTTTCCATTTTCCCTAATTTAGAAAAAACTAATTATTATTATTTTATTTTAATGGTATACCGAATTGTAGGGTAGAAAATATACGTTTCTTTTCCGCACTCTATATATTAAATATGGGGAAAACTTTCAGTTATTTAACATTAAACAGTATCATTTGAAGTAACAAGGATCTCATAAATATACTCTCCAGCAGCAAAAATCAATCGTTTCGTTAGTTGTAAGCTATTGTTAAATCACAGGCTGTTAACGTTTCGTGCGAATTCGTATTGTGTTAACTGGATGTAAAGTAAATTAACTTTATACTTACATTTTAAATTTTTTTTTCCTTTGCGACTATTGGAACAGAAAATTGACATAATACTAGATGGAGTTACTCCAAATATTAATTTTAGAAATAATGTGATTTAAAACAGAAAAATACAATATTTTCCCTTATAGATGGACTTCATTCTGCAGATTCCAACTTTAATTAAATTTTTTCGATACGTTCGCTACAATGAAAGCCAGAAGAACGACTGTTTTATTTTGTTTAAATAGGTATGTTTCTATGACATCTTTATTAAATTACCTCTCTGTGGTGTATGTTCACCCACCTATATATGAGTGTTAATTCATGTTATTAAGATTCTAGAAGCGTGTGGTCTATATATAGCAGTAGCAAAGTTGTGGGTTTTAATGCTACCGCGAGTCGCCGCCGTTTTCCATTTCGAGCGTAGGAAAATGATTCGATTTTATAACAAATTAGTGTAATTTCCCTCGCATCTTTATTACTGACATATTTATCCCTCCAAATTTGAGTCATGTTAAGTTTTGACGATACATTCTTCATGTATACAGAAATATCTTGACTCTTGTTAAAAGGCAATTCTGTCCTTGTTTACATAGTTGGTTCTTATCAAGTGGTCTTTGATGCAAGAACATTTAAGAGATGACAAACAATGATTACAATTAGAGAAGCGCTTGCAAAGCTTGTGAATTGTAGCTCATTATTTTTGTATTGGGGTGCTAAAAATAAAATACGAAAAACAAAGCTCCCTAAGACATTTCTTAGACTACATTTTAATCTGCAGAAGTTAATATCTTTAAAAGATCTGAGCAATATGTACGTTGGATACATCCTATACAATTCCTCAAATCAAAGAAGGGAAAAACTGAAAGGTAGTTTAGTAGCTATTATTTCATATTCCATTATAAGTATAATTATAATATCGGCAACTTTATTTTATAGTTTCATAATGTAATACTTTTTTGACAATTGTTACTGCAAATTTTATTTATTGATTAATTAATTTATTTGGACAGAGCTAAGGCCATTAAGCTTTCTCTCCCTTTCTACCAATGTTATAATAATTACACTAAGTTTCAGCAATACAAGTACAATATAACAAAACAGTGACAAGAAAATGCATATAAAAACCAATGTAAAACATGGAGCGTAAATTGGTGTTTTAACAAACACAAATAATAAAATATATAAACGTAATAATAAGAATAACAAAGTAAATTGTACAAATAGTAACTCATAATATATGTAACACATGAGAGTGAAAATTAATGTGCTCATAGAACACACAGAATGAAAAATACTAACGTTATTATGAAGTTAATAGGAAAGTTAGTAATGATCGTAATAAGAATAACTATAATAGGATGATAAATGTATTGGAACAGAAGACATCTAAGTGTAAGGTAATCTGTTATTTCTAATCACATGAAACATATGAAATGCTCCTGAAGTTTGGCAGTCTCTGTCGTCCAGAGACGGGCAGTTACGGTGAAAGATAACGAGTAAAGTGATTGGTGCAATGTAATAGTAAATTTTGAAAACGAGAAGAGGGATAAAATGGGTAGGATGGTAGATAATTTTGTAAATTAGCATAAGAACAATGGACATTTCCACGACCTTTCAGACGAAATCAACATAGCATTTTGAGGTAGGGTATTATATAATTGAACAAATGCACATCACGGGTGTAAACAGGCAAATGTACACGTAGCTTGTGGGTTAGGTTACAGTTAGTTAGTTACAGTTTACAGTTTACAGTTACAGTTTAAGCCTGTTAGAGGAAGTGAAGCATCTTTTTTAAGGTTCTGAATTAATCTTTTAAACGAGTGAATTTAGAACTTGTTTATCTGCAGGTTTCAGTAACATTGTTTTCTCAACAGAAATTAATCTAATATTAAACCAAGTTTTCTTACAGAATTAACTAAGTTTGGTTTATTTTAATGAGAGGAATATTCCTCATGTTTCCAATCGCTAGGGTCTCACTACCATTGCTGTGAGTTTGAGATTATGATCAGAACCCATGAGTGTACTCTATTCATACAATTAACCTGTTTCATATAAACGGCACATGTAGGTGGACAAACTTGGAAAATTAAGATATTTGTGAACTGCAAGTCTCATTTTGTTGAACGAACGACTCTAAATACTGGACATCTGGTGCTAGAGCCCTACAAATGGTTAATTGGTGAAAAATACCAGGAGACCATATTGAACTATAACATTTATACTTTTTTGCACACTTGTTCCCAGAAAAAAGTATTTAAATGTCTATGTATTTATCGTGCTGTATACGTAGCAAATATTACATGTATGCTGTAATAGCACGACTTTTAAAGACAGCACAATTACAAAGCAATCGAAACGTTTTTAATCAATAGGCAATGGGCAATAAGATAAGTGGTTTAGGCAATAAGATAATACTGGAATCCTATATGCAGGAATGAAAAGCTAATTTCTATTTATTTTCTTATTAATTTCATCCTGATCCCTTAATTGGCCATGGATAATCAATGCAAATGTTAAATGTAAATAGCACTAGAGATGTGAGTACTGAGAGGCTAAAGTGAAATCAGATTTCTACATTTCCACTCAGTAGAAAATGAAAATAGCAGGAGAATTATCAACAACGTTTTTGTGTAGACTCAGAAAGCCATCAGTTGACCCCACATCATGTTTTTGCCATTTTGAGATGCATTACTTTTATTTCCCGCATCAGTCCGTAAGTGTCCCAAGTCCTGTAGTAGGTCCCGGTAGTGTGGGAATAATGAATGATGTTTAACGAATTTTTTGCTACATAGGCACCACAGGCGATGAACACTGTCGATATATGAAATGAAATGATATATTGGAAAAGGATTTATGTTTAAGGAAGGAAACGTTCCAGGCCTAAGTTTAGGGCACCTCCCCGGCATTTGCTATTTATGAGGACTGAGGAAAGCCTGGAAAAAACATCAGTCAGGGAGGACGGTTCTGGTGGTATTCGAACCCAGACCTCCCGCTCACCGGCCAGGACCGATGTATTTTTTCGGGCATAAAAATCCTAAGTTTGGCTTACTTCGGAAGGGAAGTAAAGCTGGGGTCCCGTATCGTACATTTACGGCACTAAAAAGAACCTCAAGCCTGAAAAAAAGAGGCCTCTGAGCAAAATTTGTCGATCTTTTCACGCCCTGATTTGAATGGGACGCGGATGATCTGAAATGTTAAAAAGCGTCCGTTAATAAATCAAAGCAATAATAATAATAATAATAATAATAATAATAATAATAATAATAATAATAACAATAACAAGTCCTGTACGCGTGCGCCTTTTGTGTATAAGTGCTTCAATTAAAATTAATTGCCAAAATTAAAATATATTTGTTTAATGCAATTGCCTCTTTAAAAGTTTTTTTATACATCTATAAAAAGTATGTTTTATTCTTTCTCTTTTCATATATGTTATGTGCAAGGTGTTAAAAATGTATTGAATAAACTTTCAGGAGCATTATAAAATTATATTGCAGACTGAATAATATTATTATGTTGTGATTGAGACTGGTATATTTTGCCTTTGTATATCATGGAAATCTTTGTTCAGAATGCTGAGTTGTGCACTTTACCATAAATGTTAAAAGTGTCCGCTATTAGCTTCCTTACACAGTCAAAAATGACGTAATCCTTGTTTGCTGAAAAATGTGAGATGGAGAGGATCTGAGATCCCCAAATCTTACTTCATTGAACCTATCTCTTACGGACTACATCACAACTTTGGTGATAATTTCTATTGTTCATTCTGAGGTAACTTCTCTCTTTTTAATCTATATAGTTTAAGTCTCTGGTGTTAGTTCAGGTTCGTTATTTAACAAGAGAAACTTACTTTGGTGTCTACTTTTGTCTTCAAAAGCGTGGATATTACATTCTGAACATCCTGTATAACATTTTTTTCATAATAGTCCTCGATTTTTTGATGGTTCATTCATATAGAAGAGTTTCTCGTATTAGGGGTTATTATAATGATCTTTACATTTTACACATTTTTTCTTTCCCTTTTGAGTACACATATTGGAAACTAGTTGGAACAGCTTTGTCATTCAAAACGCGACAGCTGTACCAACACCTGAACTTCCTACCTGCATTGACGCAAATCCAAATGTTTCATAGTACTGCATTGTCCCCTAAGCGTTTTTTTCCCATCCTAGCACTCTGCTCTCTTTTTCTCTGTGAGAGAATTTTCCAATGTTTGTGCCCTCTGCAGGTTTATTTTCAAATCGGAAGCATAATTAATTTACCCCCGTCCTTTCAACGGCACAGAGGATGGGTAGGTCTCATTATAATCTCTTTCCAAGTGGTGTAATGAAGTTAGCGGGAATAAGAGCGCATGCGCGAGTCCATTGTGTGGAGGGAATTAGGATTTAGAGCACTCTGTGGTAGAGTGTGCAAACCCAAAATTTGGCTCGGGTAAAGGGGCGATCTCCGATAGCCTGCAAATGGAGACTGATGATGGGTCAAGTGAACAAGGGAAAACTGCAACGATATAGGTATTTAGGAGCTCGTAGACCCTAATGGCAGAAGTAACGTCTGCTTTGTGGTATCGCTTGTGTACAGCAATCTGTTTTTCAAACATTTGGCCCATTCAACTGTTTTATGTGAGAATTAAAATATTCCACCAAGTTGAATATTCTTCAGTGACATTGTTCTGCAAACACAATATGTCTGTCTGACTCGTTTATGTTTTTACTCCACACGGAGTTGATATGACCGGCTCCCGTCAAAAGCAAGGTGGACGCAATGGATTGCTTTTGCTAGAAATAGATAATAATGATTATATTACTATTTGCAAATAAAAGTTATAGTTCAATGTTAATACTATAATTTAGAATGAATGGTTTACGGTTTACTCTTGGTGCGCAATTTCACAGTGTTTCGCTGTTAATAAAGCTTCCCTTTCCCAGAACGCCAGTTGATTGTTGTTTAATTGGTTTATTTATGGACACTCTTTAACATCTCAGGTCACCAGCGTCCCATTCAAGTCAGGGCATGAAACGACTGACTTTTTGCTCAGAGGCCTTTTCTTTCAGGCTTCAGGTTCTTTTTTCGTGCCGTAAATGTACGACACGGGACCCACGCTTTATTTCCCTTCCGAAGGAAGCCATACTTAGGATTTTTACGCCTGAAAAAATCCATCGATCCTGGCCGGATTTGAACCCGCGATCTTGGGTTTAGAAGACAAGTGTGGCCACCACCCGACCGACTATGAACGCCAGCAGATTCTGTAACACACTTCTATAGTGTTACATATAGAACTAGGTACTGGATAGGGGTATTAGACATTTCAGTACCCACTATCGCATGGCAACACGAGTTCGGCTTTAAAAAACAAACATTTCAATACTGGAGGCACTGGCTAAAAATATTATTAAAAGAAATTATGAACCACTTAAACGAATGCACTTATCTTTTGAGGAAATTGAATATATTTATTGACGGATACTCTTTTCCTGTATGGTGATGGTTTTTCCCTAATAGTCACAGAGGTCTAATTCGGGCCACATATTCATACTAATAATTCTATCGTCATCAGCTGTTCGCATTGAAACTTTGGCTGTACGAGCCGTGGCAAAGTCTAATTTATGAATTGTGGCACAGCTTGGAACTCAGTCATGAGGGGATTTTTTTGGAATAATTTCGTGACAACACGAATCGATTCTGTACGCACACACAAATCATAAATACACACCCCTTGTGGAACAGAATACTTTAGGCTAATTATCAAAGCGACGTCGATGTGTTTGTAGAGTTTAGAAGAACCAAACACAATTTGGTATGAAATCCCAAATATACACAATTCATAATTGGTTTTTGGGGTTTCATTAGTGATAATGTCTATTTTATTACAGATCTGTTCAAATTTTATATCTGGTATTCATCTAAAAACATTGTGAAAAAATTTGTATATTTAATTTCTCTTTTATGGCGTCTTTTAGAGCTCCGTTTCTATGCTGATTTTTATTGCATCTTACATGAATATATCTATTACATATTTCTGCATTAAATCTAACAGTTTTACATTTATTTCCAATTTAAATACTACATAGTGATCCGTTTTGGTATGGATGAAAATAAAACACCGTTAAACTTTTACTAATTAACTTTATTTTTTGAAACTTTATGTTTAGAGCATTGAAAAAGGAAAACTTTCTCAGAACGCTGCATGGTTCCTGTTGCGCACTCTACATAACTCATAGCCCATATCCGTTGTAACATCAAAAGGCTGATTGGTTGCAAAGCTTTAGCAGTTTTTCTTTTCAGGTCACCAATTTACTTGGGTTTGTGTAAACAGACAGTGTCTTTAACAAAATCCCACACGAAGTCTGGAGGTGTTAGATCTGGGGAGTTTGTGGATCACACCACGCAGCACAGAAAATAGTGAACATCGCACGCCCAGTCAGGGACAGGGGGTACAGCATCTTGCCAGAATGCATTGTTCATATGTTCTTGGCAACAGAAACAAATAATGTCCACACTTTTGTACAAATAAAGCGACTCACTTCATACCAATGTCAACTTTTAGACATCACCTTTCAAGCTCGTGGGAAATGGAAGAATTTTCTCTTGTTCAAATAATGCAATTGTGTGCATTCCTCTTCCGCTTACAAAAAGCGAAAGTCCCTTCACTTAATCTTCTTCAATATCTTGACACTTCAATTTACAATTTTCATTTCACATTCTGCATGGTTTCAATTGTTGGTCATTAATAGTACAGTGCATGAAAACTCCCATAATTTAAGCATGAAATCGCCACCGAAACTTCTTCCTACTAGCTTAATAGTTTAATAATAACAATAATAATAATAATAATAATAATAATAATAATAATAATAATAATAAATGTTATCTATACCCAGACGAATAATCCTGCATTTCAGGATAACAGCTAGTTAAGGCTTTTTTTCTTGCAAACAAATTTGGTTTCTAGCCACTACACTCATCTTCTTGGCGCTTTTTTTTCCGAATTAAGAATTTGAACTAGTAAAGAAGGAACTCTTAATGTGAAACCTACAGATACTAAATCTGAAACGTCTGTCTTGGAAAATCAATTTCTTTAAGTAGCCAATTTTTAGTATACCAATCCGCGACATTAAGACATTCTCAAGACGTGAAAAATGTGATCCAAGTTATATGTTCTAGAGGAGCACTTTCTCTGTTTGTCCTCAGTTTCCCTCATTTCTCTGTTGTGTTTTACTTCCCACTGTTGCACCCCAGGAGAGAGAGAGAAGGCTGTACATCGTCTCTAGGGGCACTAAACCGGTGACGATGGAGAACGTGAAACATTACCCCTGATGGGATGGAGTGAGGAAGGAACTTATATTTGTCACAGCCCAGTTGACCGATGTCTTGTTTAGTTTTGCGAGAAAAGAGCCGTTGAAAAAACTTCAGACATTATGTGAAGAACGCTACTCACCACCGGCTTCCTCTGTTTTTCATCTTTCTTCCTTTTTCCTCCTCTCTCATTTACGTGTTCTTCCTGCAGGTCCATAGTACAATATCACCAACTAATTTGATTGCGCAACTAGACAAGTTGAGGGTCTTACTCTTCTGGTTACTCACCACTGCGGAATTATCTTCCTGAAATTTTACTTTAAACCCAAGAGAATTTTAGCATTAATACTTATCCTTATTTAAGACGACATTTTGTATAATAAACTGTCATTATCTTGATCATTTAAGTAATGCCATAGGGCGTTAATGACACAGGCATACTCATAAAATGTATAGTAAATTTAAAGTATTTTAGAATGCTAAATTGAAACTGATTCAAGTATATCTCTGCGCATGTCTCTATAGCCTTTAGCCTCATTCTGTCATAACCAGTTCATTTGAGTTCTTGTTAGATGTACGCTAATAGTCGAGCGGTAAAACGCAGGTGTCTAATCAGTGAGAGTCACCGAAGTTCGAATCCTACCTATACATGCATTGTTTTGTTCGTCATTTTTGTAAATAAAACAGTGTTAAGTATGCACATTGTAATATATCTTCCAATTGCAAATACCTATTTTAATTTTAAGACATTTATCCTTATCTTATTTATCAAAATAAATAAGAAACTAGTAATAATTTTTAATGAAATAAAGACAATTTATAATTTAGTTTTCGTTTTTCACTTTAGCATATATATTAACGTGGCATTTATTTCGAAAACGAAGATGATTAATTTATGATTTTTGTTTGAGCATAAATGCCTTAAAATTAAAATATATATTCTTACATTCTTCTATATTAAACATTAGCTACTTTTACTAGTAAAATCTAACAAATAAGGAGAATTTGAACATAAGCGGCTCTTATTGCAATACACATGATTTTGTAATATCAGCTATCAGGGCACACTGTCCGAACAAACGTGTTTCCTTTTTATATCTTGAACATGACCTGACGATTGTGAAGCCAGCGTCAGCGAATGCTGCTGGTATTTCTGGCCTCTCTCTTGTTCTCTCTCCATCTCTCTTTCTCTTTACCTAAGGGTGTAAATGTATATTGGGCCATTAGTATACCGTTGTTGAATACTTTTGTAAAATGTAACAAAATATGTATTTACAAAGAATTTAGTTATCATAAATTCTCAGTTAAATTATATTAAATTTCGGGAATTTATCATCACAGCATCCAGAAAATTTCTGTCATTGATATTTTATCCACCTTGGTTTGACATTGGTATACCTTATTTCTATTTCCTTAACGTTTCTGATGTAAACGCTTTCCTTGTTCTTCGCTCACTGCATCAAGACAAATAAAAATATAAATGTGCATTTATAGAGTATAGTTTAAATTCTTTGAACATCCCAACATTTTGATTTTTTAATCATATTTCCAACTATTCACATAATCATTCTACAATCTTGGTTACTACACTTCAGAAAAAGTTTCAAGCCTTTCAACTTCAGTCGTCGTATGATGGAATTTATCTAAAATCAGTTTATCTATGACCGGGACTGCAAACATGCATTCTTTTAATTTCGCTTCTGATAGTTGAGAGAACTTGAGGCAAAATGCACTTTTTGGCAAAACTTTAACCAATTGTTTCATGAAACCTAGTTTGATATGAAGAAGTATCTCTTTGGGTCAACAAATCTTATGCAAAACCCGCTCTTATGTTCTTTATCTTAATTGTTGGCCTCTTGCTCTGCTGCTCCCATACATAGACAAAACACCGGAATTTAGTATAACATGCCCAACCTTATAGCAATATATGTAAATTAATTTTGTGAAAAATCCGTACACGATTGAACAAAAAGATACAGTTCTAAGAAAACCTTGTCATCCTATACCTGTGTAGTTAAATACAGTAAAACCGAGCACTTAGTGCATTTCAAATGCTTAGGAACAAATTTAAATTCACTCACTTAGACCACCTACAGACATTAGTAAATTAAATAGCCGAAATGAAAGTTTAAAGATGATTTATATAAACTCATTCCACTCAAGACAAGAAACACATTGAGGATATAAAAATATAATTAAATATCTCTGATGTAAATTAAAATCAACACAATGGAAGGAGAACGGAAAGTACACTCTGGCGCAGGAATGCCATAGGTTGACAAAACTAATTAGAAGACATAAACCGAGAGGAAGGGGGAAAAAACCGTGGATGGAAAAGGCCTCGAAAATACGCGAGCAGCCTTTTATGTGAAGTTGGAAGAGGCAATTAACCCACACCATTAAGTGCAGAAGAAGAGAAATTTCACTTTTCAGCTTCACTATTAAGTATGACCAGAGCAGCTGTGCAGTAATTATGTTGCTAAATATGACACAAATGTAATAAACATTAGAAATTAGTATAGTTTATATCTTCCGTTAGTTTATTTAATGTATTTTTTTTTCTTGACATACAGGTCTTAACGTTTAATTCTTTGTTTCAAAGTTGCCCTTCCCTATAAATTATCTGCTTTTCCTTACGAATCAATCTTCTTTTTTCTCATTTGTTCCTCTTTCTCAATACCTTATAAAAGCGGTTTGGTTTATTTATGGACGCTCTTTAACATCTCAGGTCATCAGCGTTTATAAAAGCGGTGTAGCGTCTCTATCTTATTAACAAAATCACAGTATATATATTAAAATAGGATAAACGTAAAATATAATAATTATAAAAAATATAAAAATGTTTCACAACACAGCAAGTTTGTAGAGAGACATAATGGGTAACGTAACAAGCTGCAGTACAAGCAGCACAAATGTGCTAATAGTATACAAGTAATATGAACATCTCTCTAGAAAATACAAACATTTTAGAGTTATCGTAACAGCAATATACTTTTTAAGAGGGAATTTTGTAAATACAATTAAATTTTTTGATTATCTTGGCTATAAAATATAATTTATGAAAAATGAAGTACTGGACACTATTTGTTTATACTAAATATCATTTTAGAGCATATTGACCAATTGTACTCTTTGGAATATACGTTTAAGTTATAAGAAACTATCAGGGTGTGCATTTTTTAAAAATTTTAATGCGAATGTGTATTCATCGATAAATGATATATTCTTTAGAAATCATCCCTCTTCGTTAACCATTTCCATAATTTGAAAGTAGAATTCATTTCTCTTTTAATAATCAGTATCCAGTAATTTCTTGGTGACAATGGAGTGGAACTTCATCTATTTCAAGATTTTTAAATGCACTGTGATGTATTTCAAGACTTCTACCCATAGATCGCAAAGTCACTCTTTTTTTCTCATTTACTGAAGCTAAAACATTAAACAAGGTCTTATCTTTTTCTCCTGGTTGATTGGAAATCTGTGGCATTAGCTTTTCCTCTTTCTTTGAATTTACAGACAACCCTGGAAACCGTTGTATGTTTTGGCATTGGCATATCTGAATATGTCTCACTAAACAAATCACGTCGGTCCTGATGGTGTTGTGATAACCATATTTGCCTTCTAAACCCAAGATCGCGGGTTCAAATCCGGCCAGAATCAAGGGATTTATTCGGGCGTGAAAATCCTAAGTATGGCTTCCTTCGGAAGGAAAGTAAAGCCGTGGGTTCCGTGTCGTACACTTACGGCACGATAAAGAACCTCAAGGCTGAAAGAAGAGGCCTCGAGCAAAATTTGTCGACCGCTTCACGCCATGAATTGAACGGGACGCTGATGACCTGAGAAGTTAAAGATCGTTCATAAAAAAACCAAATAAAAAAAGAAACAAATCAAATACTATATGTGCACTATTTCCAGAATAATGCCATTTAACAATTTTGATATTTCTAGTGTGTAATACATTTTCTTATACCGAGTAAACAAAATAAAATTGCTTTAAATATGCATGAATTTTAAAAGTGGGGATAATAAAATTAATAATAATAACAATAATAATACGAAGAAGTGAAAAGTGAGTTCATTTACAGCAAATAGATAATATAAGGATGCAATAAATAAATAAAACAAAATAAAGTATAAACCAACTGGAAAGAGAAATTTAGATCGGCCGAGGAAGAGATAGATCAGCCTTTGTTGGAGACATGACACACTTTTTAGTCTAATACATGAAGTAAATGAGGAAAAATACCATCTCCATTTCTATATGGAATCTACTGCGAAAAATATAAACTTTCCTTCCTTAATATGAATGACGTTTTAGCTACTTATATTTTAATCCTTTTACATTTATAGAATGTGATTTGTGTAATTACCGATAGAGCGATGTTTTTGTTATTGGCTGACATATGGTCGATAGCACAACTGCTGGGATTGCAATTCAGTCTCCAAATTTATACATAAAGGATAAGGAAGTAAAATATAAAAAGATAATTAGATATTCCTGGCTACTCTGACGGTTTCTTTAGCCTATTGTAAGACTGTTATTTTTTCAGCTTATGCTGGTGTATTTTATTATGAGTCTTTTGTTCATTGTTCAGATGTATTGTCCTTATTGTTTGTCATTGGCATTTTATTTTATTGCCCGTCGTGTTCATGCCGCTTGTTTTTTGCACGGTGCTATGTGTAGATTGATTATTTATTTTAATATCGGCACAGTGTTGGTGTGTTTGGGCGCTAATGACCTTGGCTGTTTTGCACCCTTTAAACCATTACCATAATATAATAATAATCCTAGCTACTGAATGAGCTTTATTACTCTATCAAGATATTCTCTATTGAAACACGTAGTTGATATTTTGTCTACTGAACTAGAGAAACTAGAATTTTTACACCTGGAAATTTCTGTACAATTTGTGCTTTGGACTTGCTGGACTAAAACATTGAATACAAACGATTTATAAAAATGAGAAATTATTACTAACCATCAAGCCCACGTTGGCAGTTAAGTAATTCTGTGTGCATATCTTCATTTGTTGGTACAGGAGCTAAACACTTAACTAGTCTTCCCTCTAGCAACTAAAGTTGGAACAAAGCTTTATAAAGTTTGTGTATAATATTTCCGCGCTCTGTGTACATTTAGGTAAACTGTTTTTGAAAGCAATGCAGTTTGAACCGAACCACCCGTCTAACCAAGCAACTCTAGCACAACGTGGTACTGTCACTCAGCGGTTTGTAATCGCCTGGCGCTTAATGATGGAAGTTGGAATTGCCTGCGCAACTACACACCACCACATCAACTGTGGTGGAACCGCACTATCCCCATATGAAAACAATGCATCTTTTTGTCCCGCACGTTTTTTGCACCGAGCTCTAAAACTTTGTTATAGCAACTACGTCTCAGATCGTTTGGTGGGTATGTGTGGTGTCAATTATTATTATTTAATTTTTTTTTTTGAGGAACCTTCCCTTAGACCCATCTGAGTTCCAGGATAATTTCTGTCAGCAATATATTTCAAAACCCTTGCGAATTTCGTGAATAAAATGTCCCTTTTAAAATATAAATTAATAAGCGATCGTTAAAAAACTTGATATTAATCATTAAATTTGTAATTTTAAGCTTTATATGTTTCATGTTAGTTATAACACTATCCTCAGGTACAAAACATTTCTCTGACAGCGTTTCTAAAATGCTGAGTACATGCGACATTTGCCAAATCATAATAAGAAAGGAGTCAGTGCTTTCGTACCTTTTCACATCCATATTGATCCCATTGTAAATTTGCTGTTTCAAAATTAATTTTCATAATGGGACTTTTTTGGAAAGTTTTGACTAATACTTAGGAATAAAATTAATAACACCGAAGCTGTGCATTTATCTACTAAAAGACCAAAATTAGAAGAAAATTATAATTTAAAATCTAATTTACCTGTTTGAAATCATCATGTTTTCTACCAATGAAAGCTAATGGAATAGTTAATTTCACCAGTCACGACCGCATTTTGCTTTACATTTATTATAATTTTTTATCGTGATCATTTTACCGCATGAGTCTTCTCAGTGTCGGCAACTCTGTTTTTCCTCGAGCAAGAATCGATTAATCGCAACAGTCAACAATCATACCGCAAAATAGCAAAAGGGGGGGGGGAAGAACTAACTACTGCAGCCGAGATCGACTCTCGTATCACACGGTGCAAGCTGAAATTATGAAAATATACTCTATGCAATATATTCAATTAGTATTGTTAAATCTCTATTTTACTTTGTTTTAGTTGGAATCAGTGAGTAAATCGAATTGTAGTAATCAAGCTTCGTTCTATTCCGGACTCACAATTTCTAGCTGTCAATTCAAAGATTTTACACAATTTTTGGTTTGTGACAGAATTTTAAAACTATATTATTTGTGTTGTAATCTAATTCCTGTAATAGTTCTAATATCTCTCAATGTTCTCAGCTTCCTAGCTTCTTGGCTACGCTCATGAGTTTGTCAGTAATTTCTGAACATTCCGTGATATTACTTGTGAATAAACTATTTGGTCCTGAACGAAAATTAAATCATATCGATCAGATTCCCCTTGCAGGTAACATTTAATTCTTTACCTCTGAGTTGGTTGTAAAATATACTTTACTATTTATTTCGTTTTCCAATTCTGCAATTTATGTGACAGTACCAATGTAGTGAAAGAGCTTGTTGGGAATGCCTCGAAGAAACCAAAATGCACCCTGACTATGGTAAATAGTGATTATATCCTTGTCTTTCAAGGTGACTGATTATTTCTACAAAATATTAACATTGACGCTTAAAACTAAATATAACTCTTTTATTGAAACATTAGGTGTCTTTCAATATTTTATAAATTCACCTCTTTAAGTATGCAGAGGAAATGAACAGTTAATTTAAAAGCAAGTAAACAACTCGAGAAATATGACTGCATATCTGCTCCTGCAGTACAGACAATTTACAAACGAAACAAATTAGACGATTTGAAAAGGATTGACATTTATGATACTGATGAATTCAGAGTTTCATGTTGATAAACGAAAGCTTCATTTGCTCTCGGCCCTTGACTTTATTTTATAACTTTCGAACTAATAGAAATAATTCAGTAACATTTAATGACAAGCCTTGAAGTATAAAAATCATGATTTTCTTCATAACATATGTTGAAAGTGGTTGATATTAGCATCAAAGTGTGCCAGCACATACCTCTTCATGTTAAGGATGATATTCACCACCAAATAATCACTATCCTGCTGAAAGTTTTCTTGCAATTACACGAGAGTTTGTGGCGCGATACTTTGTCCCTAGAGAAGGGGATATGAGGACCTTGGTGTCAAATTTCTTTAGAAATGGAGAAGTCTTCAAAGATGGCAACATTTTCACACTCTGAAGGTGTGGCAGGTAGCATCATTCTGCTGAAAATAGCCAACACAGAGTTCCTTGTCATTTAAGTTCATCTAGCGTTGGATGGAAGTTGTTTCCAATTATGTGTACTGCATTGTTCGCAGCACAAAGACACGATAACTTTTAAAATTCCGTAACAACAGCATACCAGATGCGTCACACTACTGAACACGCAATCAGCCTACAGGAGCATACAAGACAGAGAATAGCGTCACGAATGCACTCTTCCTTCCGTAACCATGCTTCTTATACACCAAGGTACATTCATTTAAAACTTCATTGAGTTGTGGCTATTAGTTTGAAAGTTATAAGGTAAAATTGGGACCCGAGAGGGAGTGAAATACCTTTTATCATTATGGCGTATAGGAGTTTCACAACGCCATATATACTCAGATGCTGCTAATTATATTTTGGGTATTTATGTAGAGGAAAAGGTGATAATATGACACTCATTTTATTTTTGCCTCTTTGAGGAGAACCCTTACCCGTTATATTTTCAAAATATAGATTAGTAGATAGATCATATATTTTTACATCGCATATAGTCATTTAAAGAATGTATGTTAAATAGTTATTTTTATATTTCATTTATAGTAAACATATGTAACTGTTCTCTCACACCAAATGAGTTGGAAATATGCCTCCCCCCAATATATTAAATACAATTATTGGACAGGAAAGAGAAATAAACAAAGTAAGACTAAATTGAACAAGTTAAACTATATTTCTATGTATTGCTAACGTAATATTTGTCTAAAACTGCATAAAAAGATGAAAAATAGCCCTCAGGAGAAAGTTTATAGACTAATTTCACTATAGTTTACAATAATCTCAAATATAATCTGCTCCTTCACATCACATGACGCCACATTTTACCCTTACTTCTCCTCGCTTGTCTTCCAAAAACTTTCCATTACAGAAAAAGCTCTCTCTGTGTCCTCGTTTGGCGACGGTTCTCGGTCTCCCTCAGTCTGTCAGTATGGACAAGTGATCATCAGAAACATCAGATTCGTCACATTTATCACGAAACGTTTTCTTTCCTTCCTCGCATTTTTCGCCTTATTCTGTGCACCAGGAAGTGAGGTCTATCTTTCTTGGTCCTGCGTTTCTTCTTCCCCTCTGCCAAATTCCCAGATATGGATGGGTGTCATATTACCATCACCGCCATGTTATACAATAACCTCAAAGAAATACATTTTCTGCTAGCTATGTAGGTTTTCAAGTTACATTATTAATAAAACTAATTCATGTACTACCTTTCTGGAAGCACAGGATCCTCAGTAATAAACAAAGCATAACATAATATGATGTTCTTTGCGTATAAAGAATAACTTCGTTAATCCGTAAAGCATGTCTACAATACTTGCAGGAAGAGCTCAGCAGCATAACTGGTGTGTAACGGTCACGATAAGAATAGTTTGAAATAGCATTCACTAAATGTCAGCATAATACAAAGCCAAAAAGCAGGGGTGTTATATTATAAGCAATATATTACCACCATCTCCTCTATTATTGTGTACTTTTAAATCGTGTATTTGGTTTTAAGTAGGTATACTAAATGCCGCATTTTCATGCATAATGTATTTGGCAATATAATACTTTACTTTATTAAAACTGTTCCTGAAGAATTCATAAACTAAATAATACGGGTAGTTTTATAAGTCGTAACAAATATTTTATTTTGTCCGAATAAACATTCAAATTCTAATAAATTTGTTATATGTACTAAGTTCTTACTAACACTACTCATTTACAGTATGCTGTTCAAAATGTATTTTTCTGGCGGGAAGTTAATGCGTAACGGCCTCGCCACCTGCCAAGGGAAAGCATGTCACACGGTTGGAACTCACAGCGCACGTTATTTATTATTAGTAAATAGTAATAATATTGCACTGAGCACTATAGCAGATGCTCAAATTGACAGCCTTCGGCTGTGAGACACTCTAGAACTCTATTGAAAATATTTTGAGAACTCGTCTCAATTCATCCTTCTGAATGTTGTATATTACCTAAGCGCCTTCACGGGTTTTATTTCAGGTACAACAGTAATTTTGTATGGATGAAGATTCAGCAGCTGAGTGGCTTTATACGCACTGCCGACAGGTACAACGTGTAGAGCTATTCGTGTTAAAGAAGTTTCTAAATGATAGTGTATTTTACCAAGCTTTCTCTTTGTTAAGCCCCGTTTTTTTTTGTCTCAGTTTCTTTTAAGTAAATAGTCTTGGCTTCGAACTCTGTTCATAAACTTGAAAGTAGGACAACCCTATGGACATGCTTCTCCTGGAAATTTAGCAGGAAAATGTCCCTTAAAGTACGCATACTATTTATTTTTCACATAATAATCAAATAAATATTATTTGATCTAGCGTATGTTTCACTCTCGGTCGGCACACTCCAAATATAGAAGTACACATTAGAAAGTGTAACTGACACTTTCTACAGAAATGCAGCTAGAACACTTGGCGTTACATTTATCTCCAATCTTACCGGGAATCGTGCATTCGCCGAAGGTCAACAGGTTTCCACTGGTAAATGTAAACTCCGATTGCGTAGCGGCATGAGGGCACTGTATACGGTACTATTTGCTAATTAACCATGTAGCATCATCGAATATGGAAGTCAATAAAGTGGAGTGGTGGGCGTACATAAAACTAGCAATTCATTGGGATAATGCAGAACTACAATGCTTTCAAGTAGATGTTCCTCTGTTAGAGCGCGGACAGAGACAGTGGATAAGCAAGTGCTGTTAAGCCGTTTCTCTGACCTTGTCCTTGACTATAGCAGTTGTGCCCTTTGGACGTTCTTAAGAATAGTCGTGACATGAAGTGTTTTCCGTGTAATTTGGTTAGTGCTGTTATATGCAGTTAAAGTAGGCTTTAGAACACAGAATGTTCATATATGATTCGTATGTAAAAATCATTGCAGCAAAATGAGAAGGCGTATTATATAAACATCTCCCGGTATTTCTGGACCTCACAGATGTACTGTTCGTAATCTTTAGAATGCATTTAAAGAAATGCTCCGACGATGTCCAAAGAAATCACTGAGAAGTCTTACACAGGAATCAGGAAGTTCGCAAACCTCTGCTTGGAATCCATAAAACTTGTTTTTAAACTAAAACAGTAAAACATAACCATTTTTTAGAAATTTCAGCCACTTAGAGTAAATTTCTTTAACTGGGTTTAACATAATGTTAAGAAGGACTCAATTAACCCACATTTATTTTTTTCACAATGAAAAAATTACATTAAATTACATTTTTTCCCCCATTTAAATGTCCAAGACCGACACAGAACAAAAGGTACTGGAGTACAGAAAATCTTGCATATGAAGCACTATTGCATGATCCAAAAATTGGTGAACCTATATATTGAGATAACAGCCGCATCAATATTCAAAGACGTGTCGGAAATTGAATGCAAACATATGTTTCTTGATCAAGACTTTGCTACAGTGCGTACAATTGATCTGTGATTAACTTTATTGAGGAACATTTTAAGGATAGGTTATTAATGAGATATTATGACCAGCTATCTACCTATGTGGGTACTTGTATATTTGTCTTAGTCGGCAGACAGCGTGCTTCCAGCCGCCATGCGGGCTGGGTTTTCACGGATGAACGCCCGTTTGAAACTAGTGTACATAAACCCTTCAAAGATAGATCGTATCAACTTCCTATGCACCTGCTGATTAAATTATTATATCCAGTTATATTTTTTATTTGTCCTCTGGATGGCTCCTGAAAATGAAAGGAGAGAGTTTCTGTTAATTTATTCCAATCTAAATTGGCTCAGATCAGTTTTTACAACCTTCCGTTCAATTATATAATTATATAAATAAATATATAATTTTCACTTATATATAACAGTGAAAATTATAATTTCAATAATGAACACATAATTTTCCAAGATGCAGTAATACGGGTAAAATTCCAAATGTACACAATGCTCAGAATATAAGTACCTAGATCATATTATTTTTTCATAAAGAATCATTATGAAGTATTATTAATAATATAACCAAATTAGACGTATTTAATGAATGTAGAATGCAATGAAACAATAAATATTGATGAAAGTGTAGTTTAAAGTCATTTTGTCACTAACAGATCTACCTTTATTTAATTTAGGATGTCTTTATAATTAATACATACTCTAAACCTCTGTTGTTTAAACACACTTTTAGTATTTTTTATTTCTGTGCCCACATTTCCTTAATAATGGTTAACCTATAAGAATTTAAATACCCACGAAAAGTAGTTGTAAAAACTTTACTCATTTTGAATTACTTACATCAAAAGTGTCAAATAGTATTAAAATGATCCCCATCTTGCTTATATAAACTGTCGCTTTAATATAAAAAAGAGAAGTTTATAAAGGTTTATAAAACAGCACAGCATAATTTAAAATCTCTGTATTTACAAAGTTAAGTTTAGTTTGCAAGCTCTTGCTGCTGTGGGGAAAAATTTTATTTAGCGAGTGAAACTTTTCTAAAAAATAATAAATAAATAAAACATTATTTCGTGAGGTTTCAAAAATAAATATGCAGAACCTCTTTGAAATTCTGATCTTCTTTTTCCCCTAAGAAACGCGCAGTAGAGGGAGCATAGCGTTTTCACTTTCCTCGTTATTTAACTGTGTAAACATGTCGGCATCGGAAGAGTTATTAGAAATGCTGTTTTTAGAACCGAATCACAGTCTTTTCCAGGCTGCTAAACTGAGAAATGGATAAATAATTCTCTTAGTAAAAGGATTTGAGTTTCACTGCATGGGAAAGTGAGGCGAGGTGCTGAACTGTTGCTGGAAAGTTCACCTTAACGCAGATTCTCAGCGCCTCTCTGTACCCAATCTGCAGTATATATAAATTACCCTCTACCATTGCGGAAAAAACATTCTCATATTAACTGTGTCTCGACCGTTCACGTTTCCTTCCTCCTTTCTGTAGATATTACAAAATTTTCTGTTCGTTTTATATTCCGCTATTAATATTGTAGCTATCCATTATGCATGCTTTTCGTGATATTTTCATTGTTTACGCTTTAAATTGTTTGATGGTATTGTATTTCTGTTTAAACAGTTCATCTCTCACCGCCTGTGGTGCCTCAGTAGTAAAGACCATTCAGTAGTAAACACCATTAAAAAAAAAAAAACACTCTTCCTTGATTCCTTCAATTACAATCGATGTATCGTTCATATTTTTCTTAAATTCTGATATATCTGCATAATATTTGAGGTTACCAGTGAAAAAGCAATTATCTCATTATCTCATTTCAGCTTGTTCCCGTGTCATAGGAGGGCTGTTCATTCAAGAATAATCAAAACTTTTTCACTACATGTCTTCACCCATCTTAATATTTCTGAAAGTAGTTTCCGTTGATGAATGCACTGCACCTGTCTCAGCTTTTCTGCCAGTCTTCATAGTCAAGCTGGAAACAATTTTTGACAGATCCTTCAGAATATCCTCCGCAGCCTTCACCACGGCCTCTGTTGATGTGAAATATCTCTTACGAAGGTTTTTCTTCAATTTAGGGAAAAGAAAATAACAAAGGCTAATTCTGAACTATAGGGAGGGTGAACGACACCCCTCATATCGTGGTGCAGTTGCGCAGAAATGTGGCCTTATGCGTGTCATATGACCTTGCAGAGTTTTCAGTACATTGACGGAGATTTCCACACACAATCTTCTTGCAAGCACCAACAAAATATCCAATATTAGCAACGGGTTGTGAATAAACATTCTATATAAAGTGGTTTCACAAATAAAATAACCAATAGGTTTAATTGTTAGAAATGCACCGGCCAGCAGCTGAATTATGGCAGTGTTACACTTGTCGATTATGGTCAAACTGTGTACTACCACATTACTGAGCTTGGTGTAACGGCTGGCAACTGTACATTAATGGCGTGCTTGGAGAGAGAGAGAGACAGAGAGGGTGGGGAGAGAGAGAACTGAAGATAATGTAAAAGGAACAGATATATATTATATATAATAAAAACAAAAAATAAAGTAACCCTGTTAACAATGTAACAAATTAACAGTAATTATAAAAGTAGAAAAGGATAAAACACTAAGATAAAGTCAAATTTGAAATCGCACAATTACTATATATATATATTTTCCATCGCTGTGGTGGGTTACTGAGATATACTAAAACTTAGAAACCTAAGAAACAAAAACCGATTTCCACTTCTTAAAGAGATCTAAATATTATCCTCTTGAATAACTAAAATTAAACCCTCTTAATACCACACTCGATATGAACTTTAGTAATATATTACAAGTGTACATATGCATTTGTCCGTTATATATGCCATATATATGTGGCATTCATAAACAATGCATTGCCTTCTTTTGAGCGTTTTTTATTGGTTAAGGCTATGCAAGGGAGTAGAGTCGCAGGTAAAAAATAGCATTGACCGTTTTCAAGCATACCTGTGAAACTTTGACAAGTAAAGTCGTGTAATTTTCTAGAAGAAATCTTTCATCTGTGCTTTTATTTAAATGATATTTTCTGAGAGGAATTGTCAAATATGATTGTTTAAATTTTTAATTTTTCTGAACGTTGCAGAATCTATAATTGCTTCTACGCATGCCCAGTTGTAACATATAAAAGGAACAATTGTAATAGATTCCTTTATTGAATGACATGACAGTGTATTCCTTTTTTAAAAAATAGCATATGTATTCTAAAGAGTTTTTACTTTATAATAAGTACCTTACTTGTAATATACAAAGTTTAATAGAATTTATTAAACTATCATTATTTAGTGGGTATTTTGCTTTGAGGAGAAATAATTGCATGCTATAGAAACATCTGTTCCAGCTTCTTATACATTTCTGAAATGCTTGTAGCAATAGCAGTTTATCATTTATTTCTTTTACCATGTATGGTGCAATGGACTGATAATTACAACCGTACTAACTGACAACATCTGTAGACGTATGACATTTTTCTGTATGAGGTCTAACTGGCACATTGCTTGGGATACAGTAGGAGTAATAAAAGACGTTTATATTAAAAGGCAACTTTCTTTGGTAGAAAGTTCTGTTATTAGGTTTATAACAATGACTTTTAGGTATAGAGTTTGCTACAACTTCTGGAATATAATAAATGACAATTCTCTTCTGTGGGTGAGTTCTTAACCATGCATCAATTTGGACTATGCACTCTCCTGCACCATTCATGTACACTAACATCAAAAGATTAAAAGCGATGGTAGCAATGTGAAGGAAAGAAAGAAAGAAAGAAAAAATAAAAGAACGATGCCGTTTTCTTTGCAAAAATCAATTGTAGGAAATTAAATATTGAAATGATGGAGGTCAAGTAGTAGTGACACTTGTTTTCATCTTCATTTAATGCACAAAATTATGTATATTTCACTTTTCAATACAGTTACCCTTTATTGCAATACACGTCTCGCATCTTTGTATTAACATTTCAAACCTCCCCCCCCCCCCAAAGTCAGAAATGTTATCTGCAAAATGGATAGTATCTATCACTTCTTCATCCACTTCAATTTCATTCCTGGAAGGTCTTTCTTGTGTTTTGAGTAGAGGAAATAGTCACTGGGAGCTAGATCCTGGCTGTAGGGTGGATGGTCGATCTCTTGAAGCCACATTTATTCACAGTTTCCTTTGCAACAAGAACTGTGTGCAGGCGCGTTGTCGTGAAGAAGGCGCACACTACCACACAGCTTTCCTCACCTTTTCTCTTTGATGTCTATGCAGGCCTTGGACTGAGGAAAGAAGTCTAGGCGCCCATCTTGCACTAACCTTATTCATGTTTAAATTTTCATGAGTAATTCGAAGGACTGTTGTTTTATAAAGGCCCAATCTTGCTGCTATTTCTGTAACTTTGAGCCGTCGGTCTTCCATAATTTCTTCTTCCACAAGAGCGATGTTTTCAGGAGTGAGCACCTCCAAGGGCCGACCTGCAAGCTCTTCATCTTCAATGCTTTCCCGACCTATTTGAAAAGGTTTGATCCATTCTTTTACGGTACAATATGAGGGGGACACTTCCCCACATACATTGTCCAATTGCTGTTTATTTCATTTGGAGTAAGTCCTTCTTTTGTGAAGAACTTAATAACAGCTCGTAACTCCATTTTGAACATGTCACAATATAGCCTTCTTTATGCAACTATATCTGAACAACTGAACACAGTGGAGCGTAAGATACAGCTTTAATTATTTACTTAGCAGATAAGGTATGACATCAGATAAGGCTTTTGTGAAGGCAATAATTCTTACGGCGAGGCCAGAAACATATAAACTTCCCTCGTATGTTGTAGGTAGCAATCAAAAAAAAAAAAAAAAAAAAAATGGATGGATTTAATATGTTACTATTCACCCAAATTTAATGCTACAATCACCCCCATTATACTTTTGTCTTAAATATGTTCCACTGCCAGGAAACAGCAAATACAAAACACACAAATCACAATAGCATTATATGAAATACCTTTTTAAGCATATTTGCATAAAAATGTTAAATTATTCTTAATTAAAAGTGCTATAAAAGAAAATTGTTCTGAAATAGTGCATAAGTTGATAGCTTCGTTTTACTTTCAACAAAGCAACTAATTGCAAGCTCGCTTCGTGCATACTTCCAGAGAGTAGAGAGAAATCTTCTATTATCTGTGGACGATCTAGGTTGCGAAATTTAAATTGATACAATCGACTCCATCTCCCTTACTCAGTAGTCGCTTAATCTCTTCATTGTACATACCGCTAGCCCAATTTACTTGGCTTCTCGTTTTCAAGTGTTCTGCACATCTTAAGTTAGGCATTAGGCCATAGGACATCGTTGTATTCTTTCATACATGATCTTTGCTGTCAGAAATTGAAGTTAGGCGTTGCCAGATAAAATATGATAGAGAGAAAATTTGTATAAACTGTTGTTTAACACATTAAAATTGCTAAATTATAGATTCATGCAATAATGACACTTTTTTGATTAAATATTATTGATTTAACTTTATGCTTCATTGAGTATTTTAATGTCATTATCTTATAAATATACTTTATATTGACTTAAATACTTCATTTGTAGGCGCTTTTATATCATTATATATGGGCTAGTCCATACGAAATCGGACAGCATAATACCTTTTATATTTATATTTAACCAAAACTCTGTCAGCTTAAATATATAGGAAAGAGTAAGCTTCAGCAAAATTTGATTAATTTATCGCTAGTAGCTGCTGTGCTAGAAGGATATTGGATTAGAGTATTTATGAACTTTCGAAGTAAATAAATTTGAAATGTTTCGGAATGTATAAACCAAATAAATATTAAGTGAAAGCTATCGATGAACTTTTTACTGTAAATCTCTCTTTTTTAAATATTATTTCATTCTAATGAGTTGCTTTTTTAATAAATTTCTTTCATCCTTTTACAGTCACTTTAAAACTATTTTTACAATCCAAAGTTGATTCCTTATATAGGATAAGATAACGCTTTTCAGATTGTTTAACATGAAGTGAGAAAATAAATTCGGAATGAAACGAGCGTTGTTTCAAATCACATCTGCTCGTGTGCAGTTTCTCTAGTGAACGCATGGTGTGTGGTCGTGCAGCGAGAGTGTGCTAAACAGTTGACTACAGTGCCAGTAAGAAAGGCCGTATGCTTAAAAATATTTTTGTAAGAAAATTTAAATTTTGTAAGCTGTGTTTGATACCGCACGATATTTTCTTTAAATTGATAATATTTTCATTTTAAAGTAGAATATTTTAAAGTGTATTTGAATATTTTAAAAGTGAATGCAGCACTTCAAAATACGTCATAATGGAATACCAACCCCTTGGTTAAAAATAATAATTTGTTACATATCTTATACTTCTTATTTGGGATAGTTCAGTTGTAAAAACTATTCTGAGAAGTCTTACAAATGTTTTGTTACAACAGCTGTATGACCTTGTTACAGTGATTACTATAACTTTCGTATATTTTAATCGCAGGGCAATTGTTACCGCGCAAATTTCTGAACTTAAGGTAATGGAATAACTTGTAAATGCATGTAATTATAAAGTTATTAATCTTGGACTAGATAGTACTTACAAAACATAGTAACACCTAAATAACATCGAAATCAATGTTATTCTATAGTGATTCTGAGACACAACCATTCGAAAGTAATAATGAGATAACTCCCAACAAGAAAAATGAGCCAGCAAAAAGCGTTCTTTTAATCTTCTTTCACTAAACAACATCGCAGTAATAAGATCTGAAGGATAAAAGGTTATGGTAACGTCCTCGGGCACAGGAGAATAATGAATTTAGATAAACCACGGCCGTCCGTGCGCTCAAATGCGAAGTTTATTATTCTTCAGTAATTACACTGGGCACATACACACGCACCTCGGACGAAAGCGTTCTCTGATGTTGGCCAAAGCAAACACTTTCACAACTAGAGGCAATCTAAAAATCAATACACTTTGCTTAAATGCACATCAGATAACCTAAGTTGCAAAGGTTCGTTTTAAAACAGAAAACTCACACGCTATCTGTCACCAAGAGTCCTTGTTTTTAGAATTATTTTGGTAGAGTTTTATCCTAAATAATGCTGCTCTGTGACGGAGTAATCACCATGCACAGAATTTGTGACTAATAAAGGAGTCTGAACTTGTTTACTCTATCACTCACTCACTCAATCTGCAGACTGTGCATTGCTATCCTATCTAACGTCCACTGGCGTGGCTGAAATGGTAGCATGTCTGCTTGGCACTAGCGGTCCCAAGTTCGATCTCCTGTTCGGGACGCTGCCTGGGCAAGCTTCTTCCCCTGTTCTCTTATTTTTACCCTAAAGCTAATATTAGTCACTTAGGGTCCCGGATTCATTTGAGTCATAATTCTATTAATCGTTTCGAAGAACCTAGTCAATTGCGACACAAAAACTTATTTCCTCCCCCCCCCAAAAAAAAAACAATGAAATAAAGTTAAAATCGAGCGCACTGCCGCCTTACGGTGCGCAGAAGTCCTATCTTTTGATCATCCAGGAGTTCCTCGTGAAGCAGGTTACGTTTTCCTGAACTCCAGTTTCGCCTATTTTGCGAATTAACATATCCACTTAAGTACAACCAAGATTTGTCCATAAATAAAATTAGATTGTCAATTTCTTCGTCGTCACACTATTCAAAATCCATTCACAAAATCTATTCCTGGAAGCAGGGTCACCCGGTTTAGGTTCTTGCATCACAGTAATGTTATAGGTTTTTAACTACAGTAACTTTGTCGTTAGAACAGAGGAATAGGGAATCCCTGTTCGCCGAGAAAGAAGTCAAAGTGATTTTTAGGGACATGGTCAATGTTATCTAATTTTTCTTCGTGAGTACTGTATATGACTGCGTACACTTTTTATCAAGAATACGCCCCGTTTCAAGAACTTTATTTACCAACCTGTGAATCGAGCTTTGAATAAGAGAAATTGTGTTTCATTGTGAATCTTGCAGTTATTGTGGCAAACATTAAGGACGCTAAAAATGGAAAATAAATAGTACTTTATATCCCTACATAATTTGAACATGTAAATATGTGCGTTCGGCCTGATTTTTTAGAAATTTGTTTTCATTTTTCTGTAGTACCCTCAAACTACCCACAAACGCTAGTTAAAAATGTTTCAGAACTATCAGTTACTAGTAAATATTTAACGATCTTTACTTCTTGATTTTAATTCCTGTCCTATCTTAACAAGTAAAAAGTGTTTGAAAAACATAGGTTATTAGAGAAACTTGATGTATTTTATGATTATATATGTTAAATATATCATTATTATGGGAAATAAAATGCACAGCCACTGAACATTAATGTTGCCGTATTGCAAAAAGTTCCTGAGGGTATGTTGCGATTTTGAGTAAAATGGCATTCGGAATTCAGTGTTGCATGCTATGTTTGATTTCAAATATATTTGATATAGCCTCGAGGAATGGGCCATTGTTGCATACATAATGGAAATTTATGCGTGAACATTTACTTGCGCCATATGTAACATTCTCGTAAATAGACATGTAAAAAGCAGTTCTGTCTTCTTTCTCCCTGTCTCAACTCAGAGCTTCAAGATAAAGCACAAACTTCCATAAGATATAAGAATAAAAACTACCGAAGGAGCACCATATATAAATTAGTCATATAACTGGGTGTCAGAAACAGGTAAATATACCGTCAGCACAATGGCGCGCACGCCTCGTGGCGACAAATACATACGTCTCTAGTGCCTTATGAATAGCACATTCTTTTGTGCTTATAAAATGTGTAAAGTCGTATTGCACTGAACTTACTTTCACTGTGTTCTTCTACTCCACATATTTTTGTAAATGCTGTAATTATAGAGTCAGTTGCTGCCCTTTATAGACTTCCTTATCGATTTATTTTTAGCATGTCACGATGCAACAAGTTTATAGATAGTATTGCTATGTAGCTTAAGAACGTATAGGGTGGCCCACGAAAATCGCCCCCCGCTTTGTAAACAAAAAGGGACTGTGCTTGATGTGTTAATGTATATATTGGGCATAATAGGACCTCTTAAGTATCTATGCTCGAATACCGCTACCATAGCAGGTTTAAGTATGTATGAGGTTGCGTTTTTCCTTCCTTTTTGCGCGTTAGCAACTGATGTCACTGTATACCAATTTTCCACAAATATTGTACAAAAATACCAACACTAGGAAATTTTATCACAGAATTATCCAGCATTTTCTTTCTGAAACCAGTACGTTGCCATCGCAACGGCACATCTGTGAACACTTTGAGGGCACGAACAACTTCATCACGTTAAAATATCCACCACTTATGCGATAACACAATTTACTTTTCCTTTCCTCTTTCCGACAGTACTTCTTCATTATCTGACTCGTTGTGGCTTTGAGTGTATGCAAGCCTGAGACTGGCTTGCAGTAGGTGGGTCGGTGTTTCGTTAGCCACCCCGTATAAACCAATAAAAATGCACCACTCATTGTTGCTCCCCTAAGGTAAAGAGTTTCAAATGCGTATTTTGTACGCTTATGAAGGTAAATGATACCATTGGATTAAATTACACATTGTCTTTCCCATTTCAATAGAATCAGACGCCTTATAAACACTTAAATAACAACTAAAATAACGCGAATAAAATAAAACGTCAAGTAAAATTCTAAGCACTAGGTAGATTTATCTTAATATTTAATACTTTTTTACACACTGAAAATATTTAAAAAGTGAAAATAATCTCCTTATAGAGATTTGTAAATATTCCGAATCTTTGGAGTTTTAAATTCGTCTTGATATCCTTCAACCGAAAAAAAAAATGCTTATAGATGTGAATAGATTTATAGCATTAACATATTTTTCATCATACTAAGTGTTTGACTCTATCAGCAAATATTTAACGAAATCCAAAAATTAGTGATCGTCGATATAAAAAGGGGGAAAATGAACATTTTAATTTAAAAAGAGAAATAAAAGGCGCTGCGTAAACTATGCGTATTCCTGATCAAGTTGAATTTGTGAACGTTATTACAGAGTTCTAGAGTAGAGAAGTTACAAATTGAGTTTACAAAACTTGGGAGGAAGCAGTGACTCGTGTGTTTACTACCAGGAACCCACAATCAAAATACTCACCTCTGTCCATTTCCCTTTTCTTGTAGAAGACGGGCCAAGCCAGTGTAATTGATTGCCACTTTTTTTTCCCTTCAAAGTCTTTGATAATATAGCGATAGAGATTCTCTTGTCTTACCACACCAATAATGTTTTAGCTTCAGCCAATAGTAGTCTAGGAATCAACAACAGACAAATTCCACGTCTAGTGATGTTGAATAGCAGCCTATAGTCGCCATGTTTTCTTCAGAGCCTTTGAGATCAATTCTCTGTCTTACGCACCAGTAGCATTTTAGCTTCAGCCAGTAACAGTCTAGGACTTAATAGCAGCCAAACTCCACATGGAGTTTTGTAATAGCTTCAATCGATAGAGCTGAGGGAGAGTTTATCCGTGTTATCGTTGGAATATCGACGGACACATCAAAAGTTTGCCGCCTCTTTGCTACCGGATAGGTATAAGATGAGCGCGGCAATAATACATTAATATTTCACAATTGCTATCTTCATGACAACGCTTTTGTCAAAAATAAAACAAGCATATGCATGTTACAAATGATGAATTAATTAGTCTTTTATTTTTTACACAATTGAAAAAAAAATAAACGTTGGAGCGCTTTTTAAATTTCGATTTTCAGGTATACCCCTACTAATTTACGTAATATTTAGAAACTATTTTTATTATTATTTAAATGGTACATACAAATACTGGCGCCGCTTCAGTGATTTTTGAATTTTCGGTTCCAGGTAAACCCCCACTCTCAATAATCTGATTTTGCTTATTTCCAGAAAATATTTTATTAGTTCATTTCAATTGCGTGTAACGAGTTTCATTGCGAAAAAACAAAAATTGTGGCCGCTATAGTGATTTTTATATTTTCTCTTTAAGTAAACCCCCACCCTTAAATTTCGGTTTGCATGTGCACCCCTGTTTCTAGTGGACCGATTTCTATGATTTTCAGAAAATATTTTTCTTATTTTATTTAAACGGTATTTACCTGCTTAGTTTAGTTGCAAAAATGCAAGTATTTTTTTTTAAATTTTGAGTTTCAGATAAACTCCCAATTATAAAGTTTGATTTCGCTGATTTTCAGAAAATATTTTTCTTCGTTTATTTCAATGGCATATGCCGAGTTTCGCTGAGAAAAAACAAAACTTCCGACAACTAGAGCGATGTTTAAATTTCGCTTTACGTTAACCCCCACTTCCAATGGTCCAATTTTGCTGATTAACGAACTCGATTGAATAATTTATTAATTTAACGTTATATACTGAATTTCATTGAGTAAAAATAAAATTTGCAGCCGCCAGAGCGTTAACGATATGTAATAATTTTTCATGGTAATTTTCATTGCTATTAAGTAGGATCGAATATTGGGAATATTTTCAAAAAGGTAGTACACCGCAGTACCTTCGGAATTCGCTAAAAGGAAACGGTTAATATTAATCAGAATATAAAAGAACCGAACATATCTTCTACCCTTAAGTAGAAGGTACTATGTAGTTGTAATATCTATTGATGAACGGTTATCAACACAGACTGCATATTGCGCAGTCCTTCAGGGTTACACGATTCTCCCAACCTTCGAGTATTATCGTATAACAATTTCGTAAGCGAAACATGTTACGTCTATCTCCGGAACATTCAGAAAGGAGGTAGGTAGTTTTTATTTGCTCATACCGATCTCAGTAGTTCAGCCGTATCAAGCAAATGTTTTCACTTATGGTCTGAATAATTCGTCCTTCGAATTATTCAGAAACTCTTTAAACCTTGGAAGGTAATGAAAGCACTAGTGTGCCAGAGGAAGGTGTCCAAGTGGCGTTAAATGTGTGCTACCGGGGGCTAGGGGGGAGGATACCCCCTCATTTCCCTTGGGATCAAAGATTAAAGCTGATGCGGCAACCAATATACCGAAAGATCCGCTTAGAACAGATTCATATCAGTATATGAACAGCTCAAAAGAACCGTTTGCTCAAAGGCTTTCAAAGTGTTTTAAACGCGACCTAGAGTTCGGCACTAGCGCTGTCTATTGTTTCCGTGAACAGGTGAGCGATTGCGAAAAACAGAGTTCATTCCTTTTGTATTATTGGCATTTTAACTGCGCTCTACTTGTTCAGGATTAACCGTAACCCGGGACCTTCAGAAGTTTGTATGTTTTCAGCTTCTATATTTTGAAATGAACCTTATGTGGAACCTTTTTCTATTCTGTTTTCTTGTGGATTTCACCTCTTGTAGCTTAATGGTTCCAGAATAGCAATAAAATTAAAGTATAACACCAGTTTTAGACTGCATCGATTACTAATAAAGAATATACAGTGAGGTTATTTTAGTTACGGGCCCCCTGAGCGCTACCAAGGAACCGATAAAGGAAGATAGGGGCGTAGCGCGTAAAGTTATTATTTTTATTTTAGTATTTATATTTTTGCTGAAAACATGCAATAATATTCTATTCAAAACTAATGATTATAATAAGCACTAACCTGTGTTATAAGAGATATGGAAAACGGTTTCCCTTAGCGGCAATACAGTGCGCAGATGAAATACTTGTATTTCATTTAACTTTTCTTCCTCATTAACAAGGCGGTATGGAACTTTTTTTTTTTGGGGGGGGGTCATTGAGAGACCCTATCTCTCTTACAAGTTGGCAAACAATTTCTCTCCTGAAACACGTTCTGCAAGAATCTGTTTTCTCATATGTATCGTGCATAAAAAGTTATTTTTCAAAACGATGTTTATTTAGTAGCATAATTAAGAAGAGCAATTAGCAAACATTTTACACACAACTAAATTACAGAGCAACAAACAACCACTCGGTGACAAATATCCCTCGAATTAACTCCAAGCTACTACCTGTACATGCACAACTGGCTTTTCCCAGTATGCAACTGCGCTCCGCCGGCCTGAAGCTCATATAAAGCTAATTGTACTTGCAGCAGACCGCGTTACCATTTACCACCACCCTGGAGGCACGTGTGACTTAGGGATTATCCCGGAGATAGGTAAATGTTATAACGGAGCTTTAAGAAACTTGTCATTGTCTGCTAAAGCACCAAAATAAAATTTTGGAAATCAATTTTTATGCTTTTTATCCAGTTTCGTAAAATATACATATTAAGCAACTGTTGGTCTAAATTTAAATTTCTTTAAAACAGAATATTGCAATACTTTGATGTTAGTTTCTTTTGTGAACTTTTAATAAGAAAGTATTTCAGATATTTTATTTATTTATAAAATAACTTCATTTGCATGGGATGGGTTTTAAGCTTTAACATTGCATCATAGATATCTGAGTTTAATTGCAAAATAATTGATAGTCAATTCTGGAGGAGTATTTTAATCTTTGCCTCTGATATCTAAACGTGGACGATAGTTGTGGTAGATAGGTTAAGCAGGAAAGTTGTGCGTTTGGTTTTTCGAAAAACGAAATAATTCTAAATCCTCATCAAGCCCCTTACACCTCCTCAAACAAAACCTGTTAATAACTGCTACTTCTCAAATCAATCGTACTGCTTATCATGTTCAATACACATAACACTATGTAGATTTATTCTGGGAGACTTATTGGTTTATTTTAATTTTCCCCTACGTAATATGACTAACATACTATGGAAATTTACGTATGCGTATTTTGATTAAGTTAAATACACTGTACTGTATTCAGCGTCAGGTCGCAGTAATATATCACTCCGCACAGTTCTCATTTTAAAACTGCCCCACAGGTAACAGCGAATTTCAAAACGCCCGGTTGAATGAAACAGCTTCCCAAATTCATGCGGCGCGCCAGTTTAACTAGATTAAGTTCAACGAACCGGTATGTGCGCATATTTTCTATGCATGACCCTTTCTGTGAAATTTGAAACACAATTCTAGCGGCATTCCTGGATTTTACAACTGACGGTTATTACCTACTCCAACATTTTGTATAATAACACTGGCCAAAGAACTAAATATCGGAATAAAAACTCTGCCAATGCATTTTTGTTTCTGTCTATTGTCTTTAAACATCTTTATTAAGGAGGTAGCAATAAAAGTGAAGTTAAGTCATCTGAAATTATTTTATAATACATACTTCAGTTATAATATGGATTTTTTTAATTTTTTTATTTTCTTGCACATATGGTTCACGTCCCGCAGTAGAGTGATAGGTAGAATTGCCTACATTTCCCGGGACTGCCCTTTGCACTAATTAACTTATTACGTTTCTTCTGGTGGTGGGACAAAGGTTTAATTTCCTGTCAAAGTTCATATTCGTTGCCTAATGGCAAACAACCACATTGTCATGGAAGATAGTGGAATAAATATGTTATCCGTTAAATCAGACAATATTCCCGATCTCTTGGAGATGTAAAAAATATAATAGTTTTAAATACTTTATTCAGAGCAGTAAAATTAATTTAATTTCCTGAATAATATCCACTTAAAAATGTATGTAAAACACTTATAATTAAAATTGCAGAAATATGATAAAACTAAATGCATGTGTATTTTGGCTAACTTATTGCACTTTAAAACATTTCCAGAATCATATCCTGTATGTTTTAGTGATTTTTGTCCGTCGTCTTCCTCTTCAGGTTCCTTTTTCTTTTCATTCTCGCATACCTAGTCAGTTGCTGGGAAAATGTTTCTTTTTCAGTATGTGGTCTATAGTCAAAGGTGTATAGAGCATTTATAGCATTGGAACCCATACATTCATCATTTTTACGTACAGTTAGGATATTTAGTTTCACAAATATTGTGGTTAAAAGTCTCGTTGTGTATTCCCAAGGAGGCATTTTCTCAGTAAATCCTTATTGCAGTGATTCCTGTAGATAGGGTTAATGGGTTCCATGATAGCTATTGAAAGGGTATTATTTTTCACTAGTTGCCCAATTTTAGTTTTAAGTGCGTCACCTGGGCTAACTAATGCAATTTTTAATTTGCGCTTTAGGATCTTAAAAAAATCGACTATTGTCTCACAGGGGTTAACCAAAGTTTTATAAAGCTTAATTTATGAAATATAGATAAAATTAGCATTAAAATACTGAAAAGATGTGAAAATTTGAGCCCTATTTTTTAAAATGTTAATTTGCCTCATTTATAAACTCTAGACCATAGGCATTGCCCAAAGTTAAAGCTAGCATTCTTTCTTTACATAGCTTAATTTATTCTTTGTTTTAAGCATTTAGCAATTTTTCTAGCACGCAATGACTTTGTATTTCTTATATACAAACTTTTATTAAATAATATAAAGCGGATCTTACGAAATAGAATTAATCATATAATTAATAAACTATATACGTTTAATTGGCATTATATAAATGTATACTTTTGTGAGTTTATCTTGTATATTATATATATATATATATATATATATATATAAAAAGAAAAATAGAATGTTTGTGAAGTGTGAAAATGCAATTGTTATCAGAATAGTAATTAATTCTAGCATCAACCCGAGTTGGCACACGCGTTATTTCGTTAAAAATGAGAGGCTTCTGAATAACAGATTGTATTTTCTGATAGAGCATTCAGCATCACAAATCAATTGACGTCGGTGAAATTGGGGTTATCTATTTCTAGATACTACAAATTAGATTTTGGTTCGGTATAATGAAATCATACGGAAATTATGTGCCCTATCAGAAAGGAAGCTCATGCAATGGACAGCCAAACAAAAGATCATGTGATATCTACAAGCACGGAGCTTGCGATAAGAAATTGAGTAGGCTTGCTTCCTGTTGTTATTGTAGTAGTAGTAGTGTCAAATAAATTGTTTGAAACAAAAAAGTTCAGTGTATCTAAAAGTGATTTTGTCGCTACTGATAGCATGCCATATGTGGCCTCTATTTAGCTCGCTTGAAGTTTGTTGGAAGCTGTTGAAATTTTTAGGATAAGAAATGAAGTGACATTTTTGATCTGATCTGTTTCTATCTTTTGGCTGCCTGTGGATTTGCAGATCTAAATGTTTAAAAATAAAACGCAATGGAACTAATTGGATCAACATTTTTATTAAATAATTGCTGAAGCACCATGGCGAAAGTATACAATTTATGTTAAACTATTTTAAGAAAACAAAAGTGTGTAGCTAATAATAAAATGCTACTTCCTTAACAAAAACAAATCAAATTCTGTGTTTAAACTGGTAGCCCTAAGATGTTTGACAATGGGCCAGTCCACCATAGAAAATATTTAAGAAATGACTTAACCAGTCTTTGTGGATGTCTTGCACCGCTTCCATTATTCCATACTCCAGATCTAAAATTGTTAGGTATTTCTTGATGTACTAATCACTTAAAATGGCCCCACAAAAAGAAATCGAAAGGTTAAACATCTGATCTCCCTGCCAACCTATCGTTGTGGAAATATATGGTATAAGTGTTGACGAATTCTGTCCATGGTGAGCTGGAGCTCCATCATGTTGAAATAGATGTCATCTCAGGATAGTCCATGATTAACTGGGTGTGGAAACAAATTTGCGATAGCCGGTACTACGTTATTTAGAAGCAAATCCAAATATCTGTTGAATTTTAGCGATTCTCTAAATAATAAAGGAACAATGATGTGCTCATAAACAGCAACGGCCCAAACATTAAGTTTCTGGATACTGCGTGTGGTTCTTTTCCATCTACTTTGGATTTACGTCTGATCAGTATCGCCAATTGTGTTTATTGATAAATCCATTCAGGCAGAAGGTGACTTCATCTCAGAATATAGTTTTTCTAAGAAAAACTGAACTGTTGTGAATGCGTTCTCATTAATTCACAAAATTGCATTCTTCTATCGTCATGTTATTTGAAAGTTCCTGCATACGTTGAATTTTATAAGAATATTGCTTGGCACTTCTAAGAATTTTCATCGCCAAACTTTGGCTTATATTTGTTTTAATAGCACATCTATAATAGAAAATGTGCGGCTTTTTTCTTACGGAGATCATTCAATGAAGTATTTTCATCAGTTTCACTCTTCTGAGATAGTTACCTGCCTCCTTAGCCAACATAATTACAATGAAAGCTCTTTCCCTTAACATCACGTAGAGTTATTTAACACCCTCGATGTTAAATTTTATCCGTTAAATAAGACGTATCTGCATCATGAACATTGTTTCATGGATAAAAACAAAGGACGGTATTTACATTATTACTAAAAAAAATACAGGAAATATAAGAAGCAGTCTATTTTTCTTGAATTAGCTACAATAAATTTCCACCGAAGTATCTAGTGTATGTATTTTTTCAAAAGTTCATACTGAGCATTACTCAAAAACGTGAAAAAGTATTGTGTATTCTATTTGAAAGTAGAAAAAACCGGTAATATAATTTTGAGTTCTCAGTATACGGCTATCCTCACACACAGAGCTTCAAGTCACTAAAACACATGCTTCCTAAGTTATTTAGATGGTGCTTGTTTTTTAGCTAACCCTGTAAATATAGTAAATAAGGAAATACAGAAAACATTCCGGACACTTGGTTTTAAGTTGATGCTTGGCTACCGGCACAAATTGTTAAAGATTATTATTTTTTTATAATTCAACCAGAATGGAGCATAGTACAACTATTACATCTGAGGTATCGTCAGGCTAGTTAACTTTCTGAAGGTTTCAATAAGAGGTAAAAAATGAGTTGACTAAGTGCATTCGCGGAAAAGGGAACTGGTTCAGCATTATTCTGGAGAAACATGCACATATACCCTTTTAAGCTATACAGTAACAGTTTAGAAACATAAGATAGGGATTGATAAGGCAGGAAGAAACACTTGGGTACTTTAATGGTTCTTATTTCAGAAGCTATGTACGTATATATTGTTTTGCACATGTTTATGACTTTAGATAGTTTTAGTATCAAAGCTTTATCGTCATCTAAAGAAAAGAGGCAATCCAGGTAATTAAAGCTGTTTTAATTGACACAGTTATATATTCTTTTGAAATTATTTTCATTTTATCTCTTTCCTAAAGGCGAGGAAATTTATTCACCCTGTGCATGGTTATAAATTTTTACCAGGGAACACACTGCTGCGGCTTTACTACTACTACTACTACTACTACTACTACTACTACTACTACTACTACTACTACTACTACTACTACTACTACTACTACTACTACTACTACTACAACTACTACTACAACTACTACTACTACTACTACAACTACAACTACAACTACTACTACTACTACTACTACCACTACTACTACCACTATTACTACTACTACTACTGCTACTACTACTACTATTACTGCTACTACTACCACTACTACCACTACTACTTCTGCTACTACTACTACTACTACTACTACTACCACTACTAATACTACCACTACTACTATTACTACTTCTACAACTACTACTACCACTGCTACTACTATTAATACTATTTTAATTACAATTTAAAATACAAAAAAATCATTCTAAACTTTTATTGTAACAAAAAATATTGTTAAATTTAATAAAATCTTTTAAACTTTTAATTTTACTGAATCTAATTTATTTATTTATTTATTTTTGTTGTTCTCATATTATGATGAAATGTTTGTATTTTCATTGAACTTTTTTATATAATCTTCTATTATTTGTTTATATCTTACTTGGTACATATATAATTGTTTGTACAATTGTTAAAAGTTTTACCTGAGAGTACTGTTTTCATGTTAGATTCAAAATTGTTAGTATCATTTTAAGAGAAGCTTTGCTAGATTTTGAGTATTCATAGCCATTGAGTGGAAGGGTTGGGAGAAGGTCGAGAGGCAACACTCATCGTGAGAGGCCAGCTCTGGATTAAAGCATTTAAACGAGAGCAAAACTTCCGCCGAGTTGCAACTTCCTCTTCCTTGCTGCCGTTCTGCACAACACGTTCCCACTCTCCAGCTCTCTCATCCCCTCTTAAGCTCACGCGAACTTGTGCCTCCAATATTCAACAGGTTTCCTCTCCCTACGGTTGCCATCGGACACGTTTCCTAGTGACCGCCGGACGTGCTATCTGGCCGCGATAAAGCGAACTCTCGTTATTATCCATACTCCTTGCTGTTATTGCGATAGTCAAATCCTGCTCACGATCCCATTTTGATCCTTATTTCGGTTCGAGATGAAGCATCTCGTCAACGTGTCATGGCTGAAAGAGCGGTAATGATTTACTCTTTTCCTATAAAAACTGCCCTTCATTTACTCACTGCGAATATTTGATTGGGAGTTAAATATGTGACAATGCTGAAGTGGAAGAATAAGAGGGGCCAAACCGTAAAAAAACTAAGAAATGAAAATAAGATTACTATTTTACTTTGGCATGATAATCTGCAAAATTCTTAAAATTGTGTTGGCGTTTCGTTGGAAGTACTGTTACTCATGCATAACTTACAAACACGAGTGCTTTATTTTCAATAAATTCCCGTTTCAGCTGTCTTTACTGCTAAATGCAATAGGTCTAGTGTAGTTGTTGACAAGGAAAAATAGGTGATAGCTGGGAACCAGATGCACTTATAATAGCGTTACAATGTTATAAACAAGGTGTAGCCCAAATAATATTACGGCATAGGATGTATAGGGGAATAATTGGCACTATATAACAATTGTAAGGCGCTAGAAATTAAATATAACCATTCTGTCGGCGCCGAACAAGACGATAACTCTTACTGCAATGAACTGCTTTTCAGCAGCGAATGTACAGAGTATGACGCAGGCATACGATAAATTAAGCTGAAAAGCAATAAATTTAAGTAATTTATGAATAGCAGATTACTAACAAAATTCATTTTTACCGTTAATGAAAAGAACCGCTTGAATATCGTATGTTTTCTGCGATTGTAATAGTTTTACCACATAAACAACTTATATGAATATCTCAAGTATTCGAAAGTATATAAGTGACTGAATCATTTAGTTATTCACTCGTCACGACTTTATATTGATTGCTTCTGCACATTATAAAAGAAGATGTTTGTTTTCACTGAAATTTTATAGAGATAAACGCCACTTTGGGATCCCGGCATGCTAACCACATGTCCTCTGCAATACTGCCATCTATCAATGAGGTCGTGAGACGGAGGTACAGGAAGCAGAGGTCGCTGCGGCAGGCCATGGCTCGCACCGGGTTGTAGCGTCATAAAAAGAGAAGCACCATTTTGTTCATCTAGAAGGACACATTGTTATTAAAATATTCTCTGGTTTGTGCCAAATTTCAGTATTTCATTTTAATTTTAATTGAATGTGTGCTATGATTGCTGCAGTTTTCCCCTGCATCATTTAATGTGATATAAAGCGAGATACTTATTACATTTAATATTTTATGTTGAATAGGTTTTAATAATTGCCGTAAAGTTGTTTGATATAATTAAATTTTTTTCAAAACATTAAAGATAGAAATACCTACAAATTAAATGTAAAGTATCAAAGATAAAAATTTAAATTATATTAAGCCCATTTTAACAGCAAGCCAAGAAGGAGTACAACATAGTAATTGAATGCTAATAAAATTCAGGATTTGTTTTATGTTCTAATATCAGTACGAATTTTAAAATATTGCAACTGTAGAGTTATATTGTTAATATTTGTAATTTCGATTTCAAATCATTTACACATATTGAATTCCGTGTACTTTTCAAAAACTTTATGAATATTTTTAGTTCATAAATTAAATATCAACGTTTTTCGTTTTTTTATGATTGATACTTAGATTAATTTTATAAACATGTTGCACTAAAAATATTTTAAATTAAATATGGATCATTTTATCAAAAGTTATGTTAGTGCAAAAATGCTTTTATGTGCGTTTTTTTGATTTCTTTAAAGAATGATAGTAGTATGAAGTTAGGGTACAGCTTTAATAATCTAATGAACTTAGGTTTATTAGATAGCACCTACTGGCCATACTCTCTGGGAAAGGAATATATGAAGATATCAAATTTTTCTATACTCATCTCATTTCTCACAATATTAAAATAAAAATTTAATATAATAATGTCCACGCATCATTGTGCATAGAGAAGAATATTTCTCTAATAGGTTTTTAAAGACTGCAAATTGTAATATCTAATGTGAAATGCGAAAACATCTTAACCAACTTGTTTCCATAGTTTAGGTATTTGGAGTATGAAGCTCGAAATAATGCAGGTATGATCTATTACAGACTTCTAGCAATGGTTAAAGCTGTGGGATAGTGCTATTTTTCACAAGTAACATGTCTCGGTGTTAGTTAGCAATTAGTGATTGATATGTCTAGTTTTCTTATATGAGAATATATTCTCAATTTCAGAGTACTTGTTGATTAATGACTACCATTTACGCGCCATATTCATTTAAAAGATAGCTGGGATAACCTTAAATCTCCACCTCACGGGTTCAGCTCATATTTGTTGTTAGCATGGCTTGTTAACATGCACTTTCTGTATGAGCAAGCTGGAAATATGACAAGGAAACCGAAAGAAGGTATAGATAACGATATCCATTACGTAGTCACAAAGTCCGTAGCGATTTCTGTAGAATTCACGAATATTCGATGGTAACAGCTGACTGATGACAATATGATAGCGTAGTACTTAATCTGAAAAGACATACTCTTAAGCTTATAAGTAAGCAACCGTTTGCAAGTACAGGAAATACTGTGTTTGCAAAAGGTTCAGCGCTCAGTACCGCGTGCAATGTTTTACACGAATAACAGCTGTATTGTTATAACAATTAGAAAGTCTAAGAGTTAAGATCAACTTATGGGAACCTGGGATTCTAGAATATAACATGACTAAAAATTTAGATTTTTCATGAAAAATTACGCCTTATCACCTCTTATACTGAAATTATAAGTTTAGCATAGTAAATTATATGCGTGTATTCTTGGAAAGTACATTAGATGAAATCGGCAGCAATAGAAATTAAAATAACTGCAGTTAAATGAGAATAGCCAAAATCATCAATAATCGGATGTTAGAACATGTTCAGGGCATAGCGTTGCGTAAATTATACAGAAATAATAAGAATAAATGACATGACGAAATTATGTATTTGTGAAATTTTCAAGAAATAAAAGTAAGAAAATCGCACAAAATATTTATGAACATAGAAAAATAATAAGAGCTAAGACTGTAAATATGAACAGTTTGTGTTTGTTTATGCAACTGTTCTATTTCATAATTATGTAACATTAAAACATATTTTTAAAATGTTCCAAATTATTGGGAATTGTATATTGAAATAGCTGAACTACCATTTTACAAGATTTTTCATAAATAACAAATAACTTAATTACTCACATTTTCTTAATTTTATATAACATTTTAAAATTTCTGGCACTAGCATATTATCTAAGAAATGGAATATTTGTACCACATCCATTGCTATATCTTCCCATGCTGTATATGCTCCATTTTGTTTTGATACAAATAATGGCCTCTCTTCAATGCTGCATACAGCAACTCTTGAGCATGTGTTTTTTAATATGTGCGATCAGCCCAACTCATCGGTTTCCATAGGTTTGCTCAGGAACACTCTCCCTTAGTCCCCCTACCAATAATCTGTGGGATTAATATCTGGCGATTATTGGAAAGAATCAAATTGCATGAGACAGCTCTCAAACTGCGTCCACATTTGCAATACCATTGAATAAGCCCGATACGAGTTGACAGAAATAATACAATTTCTTTCCATGAGCAGAAATTAATAAAACATAATTTCACGTCATTGAAAATTAGCAATTCAACCACAGCAATCAGAACAAAATAGCTGTCATAGTGATGCAAAATATCCTTATTGTTTTATAATAAGACAGTGTCAGAATTTTAAACATTGTGTAAAAATGAGGAAAATATGAGCAATTAAAGGTAATTCAGTTTTGAAAAACACCGTAATACATTGATGCTGTTGTTCGATTATAGCATTGTAACAAACTTTCCTAAGCTGTCGTCATGGCTTTAAATTAGCAGAGTAATCTACATCTAGAGGTTTAGACTATACGCAGCGCTTCGCAACAGAGAAGTTGCCTAGATTCACGGCGCTTCCTACGTTTTGTAAACACGTGCACTGCACTTTTGTAATGCTTATTTAAATTATTTTAAGTGGCGGTTTTTCGGAGCTCGTTCTCAGAAGAGTATATGTTTATATTTTAATGTTAGAGGGTTTTAATAATGATATTGTAATTTTTTGTATTAATTTAATATGTATAAATGAGAAAACAAATCTCAGGTCTATCTCAAATCTGAAAAAGCTTATGTCATATTTTATGTTACAGGTCAGTTCTTAATAGATTTAATGATAACTAACTATAATATTAACTTCAGTATTCTTAAGAGTTTTCACAATGAGGTTCTACGTTATTTTGAAGTTATGAACGCATTAATCACTAATATATTTACTGTATATCGATATTTGTTGCGTGAATACCACCAGGCTTCTTTTAGCGCCATTTGCCCCGCAAGGTTTGGTGGCCAGTAGTTAAGCCCCATGATGCGGTTTTCACAAGGTTCTGTACAAAATGCTCTCCCCTGCCTCCTGTTCTGCATTTCCCTAATGACTTCCAGAAATTTACTGGAGGCACGTACTCTGCCGTAGCTGTTACTGCAGCATATACATGGCACGTGAGACTTGCGGTTTGGGACTCTACAACAACTTGTATTTTACTTCTTCTATTTATGTTGTTTGTAATTTGCCATCTCTCCTGTAACAAAGAACATGTACCAACACAATAATTGAAATTGATAAAGTGTTACATCCAAAATGAGGTTCTTAATGAACCCTGGAGGAAGTTTAAAGATTGCAGAAAACAGAAAGTTAGATAGCTTAGCAGTGCGACAAGAATATAAATTTTTTCCTTATTAGAAGGTATAAACCTCAAAAACCACTTTAAAGCTAACTAATGCATTTCTAGGAAGTAAAAATGCAAACATACATTAATAACATTCAACAAATTTATAAATATGTAAAATTGTAGATGTTATTTATACTTGCCAGCTTTATTATTTTTCTAAACATTCATATTTTATTATGGAATACTTTTGAGGTATAAAAATTGAAAAAATTGGGGAAATTATGACAAATTTCTGTTAAAGGCGGCAGTGTATTATAAAAGAAGGAAGAGACAATTCAACAACAGCAGCTTCAGTTTTATAAGATACTGAAATTTGATATTTACTAAGATATATTGTAAGAGGTAAGCTAAAAATGCCTGACTTTATATTTTAATGGGAAAAATAACAATGGAGGCAAAACTGAGCTGAGAGGACCTTTACTCGCATTCGTGAATTTTTGGGCATTGCCGAGCTACAGGGGGCCTCTTTGTTGGGTGATGTACTCTATAATCGCATTTTCGTTTTCTCCAAGATCACGGATCGCGGAATTGTGTCAGAAGTTTGGGAAGATTCAGCAGGCTTTCGACGACAAATCGGTTCATGGATAGTGACAAACTTTCGGATAAGTCATCGCTCATCAGTAAACCGAATTGGAAATGTTTAAAAGTGCATTCTTTGATTAAAGACGTTTATCGTTTGACTGTGTCAGAAACTGCTGAACTGCTGAACTGAAGTCTCCGTAGATTTGATTATAACGAAAGGTACGTGCACAGCGAGAGCAAGGTTGAAGTCGAGCAGTGCTTGCTGTAATGTGCTAACGAGATTCATGCGTTTCTGAAGACCGTAGTTATTGGTAATGAGACGTGAGTATATGGCAAATCCATAGGATCTGAGTCTTTTAGACAACTGCGAGAATATCATGCGGAATGCGACGTGGAGCTGAAAATCATTTAAAAATAACCCATAAAATACTTTCAATTACGATAGACAACGGGACTAAGTTTGTATAGTTGAAAGGATATTAGGAATTTCACCCTCTCAGGCATATGACACTTTCTTATCTAGTCCGGTACTTTTTAACATATCTCGATTACCTGTAGTACAGAAATTAATAATATCCTTTAAGAGACAATTATACAAATATTGGGAGATAACTTGAATGAAGTAATTAAACTCTGCGATACCCGCTGAAGACATTGTTTACACATACTATAACAGAATCATATCTATATTACCGGTAATTCACAACCTTGGATTTAATTGAACATTCCAACAAATATCCTTGCAGAGCTCAACAATGAACTACAAAAGAATTTAATCAGAGGAACTTCTGCAATGAAACAAATAAAGAAAATCCAAAGGCTATTCTACGCTGATTACATAAATGGAAAGTAGCGCTGAATGCAATTTTTTTAAACTTCGCCCTTTTTGGGCCAAGATATAGCCAATGCGATTTCAGTGTGTTCCTTCCTCCATATAGTATAATGCTTCTGCAGTGTCCTGAGCTATATCTAATTTCATGATTTATTTTGTTTTTTTCTTTAACATTTTGCCCTATTTTGAAATTGTAGCCAGTTTGCGCAGAAAGTGAATTTCTGTGACCCTCATCGCTCTCTACATATCTTTTGGTAACTAGCTTACCTTAAAAAGCAAAATACTTTTAATTAGAGGTGTATTCCCGACACCCTCAATACCCAAGAGATACAGATGTCTAGCGGAACCCTTGAGCAGGAACGCGATATTTTGTTAATAGAATAGTTTTATTTAATATTTTTACAAGTGGAAAATTTTAAAATGATCGAAAGAAACACGCGTTTCATTCATAAGCTTTTAAATAGCAGGTATCAGGTAGCAAGAAATTGAGTGCGCTTGTAAACTCGACCGCCGTTAATAAACATATGATTTGGCGACAGTATGAGGTAAAAATATGTTTAAAACATTTGTATAACGTGCTAAATAAGTAGAGCCTCTCGAACATGTTCTTGTAATAAATTTGTACCATGTTTTTCACTTTTTGCAGATAAGGAAAAACCGCACTCCGGTTACAAAATGACCTCCTCTCTGAGTTTGACCAGAAATTAAAAATACTTTGGTAAACAAGCCATGTGATTTGTTAAAATAACTAGTAACAAACAGTTATTACAACAATGTCATATTTCAGCGTCTTTAGTATGAAAACTGATTTTACGATTCTACCTGGTTGTTGTTTTGAAGTGATAGGACACACCTAGCGTTAATTGTCTACGTTTTCGGTTAATATAGGTGGATTTTGGAACTATTTTCAGCTGGATTATGAGTGCTAGCCACGCCGAATGCCATATTTGTTAAATATTTAGTGAGATGGGAAATCTCATAACGATAAGCTGATTAAGTTATTTTTACTGAATATCCAAAACTTTTAAATGTTTAAAAATACATATTCAAAAATTATGTTCGGTCAATTTTGTTTTA